>JAZKJV010003483.1:0-600000 GCA_037367405.1 Ottelia alismoides
TTTCAAGGTTAGATCGGCTCTTGGTTTCACCTGAGGTGTTGTACTTGTTCCCCATGTGTGGTGTTTCATCACAACCTAGATCTAGATATGATCACTCACCTCTCATTTGGGATGCCTGTGTTGGAGATGTCCTATGCTCTTTTTTCATATTTGAGAAGGCACAGTTGCTTGAGGGTGGCTTTCATGAGTTGGTCATCGAATGGCAGTCAATGGAGGGGGAAGGTTCGGCATCTTACGTCCTTCACAGAAATTAACAAGCTTGAGGAAGAGACAGAGTGAGTTCAAGCAGGAGGTAAGGGTTAGCATGAGGGCAGGAAGAACGATGGCGGAGGAGGGGATTGCTAGGCTGGACATGATTGAGGATTCTAAAGTCTTGATGGAAGAAGAGTTGGAAGAGATAAGGGAGTTTCTAAGGGATGTTATGCTGGAGGATAAGACGAGGATGATAGAGTGGAAGCAAAGATCACGGAAGAGATGAATTAGAGAAGGTGATTCAAATAAGAAACTTTTTCATGCGATGGCCAGTGGGAGGAGAAGGAGAAATCTAATCTGTGTTGTGGTGGTAGGGAAATCGAGAGTGGAGGGAGAGAATGAGATTGAAAGGGTGTTGGTGAACTACTTTCGCGGTCTCTCTAGAAGGGTGGAACCTAGATCGTGGACGTAGACGGGGGCCCCCAGGCTCTTTCCTGAGCAGGGTTGAGAGACTGGTCAGGCCTTTCTCGAAGGAGGAAGTAAAGTGGGATGTTTCCGCATTGAATGGCGACCGGGCATCTGGACAGATGGTTTTCCAGTGTTCTTCTACAATGAATTCTTGGAGGTGGTGGGTGATGATGTGTTTGTAGTGTTGGAGGAGTTTAGCAGTCGCAATGCAGGATTCAACAGAATCAACAAAACACTTATTTTTCTTCTTGAGAAGAAGGAACCGTCGATACAAGTTGAGGATTATCACCCCATCTCCCTTCTATTGCTATATATCTGATAATTTACCAATGTTCTTGCGGAGAGGCTCAGTATGGTTCTTGATCATCTGGTTTCTCCTGTATAGTCTACTTTCATCTCAGGGGGACAATTGGTGATCTTTCTGATGGCCTCGGAGATTGTTGCAAATTGGCAGCGACGATAGGCTCGAGGAGTGTTGTGGAAGGTGTCTCCAAGGCATATGATAGTGTGGACTGGCATTTCTTATGGTATGCTCTAGCTAAGAGAGGATTTCCATGACCTATATATATTTAATGAAGAGGTGTGTGACCACTGTGTCTTGCTATGTTTTGGTGAACAACCCTCCAGAAGGTGGTTTCTTCCAGCCCGCAACAGGGGGTTCGCCAGGGCTACCACTTGGCGCTGCTCCTCTTCGTGTTGGCAGTGGATGTTTTACCTCGTATGGTGAATCAGGTGGTGACACATGGCTTCACGGTGGGTTATTCTCAGGGAGACATCTCCCTTCCAGTTATCCAATATGCAGATGATACTATCCTTTTTATAGAGGGTGGGGGTAGCAGAGGTGAGGGGGAGGTCGTTGATTCTGGAGATCTTTGGAGAGCTCTCTGGTCTAAGGCTAAACAATGAAAAATCAAGTAAGATCCCTTTTGGCCTATTGGGGGAGGAGGTTGAAGCATGCAACATGGAGTTAGGCTGCCCTTGCAGTACGAGGCCGATTAGATACATGGGGCTACCTCTAGGTTCTGGTTGCCTTCTCCTTTCGTACTAGTTCCCGGTGGTGGAGAAGCTGGAAAGGAAGTTGACAGGTTGGAAGGGCTCTTTGCTTTCATGCGGTGGCCAGTTCCAGTGAAGGCAGTCCTGGTGATAATTCCTATTTTCTTTATGTCAACAAGAGTTCTTCCAGTGGGTGTTCGCAATCGGCTCAAGAAGATTATGAGGAGGTTTTATTGGGGCAAGACTGGAGGGGATGGCCATGCGATGCATCTTGTGGATTGGGAGACGATTATGCTGCCCTAGGAGGATAGGGGACTTGGTGTGCCTAGATTGGAGTTGATGAACCACACACTTATACTGAAATGGACTGCAAGAATTTCGGGCGAAAAGGATGATGTACGCTGTAAACTGATACACAATATCTATGGCTTTGATGCACACTATGTTAGCACTTTGTCATCACATACACTTTGGTGTACCTGTAGACTTAGTCCTGAGCTTTCATGTGTTAATATTTCATGGTAATGTTCTCTGAAATTGTAAATATGCCCTTGTTATTATGTATTTGACACATGTGCGGAATTTATTGGTGAAATTGCATTTTTGATCCCAGACTTTTTTATGTATGTTATCATTTAGTACATAAACTTAAATAATTTTCATTTGAGTCCCTACGATTTGTGTGTTGAATTTTCAATCAAATAAATATTCAATTAATTCCGAAAAATTTTTAAAATTATACATATCTCCTGCTACTATGTAGTACTTTTTAGTAATTTTTGTGACTTGATTTAATTTTATTTGATATTTTCTAAAAATTAAAACCTCAAAAGTATCCCAGTCTAATTTAGACCATAAAAAAATAGAAAAACACCTTTAAAAATGACAAAAAAATTGATTACCTATTTTGTTGTGTTTTAATTTTCTAGAATTTTCATTTCATTATCTTTTATAAAACACCTAAAATTTGTAAATTACTAAAAACCTGATAAAATAAATATTAAAGTTAAAAATTAATGAGCCGGTAGGGTCATATTAGCGATATAAAATTGATTCTAGGAATTTCTTGCAAAGTACCCAACATATTTGAACTGAATTTGATTTTTTTAAAATAGTAAGTTGAAATAATGAAATCAAAAGGGCATAAGTGCAAAATGGTCGCTCGGGTGCGGGGACCATGTGAGATGACCTAGTAGAGGACCCACTTACAATGTCCAAAAGTTACAAAGGCTTCAGTGCAATTTTCCACAAATGTTTACCCTTAATTAATATATTAACTATTAAATAAATATAAATGAGGAGGGGGTCTTACTAAATCACCCCACCCTAGATCGGTTCATTAAGTGGTTCTTTGGCTGATACGTAGTGAATCAGATGGCTAATCTCTCGTACCGCTTCGAATTAACTGGACTGCCCAGATTAGATATTGGTTATGTTCTTGATCAAGCTATCAGGGAGGATTCTAGATGAACAACTGAAGAACTCGATGACATTAGACATTAATTTCTGATTCCAAGCGACTCCGGTAATAGATCTCCCATTTAATGATGTGTATGGGTCATTGGAGTTGCTGCACATGTGCAAGTGACTCTGATGGGTCTCAGATGATGTTGAGCGAGATCTGTAAGTCGATGTTTGATGCAGATGACCTGGAGTTGCTCCATGTCCTTGGTTCACGACTCCAAGGGCCTATCAAGACTTGAACCTTCACCAAAAAAGGTTCACTGGCTTGAGAGGTTTCTCCTAAATTGGTTGTTCAAGATCGAAGCAAATGGATGTGGAGTGGAAGAAAGGCTCTGATGGGAGATGGAAGGGTGAGACACTATTTTCCAGGTCCATGTGAGACCTAGGTTAAGAAGGTGGGCAAGATGCAGAGAAAATGAAGGGGATTGATATGAAACGAAAAGGAGGCAGATGGGCAGTCGAAGGACGAAATTTGACTTGGAACTCAAGATCCAGGTCAAAAGAGGATATGAAATTAATCCTAGACTAGATGGCTAAATGAAAAAATAAAGAGGACAAAATAAAGAGGAACTGAGATATTACGTAGAAATGATGGCAAAGGTCCTCGACTTGGTTGAGAGGCTAAGGAAGTAGAACTTACAGTGAAGGTGTTTGGTGATGATTTGGATCTCCTCCACCCGCTCCTCCACCTCGCTACATGCCTTCCGGTCGATTATTGTCACCAAGGGAAGGGATTTTGACATATCTCAAGAGGCTAAGAATGACCTAAGAGGGATTAAACACAAAAAGGAGGAAGAGGGTTTTATTTAGGGATTTTATCACTTGTGCCCCTCCGAGATGTTGCAATATCAGTTATGCCCCTATCTTTTTCGTAATATCAGTTGTGCCCCTCAAAACTTGCTCCCGTCATCAGTTGTGCCCTTCCGTCAGGTTGACCGTCAATGAATTGACTTAACCATGGTTTTTTCAAACCTTGGTGCATTTAAGAGGGGTATTATTGTCCAGGGACCTCTTCTTCCTCCTCAAACCTCCTCCTCCTCCCTCTCCGGCCTGAGCTCCGCCCCGAGCTCCCCTCCCCGACGCCGCCCCGAGCTCCCCTCCCCTCCCCGGCGACACCCCGCAGCCCCTACCCTCCCGGCGCCGCACCTCCTCCCCCCCGCACCTCCTTCCAGCCCGCTGCCCCCTCCCCTCCCCCGGCGCTTCCACCTCCAGCAGGGGCCCCTCCACGCGACTCCAACCGGCCGCCTGGGCGACCCCGCCCTTCCTGCGCCGACCACCCCGCGCCCCCTGGCGCCTGCTCTGCCTCCACAGACCTCAGGCCGACCGCGGGCCCGTGCCCACTTCTCCAGACCACCGCCTCACCGCTGCCTCTCGCCACACGAACGGAGGCGCACGGCGGCAACCTCCAGGTCGCGGCGGTTCCATCCGAGCCCCCTCCGCTCCAGATCCTAGCGCGCCTCCCCTCTCACGTCGGCGCCACCCGCGGCCTCCTCCGCTTCTACAGCATCGTCTTCCAGGCGCCTCCCCCGCGCGCGGGCGTCGACACCCCTCCGCCGCGCCTCCCCTCGACCACGCGATGCCACCGACAGGCCGCGCCACCTCGGCCCCCGCATGCCCGTGCTCCAGATCTGCCACCTGCGGCCGCGCGTCCCCTACACCGGTTGGTCCTGCAATCGTAAGAATCGGTGCCGGGGAGGGGAGGGGGCGGCGGGCTGGAAGGAGGTGCGGGGGGAGGAGGTGCGGCACCGGGGAGGGTAGGGGCTGCGGGGAGCTCGGGGCGGAGAGGAGGAGGAGGAGGTCGGAGGAGGAGAAAGAAGATGGGAAGAGGAGGAAGAAGAAGAGGTTGGGAAGAGGAGGGTGAAATGACCATATAACCTTTAAAAAAAAAAAATAATTCCGCTTATATCCTCAAAGTTAACGTCCGTTTGCACTGTAGATGGACGGTCACTAACCCGAGGGGCACAAGTGATAAAATAGCAAGTTTTGAGGGGCACACTGATATTACGAAAAAGATAGGGGCATAACTGATATTGCAACATCTCGGAGGGGCACAAGTGATAAAATCCCTTTTATTTATAGACAGAAGGAAAGGTGGATGTTGTGGCTCAGATTCTGCTCGAATCTATGAGGATTGCAGAAATCTCAAGCCCTGGCGTGAATCAAGGAGATCATATCTCCACAAAATGCTCAAAATGCCATAGTAGTTTATGATGGATTCAAGCGGAAAAATGGTTAAAACATTGATTCTGACAAGTCCATAACTCGAGAAGTTTGAAAACGCCAAAGCATGTCAGCCAGGGATTGATTTTGTTGGTCCAACTGGACCAAGCAAAAAAATCCAAGGTTGAAATGCTTTACTAGAAAATACAAAATAAGAAACAATTTTATTATTTTTTGTGAAAATGTAAAAAATATTTGTAATTTTACATAATATTTAATGCATATTCTTTGAGACTATTTCTGTAGAGGTTTATACTTTACATATATATATATAAGTATAAAAAATATGCATGTATTAAGGTATTTTTATTTTAAAATTGATGATATATTTTAGTATTTATCTACACATAATTTATATATTTATAATTTATTTTAATACATATTTAAATTTTTATTTAATTTTAATGAGTTTATTTATGTACTTAAAAGAATATGTATATATATTATATATGAATATTGATAATCCATATATTTATTTAAGTAGCTTATTTTATTTTGTTTTATTTTAATAGTTTTATTTTATTTTAATTATGTAGATATGTTTTTTATAATATTTACAATTTTATAAAAATAAAAGAAAATGAAAAACGTAAAGCATAAATATATGGAATATAATATACAAGTACACTGCACAATGAGGGCCCAGAAACTATGTTTTGCATCTTAACTCCAATTTGAATGAAGCCACCTTCATTAATTAAATTATTTAATTTATGAATAATAAATGTGAGTTTGATCATTTTTAATCGATATGGAGAAGATACAAATCTGCAAAGTATTCTTAGTAGCTTTTTATTTTATGTCTCCCTAGCACATTGTGCATTACTTTTCAATGAAATCAATTTATATTTTTTTTTGTTTTTATGTACAATTCATGTAAAGGGTTTTCTTATTTGAGGTGTAAAAATAAAAAAATGGTCCCAAAACGTATTTATTGATAATCAAAATAGTAGGTTTTTTTGTGTATTATATGCACAATTTCTCACTATATTCTCCCCCATCTTCATTCCTTGTCGACCAATTCATAATGATAACTGGGTCTCGAGGTTTATAGTCACTATGTATATTTGACACTTCATTCTTTTTATTTTCATTTCTTTTAATATTTTTTGGAATTAGTTCAATATTTATACAAGATTTTGTACAATATTTTGTATTATTTATATAGTGTTTATTTTGACAAATTAATGATATATACTTGCATTTAGCTAGGGATTTAAGGCCAAAACAGAAGAATAAAAGTGATGAAATGAGGATTCATCTGGATCGAATGGGAAGGTAGAGACCTTCAAATCACGGTTCATATCCAAAGGGTTACAAATAAAGAGAAGGCATCTATTATGATGAGACATTCTCTCCTATGGCCATGCACAAATCCATCAGGGCATTACTAGATATACTTGCACACCTAGACTATGAAATCTGATAAATGGATGTCAAGACCGCTTTTCTCTTGGATACCTGACGGACACAGATCTACCCTTTTATATGTTGTCAGATTGACTGTTTCATTGCAGTCGGATAGATTTGCGTCGATCAAAAATTAACCGCACAAATCTATGAATAGTTGAATAAAATTAGTATGCGGTTGTATGTTTATTTAGCCTGGGCAAGCCCCAGGGTCGACTCAAGGAGGCAAAGGAACAACTCGGGATCAAGTTAGATGGATCAGATTACGGTTTTCCAAGTGAGATTTTTTTATATTTTTTATGCAATAAAAATGCCAAATGCAGAATATGAATGAACTAGGTTATTAAGAAAATCAACAACTTAGCCAAATTTAATTTTAATGTGAAATTATATCCAACATGACCAAATTGTATTTTTCCTAGTAAACCTAATTCAAAAATGAATGCAAAATGTATTTTCTTGGAATTTTTGGGTTTCAAATGCACAAATGAAAAATGTAAACTTTTTTAGGGTTTTTATGTAATTTTTTGTGCAAATGATATGCAAAAATTATGAAACATTTACTGAAAGTTAAACATAATGAAATTAAGCTACACTATTTTTTTGGAATTTTTTGACACTATGTGAATTTTTTTATTAATTTTTTACTGAAAACAGAGCGATTGTGGGTGTTTAATTTCTAATAAATCCACGAAATAAAATTATCTAAAGGTGGATTTATCTAAAATAGATATTTTAATAATGAATGCAGGAGAGTTGAAGTTTCTCAAAAATATTACTCTTGGAATTAATTAAAAATCAATTACTTAAATCGCTAAGGAATTTATTTTTATGTACAAGACATTTCCGAATTGGACGAAATTTGAACAGTAATCAAAGCACACTACGAGGCATCATCTACAATTTTTTCACAATTTTTGGAGCAATGAATGAACACGTGCGAATTTCAGAGCGTAAATGGGTAAAACAACACTCAATTTTAGTATCTGATTTTTAACAAATAATAGGATGCTCACAAAAATATAAATAAATAGCCACAAGATAAATAATGAGTTGTTCTACAAAATGCTATTTTTTATTAAAAATGATGCAAAACTAATGTCCAAACTGACGCTCAAAGTAATGGGTATCTTTGCAAAACTGAAAGGAAAGAAAAACTAACTAAAATGCTAACAGGGACTCTTTTGCAATATTAAAACTTAGAATAAAGGAAATGCAATTTTCGTAATATTAAATAAAAAAAATGGACCTTCTCTTCAAGTTAGGGCAAAGCACGAGGGCGGCAACTTGGGGCGTCACACGAGGAACGGCGGCACGCTCGGCGGGGTGCTGGAGTTGGCGGCGGTTGGTGGCAATGGCAAGCGGTGCGCGGCCAAGGCGGCAACGGCTCGCGACCGCGCGCTTCGCAGAGCCGATGAGGGCGGCGCGGGATTGGGGCTCGTTGGGTGCATGGGGGCGGAGCTCCTCGGTTCAGCAGGGGCGTGCGCGCGGCGACCTGAGGACGGTGAGGAGCGAGCGCACGACGGCCTGAGGCGCACGCGTGAGGAGGAAAGGGGCGGAGGGCGCTAGGAGGAGAGTTGGCGCGGGGGCGCATACAGCGGTGCGTGGCGCCTGGGGAGGCGCGCAAGGGGTGGCAGCCGACTGGGGGGCGTCGATGGCGGCCTCGAGAAGGCTTTGGCAGCGGCTGGATGGAGCGGCGTCTCCAGGGGCTGGCCGCGATGAAGGGGGGTTGTGCTGGACAGGAGCGGTGCGGAGGCTGCCGGTGTGGAGGTGGGGCGGGTTCGACTGCGCGGTTGGCGTTGTGGAGAGAGCTCGGCCGCGGCTTCGCGGCGGAGGAGGGGCGGGCAGTTCGACGACGGAGGCGGCGTAGTCGTTGGGGGGCGACCGCGCTTGGGGCAGTGCGGTGGCGGTCCGGTGGAGGGCAGGGCACTGCGCAACCGCTGGTACGCTACGGCGGGGCGGTGCCGGCCAAGAGGCGCGGTTGGCCGCGCATTTCAGAGGTCGTGGAGCACGGCCGTCCAAAGGATGCTGGACCTGTGCCTTTTTTATTTTTTATTTTTCTTTTGCAATTTTTTTATATTTTTTACAGGAAATGATAATGAAAATGAAAAGGTGGAAAGATGGTGATTTGGTGATGATGTTGATGGTGGTCGTGTAATTTTTTTATGTGATTTTCTTTGTAAGCAGGGAAAAATGTGGAGAAAGAAAATGCAATGGTGGTGTGAGTGTATGATGATGATGAGAATGGTGGTGATAGATGAATAAAATAATGGTGTGGTTTTTGTTTGATAAACAAGATGAGCAAACAATGTTAGATAAAAAAATGACAAAGCAGAGATAGAGAATTTACCTGTGAAATGCCGAAAGTGAAGCTGCGTAGTGCGGCTTCCGTCGTGGCCTCGAGGAGATGGCAATCTCCGAAGCTTGGCAGCGAGTATGGAGAAGCTGCTACTACGTGGGCGGTGCTCCACGGATCTCACCTAAGCCTTGTCGTCGCTCGACCTACTGCGCCAAAGCTGTCACCAATGACACATCAAAGGGGGCTTGGGGCTCTCTTTCTCTCAAGAACGGTGGATGATGAACAATGGAGGAGGGGATGGGATTATAAAGGAAGAGGAGAGGGAATTTGGAGAGAATGGAGTGGTGGAGAGGGTAGAGAAAATGGTGGCTTGGAGTAGGGAGTAAGAAAAGAAGTGGTAAAAGGGGATAAAATGAATTATTAATAAAATAATATAATAGGCTACTAAAAATAATAATAATTAAAATAATAATAAAAAAATAATAAAATCCGAAAATAATTAAAAAATAAATCCTGAAATAAAAATTGGGGTGACATGTGGCGGCTCCAGGAGCTGCCACATGTCGCTCGCAGAAAATTCAAAGATTAAATGTAAAGAAAATCAAAAAGAAATAACAAAAGGGATGAAATCAAAAAGTGGTCAACACGAAAGTTGTTCGTCTCGACGAGATCTACAACTTTTGTGAAGGGTTGAAAATCAAATTAGATCATTTGTACAAAAATGTATTTTTGGGTGGTACCTTATAGATATAAAATACCGTATTTTATCTTTTGCAATTTTTTGTCATTTTAAATAAGAGAAAACTTAAAATAAAAATAGAGAAAATATCAAGGAATATTTACAATTTAATCTAATTTTTTTGGATTTTTAATAATGAAGAAAATAAAAGGATAAAATACAGGTGTAAAACAGTCATTATGTACAATATACAAAAGGGGCCCAAAACCCAAGTTTTGCATACGAGCTCCGATTTTAATGAAATTAGTCTTGTTTTGAAGGTCTTTGAATGTATATTACTTTAAAAGTGAGTAGAACTAATTCGGAGGTAGTATGAGAGAGATATGTGCATTTTAAGACTCCTAGTTTCAAACTTGGATAGGGGTTTTATTGGTCAACTTTACAAGTTAGTATTTTTTTGATATTTTTCTTTAATTAATGTTAGTAATATATATACTATGGAGTTGATTTTGTTGGATTTGGAGTTAGTATAAAATATATACAAATAAGGTATTTTATCTAATATACAGGTGAACATTTACAAGTGAATTTGGCTTCTTATTTAATGCAATATGAATACTAAAATGCAGATATTATCAATGCATGCATGAATGCTAATTATGCAATATAAGTGGAAATATGCATCTAATTACTCGGGAACAAAGCTCTATTTCAACTTTTAAAGTGATGAATCGCAGATTCATCAACCCCCTATACTTAAACCTCGCTCGTCCCCGAGCAACTAAAATGAAATGCAAGAGTGAAATGATTTCGGGTTCCATACCAAGGTCATGAACAAAAGTTTAAAATGGAGCTTGACTCGACCTTTGGATTAATTGTGTGGAGGAACCTCATTGGGACCTGAACTTAAGATCTAACAGACTTCAAGGTTCCACAAGTCTTCTATTCAAGACGCCTCAACAGTCATGTCAGAACAAATCCTCAAACGCAAATTTCTGATGACTATGATTCTTACTTGTACTGTGTAAGTGATAAATAACTCTCCACATCAGAAATGGCTCAGAACCAGCCTCCTCTAACAAGGTAACTCAATAACCCGATCCAGTAACTCTTTCCTCGAGGAGCGGGGTATTCCCTTCTAAGTTCAAGTGCGACCAGCTCAAGAGGAGGGGGTGGAGAAAAGAATGGATTGTAGCCAGTGTAGCTACCTATCCCGGGATGCCTGACCAATGTAGCCAAGTCATCCAGCTGCAAACTTCTTGCTAACATACATTCTCCGACAGGCTTTTTTTTTCCTGACTATTTTTTTGTGAAGTTCTTGCATTTTTTCTCTTTTTTATTTCTTTCTTTTTTTTGGAACTATATACAAGGTGCAACATATACATCAGGAGGTTTTTCCTCTTGAGCCAGTAGACTATCCCTCTTTTGAAGCATTATTGCAACCCACAGCATCCTGTCCTTAGACTTCAACACCACCAGACTAGGTTGAGATGCACTACCCTCCCTAGAGGAGGACGGATGTTTCCACCCGTGTGCTACTCCAAGCTAAAGGATTCTACCTCCTCACCACCTCATCAATGAAGAGCTACGTGCATTGTGCTTTTTCCAAGTTAGGTCACTGTCTAAAAGAATCATGCGTATACACGAGATATTCTACTTAGACTAATCAAGATGACATGTGAACATAGACTTGCGGACTCAAAGAATTAAGTCACTTGACCTGAGAAATCTGAACTCCAGTTCCTATAAGGTTCCTCTGAAATTAGGTGGATTAAGGTCAAATAAAGTCCATCCTCAATATCTACTCATAACTTGGTTCCGAACCCACTAGCTTTTCACCTTGCATATGCAAGATATGCACATGAGATGCACATGATATGCTATGTAGATGAATGAAATGCAAGACTCTTTTTCTTTTCTGATGCAGGGATGATGTGCAAGAGTAAATAAGAAGCCTTTATTTTCAACACATTTTTTTGACACTCTGGTATACCTCCTATGACACAAGTATTTTATGAGTATTATACAGATTATACAAGTGTATTTTACAAAAAAAATCAAATTTTTACCCACCCGTAATTATTGCATAATATATACAAAAATACGCAAAAAATACGTGAAAGTACGAGCTACGGGTAAAGTATATATGTAATATATACACGCCCCCTATACTTAGTGTGTGCTATGTCCTCAGAGCACAAAAAGCGACCAAAAGACATAGCTCTTGCTAAGCGTAGGGGATGTAGGGGAGTTAAAATTACAAGAGTATAGAAGTCGCCCTGCCCCCCTATACTTTGGCTCTGGCAGCCTAAGTGTAGAAGAAGATCAAAAATGGGGCGGACGAGGGCAAGAGGGGAAATGGATGAGTATATACATGGCGGTCATCGGTCCCCCCCTATACTTAGGCTCTGATCAGCCTACGTATAGGAAAGGAGTTAGTATGAGAACCGATGTGATCTGGAGGATTTACAGAGAACAGACTCAGGTGGCTCATCCCCCCTATACTTAGGATCTGGTCATCCTAAGTATAGTCCAAGATAGAGATAGATGAAGCAGGATGAGTTACTAGAGTTGTGAGAGGAGAAAGGACAGAATGTACAGGGATGATGGTATATACAAGTGAGTCGGTCTGAATCTTTCAAGATGCTGCTGATGGCTGGAGCTCACTGCTGCAAGGTCTCCTGCGCGGCTCGAGGTGTATCTGCTGAATCTGTCTCACGCATAAACACTATCTCCTCAACATGGACTAACGGCTCATTGGATTCGATGAAGTGTTTCAACAGTTGCCCATTCACAAGGGATGTCGGTGCGCCATCTGCGAGATCTGAGATCTCGACACATCCGCTATCATGCACCGCTCGGACAATGAATGGGCCCGTCCACTTGGATTTCAACTTGCCTTGGAATGTCTTCAGCCTTGCATTAAACAACCATACCTTCTGTCCACGAACAAAGGTCTTTCGTCTGATATATCTATCATGCCAACGCTTCACCTTATCCTTGTACACCAAACTGTTGTCGTATGCGCGATTTCTGACTTCCACAAGCTCATTCAGATCCATCTCTCTCTGCTTCTGACCAAGGTGTGTGTTCCAATTGACCTTCTTAATTGCCCATCTGATTTATGCACTAGTTCTGCGGGCAAATGGCACGGCTTTCCGAATACCATTCGGAAAGGAGAGGTTCCCAACGGTGTCTTGTAAGCTGTCCTATAAGCCCATAGGACTTGATCCAAGATCTGAGACCAGTCCTTCCTGTCTAGGCGGATGAGATTTTGCAATATAGTCTTCACCTCCCGATTCAACACCTTAGCCATACCATTAGTTTGTGGGTGGTAAGGGCTAGCGACATGGTGTTCGATGCCGTAGTCCTTTAGGAGTTTCTTCACCTTCCGATTCACAAAGTGGCTACCCCCATCTGATATCATCATTTTGGGAATCCCAAACCTAGAGATGATATGATCTATGATAAATTTACAAACAGTTCTGCTGTCTGTGGCTCGGGTTGGGATAGCCTCCACCCACCTGGATAGATAATCTACCACAAGAAGGATGTATTCAAACCCGTGACTAACAGGGAATGGGCCCATGAAGTCGATGCCCCAGGCGTCAAAGACATCACAAATGATGACAGGCTGCATTGGCATCTCATCCTTGGGACCAACGGTTCCTCCCATTCTCTGACATACTGGGCACGACTTCGCAAAGGTGATGGCATCGCGAAACAGAGTCGGCCAGTAAAAGCCACACTGAAGTACCTTCCATGCGGTCCTCTTCCCGGAGTGGTGTCCTTCTGCCTCCAAGCTGTGGCATAAAGAAAGGGCACTCTGGTATTCCTCCTGAGGAATACACCGTCTCCAGACACAATCCGGTCTTCAAAGAAAAGGATCGGATCCTCCCAATGATAGTGTCTCGCATCCGACTTAAGTCGGTCGATGTGGCTCTTGGCCCAACCCTCGGGAACCTTCTCTGAGACAAAATAGTTCACGATGTTGGCATACCATGGGAGTGAGTCGACAACAAAAATCGACTCGTCAGGGAAGGAGTCTCGAATTGGTGAATCCTCGGAAGTATCAAGATCTTCGAGACGAGATAGATGATCGGCTACTACATTCTTCTTCCAGGTTTACCACGAATATCCAAATCAAATTCCTGGATAAGTAAAATCCACCGAAGAAGATGCACCTTCGCGTCCTTCTTCTCCATCAAGTACCGTAGAGCCGTGTGGTCAGTGAACACAATTACCTTGGATCCAATTAAGTGAGATCTGAACATGTCCAAGGCAAACACTACTGCAAGCATCTCCTTTTCTATAACTGTATAGTTACGTTGAGCGGTATCAAGCACTTTGCTTGCGTAGTGGATTGCAAACGGAACGACATCTCTTCTCTGTCCTAACATAACCCCAACAACGAAATCTGATGTGTATGTCATGATCCTCAAAAGGTAGAGACCAATCTGGGGCTTGTAGGATAGGTGCGTCCATTATCATTCCTTGCAATAGCTTAAAGGCCTCAAGACATTTGTGATCAACAACAAACTCCATGTCTTTGCCTAAAAGCTCAGTTAGCGGTCGGGCAATTTTAGAAAAATCCTTAATGAATCTCCGATAGAATCCAACATGCCTGAGGAACGACCGCAACTGTTTGATGTTGGTTGGTGGCTGGAGTCGTCTGATCACATCCACCTTAGCAAGGTCAACTCCATTCCCTCCTTGGAGATGACATGCCCCAACACAATGCCCTCCGTCACCATGAAGTGACTTTTCTCCCAGGAGAGCACCAGATTAACCTCATAACATCGTGTGAGGACTCGGTCCAGATTCCTAAGACAGGAATCGAAGGAATCACCGTGGACCGAGAAGTTGTCCATGAAGACTTCCAGGAATTCGCCAACCATTTCGGTGAATACAGCAATCATGCACCTTTGAAAAGTACCCGGAGCATTGCATACCCAAAGGGCATGCGCCTGAAAGCATAGGTACCAAAGGGGCATGTGAATGTGGTCTTTTCCTGGTCCTCCAGAGCTATGGCTACTTGATTATAGCCCGAGAACCCATCCAAGAAACAGAAGAACTCTTTCCCTACTAGTCTCTAGAATCTGATCAATGAATGGTAGGGGGAAATGATCCTTCTTCGTTGTGGCATTTCAAGCGTCTGTAATCCACATAGACGCGCCACGACGTGGACAGTCGCGTCAAGATCTCCTCTTCGTCCTCATTGGTCGTCGTCTGAATTCCCGACTTTTTCGGGACCACATTGATCGGGGCTACCCATTTCGAGTCGGAGATGGGATAAATGAAACCCGCATTGGACCATTTCTCTATCTCTTTCTTCACTACCTCTCGTAAATTTGGATTCAAATGACGTTGGAATTCAACAAGAGGGTTTGGCTTCATTCTCCAAGTAGATATTGTGCGAACATAGAGCGGGATTTATTCCGTGGAGATCGGAAATGCTCCAGCCTATTGCCTTGCGGTTTTTCTCCAAGATCTCTAGCAAGCGAGATTTCCTGCTCCTCGGTCAATCGCGAACTGATGATGATCGGATATTTCTTCTCCTGACCCGCAAGGAAGGCATATTTCAATGTTGTGGGTAAAGGCTTGAGCTCAAGTATGGTGTGATCGTCTAGGAAATCAGGCTCAACCGAATCTGGTTCGGTTTTGGAAGTGGCTGGATCTTTCTCTGTTATTGCTGCCACCAAGTTATTCGACTCTAGAGTCAGATCGTCAAAGGTCTCCATGCAATCGGCAAAAGCCTCGTCCGACTCGTCATACTCATCTTCCGATTATCCTAAAGAGGTAAGGACTGACAGGCCCAACTGGGCCTCTAAGTCATCGAAGATGTAGGGTGATGCAGGTTCTGAGCTGTACTCGTCTCTGAGGACCTCGCAAACTGACTCATGCACAGGATCATCTCCGGAGGGGAGGGACTCATCGATGATGGCTGGGTTCTGTCTCCATGGCCCAACTATGTCTACGTGATCGCAGTCTGCTTCGGTTGAAGAGTACTCGGTGCTGGATTTGGAATCCGATCTCTACCATCTGATCTGCTTCATCTCTAGTTCCTCATCTCCGCCTGGAGTTTGGAACTGAATCTTCCCGATCTTATAATCAAATAAGGCTCCCGCTGTCCTGAGGAAAGGCATGCCTAAGATGATCTGGGAGTCTCTCCAATTACGAGGGGTTTCCATATCTAGGACAGTAAAGTCCACCACGTATTCCTGCCCCTCGACTTTGATCACAACATTCCTCAATTCCTCCTTGGGACCTCTTGGTTGATTATCAGCGAACTGCAGGAGGGATCTAGATTTCCTAAGAGGTCCGAGATTAAGGCGCTCATAGAGAGCTGTAGGCATTAGGTTAATTGAGGAACCATTGTCCAAAGAGAGTGCGTGCAAACGCGATCTCATCAACATGACTCACTACATAGTGTGCACCCATGTCTCTTCGTTTCCTTGGAAACGAGTTCTTTATTGCACAAGTCATGGCTACTGACAGAACGTGTTTCTCAACATGGCTTTGGTCTTCCTGCTAACCTAGTAGGTGTGCATCTCACCTTAAGTTATTTTTGAAATGCAGGAGTCATTTCCACGTACTTATCAAAGAGGTTTGTGACCTTGATATATTTGTTGCAAACTCTGCCATCTCAGGGTCATCTTTTTTGATTTTTTTGAATTTCTTCTTTCCACTCGTAAGAGCTTGAGGGAAAGGGATTATTGACTCTAAATCATGTTCTGAAACTGAAATGTTTTCATTCAAAGCGGGAACTGAGTTCTGTACATGACTCGGACTCTGAAACAGACTCGGACTCTGACTAGGACTAAAAGAAACATGCTAGGGCGAAATTGGTGATGCATCTTCCGCTTTCTTCTGGACAGTCCTCCTCAGATGGAGGTGTGGACTCTTCATCAGTTTCGTCGGACTCACAAATGTTGCGGGTTTGCTGCTTCGAGGACCCAGAAAGTCCTCTCTTCTATCGGTGGTGGTGAGGGTGGTGTTGCTCCTCTTCTTCCTCCAAGTTCTCCTAAGGTAGAGACTTGGCGGCTCCTTCCTTCAGTGCTTGTGTCCGATCAGGTACGGTCACGGTCCTTCCGCACCTGAGGGACATATGATTACATTATCATACAAAAGGATCTCATGTTCAGATAAAGACTTATCTGAATAGTATACCTGATCACGAGGTCGATTCTAGCCTTGATGTAGGCTGTTCGGATTGGCCTGAACCTGGGCGGGAATTGGGGTCTTTGGCGCCATTTGTTTGTCCTGAGTACGAGAAATGTGATTCAAATTGGTTCTCATATCTAGATAGTCATTCTGGATCTGTTGGACCCTATCAGATAGGATCTGGATCGCCAAGGTGAGAGACTCCAATTCGGTGGGATGAGCTGGCTGGGGATGCTGACTTGCAGACGAGGTTCTGTACTGGCCCTGTTGGCCATCCCGATACTGCTGATGCTGATGGGACGGACCTTGCTGGAATGCTCGGTGTTGCTGCTGGTACTGCTGAGGCTGGTACCCTTGTTCGGGCCTGGACTAAACAAAGCGCGGTGCAGGGACAGACCTGGTTTCTTGGTAAGTTGGGGATGGTCGGTGAGGCTGACCATTCCCTATCTCGCCTGTCTGACGACGGGGTCACGGCTATACCACAGCCCGTTGATCTCGAATACCTGCAGAGGCTCCTCGTATCCGATTTCCACTTGTGGGGGTGCATGCTGGTCCTGTTGGGTGTAAGTCTGATCCCAGCCACTCTGAGGCCCCGGTACCTGTTCCTCTACAAGTTGGACTCGATGTACAGGTACAGGTGGTGCAGACGGGGCAGGTAGCTTTATCTTACTACGTTCTCAGAAATTTCCTCCACTTGACTCAGTAGACGTGAGAGAGACTCAAGGTCAGTGACTCTCTTGTGGATCTGCTCGACCATGGTTAACCTATCAGCAATCATCCCCATGCTGGGAATGAGGTCCTCCATCAGATCCGCTACAGTCCTCCGGGTTGTCTCATTGGATAAGATTGAGGGAGACAACTAATAGCCCCTGTGGCCTGCGACCTGCTGATTTCTGGCATCTGCTCTAGTATCTTCCATACAGCATTCTCATTTTTATTCAGATAGGTTCCTCCACAGGCGGCACTTACTAACCCCTGCATCTCCGGGGTTAAACCACAGAACAAGTTCTGGACTAAGATCGCCTTAGAAATGTCGTGGCAGGGACATTTCTGAAATAGGTCATTAAACCTATCCTAGGCATCATGGAATGTTCACTGGGTCCCAGGGAGAAACTGGCAATCTTTGTTCTCATTTGATTAGTCCTACTGAGAGGGTAGAATTTCTTCAGAAATAAGTCCTTGAATTGCATCCAGGTTGTACATATCACCCCTAGGTTCTTCAGCCAATGTGCTGCCTTATCTCCTAAGGCGAAAGGGGTGGCCTTAAGTCGAATGTAATCTTGCCCAACCTTAGGATGGCTAAGGTTGTTGCAAACCAGCTCAAAGTCTCGGAGGAAGACATATGGTTCTTCATGGGCATTTCCGTTGAACTTCGGTAGCAGTCTAAGGAAGTGGGGCTTGAGTTCAAATGCTTCGGCGGAACCGTTGGTGCCAACCAACTTTGTATTTCATTCTCTGCTGGGTTATAGACATCAACCATTGGTCGGTCGATTCCTCCTGCTGCAACAATTTGTCCCATTCTTGCTGCAAGATCCGCATTCGTTTGTTCGTCTTGGGCGAGGCGAACCAATACTTGCTGGAGTGGATCATCTTGGTTTCTCTCATCTTGGGGGTTGCTTTGGTGGCATCTTGTCCTCTAGTCCTGGGAAATGGAAATGATATGGATTAGAGGGTGACTCAAGGAAGGGTTTCTTACCGAGGCGATGGTCTTCCTCGATAAGCTCAGAGGAGAGGAGAGGGTAGGTTTGAGAGTAACCACCCTGGGTGTGAGGGATCCAGAACTCAAGAGGTCATGAGTCATGCGTGTTCCAAGGTGCACTTGGGCCTGTGAAGATGATTTTCGTGGGGGGCTCAAAGAGAGTTTGGAAAATAATGTGTCGATATCCCCCCAATCATTCATCTAGAAGTGGAGAGAAGAGTCGGGAGTTCTAAGGTAGGATTTTACTCCTACCTGAAGCAAGCAATTCAATCCAAGACCCTGGGTTCACACTCAACACAGTGAAGGACTCGAAATCGAGTCCAATTAATCTTGTTAATTTTAAGTGTGATTTTTTAGGCAAGATAGCAAGGATTTACGCGACCTATAGGGAAGTCGGCTCAGAGCCGGATGCGTCTTTCCTATTTAACCTGTCTCCTAAGATACCGCTAGTCCTTCTTTCTTCGCTTCTATCCCAAGTTGAGGACTCAAAGACCATACCCCTATCTACCTGCAAGCAGGCGGAGGCTGACAAGGCTGGGACTTCGCCCCGAAGGGTTACTAGCAACTTGTCGCGAAGTACCGCTGGTTCACCCCTGACTACCCGCGAACAGGCGGAGGCTACTTGGTACTAGTCAGTGAATCTGAAAGTATCAAACTTGTGATATTTGCTAGGATCAATTGGCCTGTGATATGGAAGGCGGGGATTTGAGCTCTGCCTTCAGGTGTTCACACACACTCAAGTACCCACACTCAGCCTGAAAACAAGGTCGGGGATTAGTCTCGTGCAAACAAATTTTCCAATTTTATTGAATTTTTTTGGTCAATAATGTTAGCATTCCCGGTTTTAAGATTAGTTATCACTTGTTAGTCCAACCACACAGCACGCCTATCGTCCAGTCCCAATTTCCGTTTAATTTAAGTGTGAAAAACAGAGGGGAATCGAGAAAAGCCGATGCACGAAAACAATAATGCGTATGCTGAGTTAAGAAGACTTACAGTGATCCCTTCACTTGCATGCAGGATGCAAAACAGAATTAAAATCTTTTACACTACATGCAAATGCAGACGACAAAATCCGCTCCTAGACAGGCAGTTCTATTAGTGAGTGAAGAACAGGTTGATTTGACTAGATATGCGGTCTAGGTGCTTTTAAGTGTATGTGTGGTCCTAAAGAATTTACGAGCACAAGCAATTCCTAAAGTGGCTCGAGGAGCTGCTAGTGCAAGCCTAAGTTACAATTCAAACCACAAAGCATACGGGGACACGTTTCCACTATTTTTACACATGCGAGAACCCAAAACGGGAACCGCTGGAAATGATGCAAAAAATATGGAAATAAATAAAAGTACAAATTCTCTTAAATCACTCAACCAATTAAAATGCAGGTTCCTCAAAGCGTCTCGACTCCGGCATCCCTCGCACAAAAATAAGTTGAGGTCAGATAGAGAACGACACAAAAATGCAAAAATTGAAAAGACAGAGAAATATTCACAAGAAAATCGGGGGTCAGACTACTCGGGGAGAGAAAATCAAACACTCGGAAATAACTGCAAATTAACCTAAGCCGTGCCTCCCCGGCAACGGAGCCATTTTGACGGACACAGATCTACCCTTTTATATGTTGTCGGATTGACTGTTTCGTTGCAGTCGGATAGATCCACGTCGATCAAAAATTAACCGCACAAATCTATGAATAGTCGAATAGAATTAGTATGCGGTTGTATGTTTATTTAGCCTGGGCAAGCCCCAGGGTCGACTCAAGGAGGCAAGGAACAACTCGGGATCAAGTTAGATGGATCATATTGCAGTTTTCCAAGTGAGATTTTTTATATTTTTTATATAATAAAAAATGCCAAATGCAGAATATGAATGAACTAGGTTATTATGAAAATCAACAACTTAGCCAAATTTAATTTTAATGTGAAATTAATCCAAAATGACCAAATTGTATTTTTCCTATAAACCTAATTCAAAAATGAATGCAAAATGTATTTTTTTGGAATTTTTGGGTTAAAAATGCACAAATGAAAAATACAAACTTTTTTAGGGTTTTATGCAATTTTTTGTGCAAATGATATGCAAAAATTATGAAAAATTTACTGAAAGTTAAACATAATGAAATTAAGCTACATTATTTTTGTGGAATGTTTAGACACTAGGTCAATTTTTATTATTTTTTACTGAAAACATAGCGATAGTGGGTGTTTGATTTTCTAATAAATCCACGAAATCAAATTATCCAAAGATTGATTTATCTAAAATAGATATTTCAATAATGAATGAAGGAGAGTTGAAATTCTCAAAAATATTACTCATGGAATTAATTAAAAATCAGTTACTTAAATCGCTAAGGAATTTATTTTATGTACAAGACAATTCCGAATTGGACAAAATTTGAACAATAATCAAAGCACAATACGAGGCATCATCTACAATTTTTTCATAATTTTTGGAGCAATGAATGAACAAGTGCGAATTTCAGAGCGTAAATGGTAAAACATCACTCAATTTTAGTCGCTGATTTTTAACAAATAATAGGATGTTCACAAAATATAAATAAATAGCCACAAGATAAATAATGGGTTGTTCTACAAAATTCTATTTTTTTGATTAAAAAATGATGCAAAACTAATGTCCAAATTGACGCTCAAAGTTAGGGGTATCTTTGCAAAACTAAAGGAAAGAAAAACTAAATAAATGCTAACAGGGACTTTTGCAATAATTAAAACTTAGAATAAAGGAAATGCAATTTTCGCAATATTAAATAAAAACAAATGGACCTTCTTTTCAAGTTAGGGCAAAGCACGAGGGCGGCGGCTTGGGGCGTCATGCGAGGAACGGCGGCGCGCTCGACGGGGGCGCTGGAGTTGGCGGCGGCTGGTGGCAACGGCGAGCGGGGTGCGGCCAAGGCGGCAGCGGCTCGCGACCGCGTGCTTGGTAGAGTCGACGAGGGTGGCGCGGGATTGGGGCTCGTTGGGCGCACAGGGGCGGAGCTCCTCGGTTCAGCAGGGGCATGCGTGCGGCAGCCTGAGGACGGCGAGGAGCGAGCGTGCGGCGGCCTGAGGCACGGGCGCGAGCAGGAAAGGGGCGGAGGGTGCTGGGAGGAGTGTTGGCGCGGGGCGCGCACGGCGGTGCGCGGCGCCTGGGGAGGCGCGTAAGGGGCGGCGGCCGACTGGGGTGGCGCCGATGGCGGCCTCGAAGACGGCCTTGGCAGCGGCTGGATGGTGCGGCGACTCCAGGGGCTGGCCGCGGTGAAGGGAGGTTGTGCTGGCCAGAGCGGTGCGAGGCCGTCGGCATGGACGTGGGGCGGGTTCGACTGCGCGGTTGGCTTTGTGGAGGGAGCTCGGCCGCGGCTTCGCGGCAGAGGAGGGGCGGGCGGTTCGACGACGGAGGCGGCGCAGTCGTTGGGGGGCGGTCGCGCTTGGGGCAGCGCGGTAGCAGTCCGGTGGAGGGCAGGGCACTGCTCAGCCACTGGTGCGCTACGGCGGGGCGGTGCCGGCCAAGAGGCGCGGTTGGCCGCGCGTTTCAGAGGCCGTGGAGCACGGCCGTCTAGAGGATGCTGGACCTGTGCCTTTTTTATTTTTTTGTTTTTCTGTTGCAATTTTTTATATTTTTTTACAGGAAATGATAATGAAAATGAAAAGGTGGAAAGATGAGATTGGTGATGATGTTGTTGGTGGTGGTGTAATTTTTTTATGTGATTTCTTTGTAAGCAGGGAAAAATGTAGAGAAAGAAAATGCAATGGTGGTGTGAGTGTATGACGATGATGAGAATGGGGTGATAGATGATAAAATAATGGTGTGGTTTTGTTTGATAAACAAGATGAGCAAACAATGTTAGATAAAAAAAATGACAAAGCAGAGATAGAGAATTTACCTTTGAATTGCCGAAAGTGAAGCCGCGTAGTGCGGCTTCCGTCGTGGCCTCGAGGAGATGGCAATCTCCGAAGCTTGGCAGCGAGTATGGAGAAGCTGCTACTATGTGGGCGGTGCTCCACGGATCTCACCTAAGCCTTGTCATCGCTCGACCTACTGCGTCAAAGCTGTCACCAATGACACATCAAAGGGGGCTCGGGACTCTCTTTCTCAAGAACGGTGATGATGAACAATGTAGGAGGGGATGTGATTATAAAGGATGAGGAGAGGGGAAGTTGGAGAGAATGGAGTGGTGGAGAGGGTGGAGAAAATGGTGGCTTGGAGTAGGGAGTAAGAAAAGAAGTGGTAAAAGGGGATAAAATGAATTATTAATAAAATAATATAATAGACTACTAAAAATAATAATAATTAAAATAATAATAATAAAATAATAAAATCCGAAAATAGTTAAAAATAAATCCGAAAATAAAAAATTGGGGTGACATGTGGCGGCTTCAGGAGCGGCCACATGTTGCTCCCAGAAAATTCAAAGATTAAATGTAAAGAAAATCAAAAAGAAATAACAAAAGGGATTAAATCAAAAGTGGTCAACACGAAAGTTGCTCATATCGACGAGATCTACAACTTTTGTGAAGGGTCGAAAATCAAATTAGATCATCTGTACAAAAAATGTATTTTTGGGTGGTACCTTATAGATATAAAATACCGCATTTTATCTTTTGCAAATTTTTTGTCATTTTTAAATAAGATAAAAATAAAATAAAAATAGAGAAAATATCAAAGGAATATTTACAATTTAATTAATTTTTTTGGATTTTTAATAATGAAGAAAATAAAAGGATAAAATACAGGGTAAAACAGTCATTATGTACAACACACAAAAGGGGCCCAAAACCCAAGTTTTGCATACGAGCTCCGATTTAAATGAAATTAGTCTTGTTCGAAGATCTTTGAATGTATATTACTTTAAAAGTGAGTAGACCTAATCCGGAGGTCGTATGAGAGAGATATGTGTATTTTAAGACTCCTAGTTTCAAACTTAGATTGGGGGTTTTATTGGTCAACTTTACAAGTTAGTATTTTTTGATATTTTCTTTAATTAATGTTAGTAATATATACACTATGGAGTTGATTTTGTTGGATTTGGCATTAGTATAAAATATATACAAATAAGGTATTTTATTTAATATAGAAGTGAACATTTACAAGTGAATTTGGCTTCTTATTTAATGCAATATGAATACTAAAATGTAGATATTATCAATGCATGCATGAATGCTAATTATGCAATATAAGTAGAAATATGCATCTAATTACTTGGGAACAAAGATATATTTTCAAAATTTAGAGTGATGATCGCAGATTCATCAATACCTTGAAGAGTAAATCTGTCTGGAGCAGCCCCAGGGCTTCATTGCTGAGAAAGGAAAAGTATGCGAGATGAAAAAAATATATCTATGGGCTCAAACGGGCTTCTCCTTGTTATAATATCTAATTCAATGAAACCATAAAGAGTTATGATTTTGTGCAGAATCTGGATGAACCATTTGTGTACAAGAAGTTAGTTGGAGTGCCACCATATTCATTGTGCTTTATGTAGACGACATCCCTTATAATTGTCAATGATACAGGGATGATGAATAGTGTTAAGATATGGTTGTCCAATACCTTTCAAATGAAAGATCTCGAAGAAGACTTATAACTTGGATATGAGATTGTTCAGAAATAGACAAAAGAGGATATTGGAACTATCAAAACAAGGATACAACAAGAAATCTTGGAAAGATTTAGCATGGATAATTCAAGAAAGGCTTCTTTTCCTTAAGTCATGGTATTTGCCTATGTAAAGGGACGACTCCTCAAACTGTTGAGGAAAATAAAGCCATGGCCTGAAGCCCTTATGCATTGGTGTAGGAAGCTTGATGTATTCCATGATGTGTACTAGACGAGATATCTACCATGCTGTGAGAGTGGTAAGTCATTACCAATCTTCTTATGGAGAGAAACACTAAACTACAACAAAAAGCATCTTCAAAGCCTAAGAAGAACTAAACGCTTCTTCTTGATTTGTGGAGATAAT
Organism: Ottelia alismoides; assembly: GCA_037367405.1. Classification (NCBI taxonomy): domain Eukaryota; kingdom Viridiplantae; phylum Streptophyta; class Magnoliopsida; order Alismatales; family Hydrocharitaceae; genus Ottelia; species Ottelia alismoides. Next base: position 24,545 of record JAZKJV010003483.1, read on the forward strand.
GATCTCCAATTATTGGGGTACACTAATTTAGACTTCCAATCTGATATTTGATGATAGGAAAGCAACCTCATGATTCTTATTCATGTTGAACAATGGTGTTGTAAGCTGGAAAAACAAGAAGCATGACACCATCACTGATTCAACAACTGAAGCAAAATACATAGTCTCTCGAATACTGCTAAAGAGGCCATGTGGTTGCGCAAGTTAATTCAGAAACATGGCACAATTTCCTCATCGAAATACCCCATCCCATTGCTCTGTGACAACATGAGTGCCATAGAGAAAGCGGAGGAATAATGGTGGCATCAAAGAAGCGAGCATGCGAAGAGGAAATATCACATCATCCGGGAGATCCGGAAGCATGATGATATCACGATCATCAAGGTTTCCTCTATCGACAACATTACAGATCTGCTAACCAAGCCATTGACCGAAAAGGTCTTCGACCAACATGTAATGAATATGGGAATGAGAGTTGTACATGAATGGCTCTAAGGTCTTCTGGGAGACTGTTGGACCTGTAAGCCCTCGACAACCTATTAATGCAGTAAAAGTTATCATTTTATAATATCCATCCCAAATGAAATAAATATTCGAATGAATGCACTTTATTATTAAGGTCCCTTTAAACAATTAAAGTTACCATGGCCATATTCAATACCATGCAGTTTGGTAGGACACAACTGACATCAAACATGTGATATTTAATAAAGATCTCCAGTCTGAGTAAGAGATGACAATCTTTCATCAAAGATTGATTTCCAACTAACTTTAGATAAGTACTATGCATAGGAATGGAGATTCAGAAGTGTTGGAATACAAGTTAAAGAGTTGACTTGATGAGGTTGGGACAAACTAAGACCTAAATCATAGCTATCACTACCAGGTACATATCATTTGACATAAGACATATATGCATCTATATACCTGAGTATGCACATTCGATAGACCAATATATTGGTGACCTAGCCATGTTCCATATACTGGTGCATTGGTTTGCATATGAAGTTGTACGAGATGTATATCTCTAACGAATCATACAGGTTGATGGTTGATGAATCGGGAGACAAAGCTCACTCAGGAAATATTTTGGATCAAAATAAATTCCATGCATGTCATCTTTTTTATGAAATAAGACAAGAATTTGACATATTAATATATGTTTTTGAAAAATATAGGGTAATATTGCTGCCCAATTATTGAATGAGAAATATATTGATACATTCCAAAAAAGATAGTGAAATCATGGTTTGAACTTCGGATTTATCAAAGTTTTCTAGTGTGAAGGATGTATGAGTATTTGATATACTTAGGGTTACTTTTATTTTTGTAATCGATCACATACCATGACACATCTGTACCGAATAAATGAGTAAACAAGATGGATTTTAGTGACTCCATTTAGCTAGATGATTTGTGATTTATTTGTATTAAATCAAAATTCATTTGAATCGAATTTCCAATTCCAAATTCAATGTCCAAATATTGAAAACAGAAATGGTCATGGAAATAGAAATATATAAGCTCCTTGAGCTCATTTCCTAGCTCCAAATGATTGACTATGATTAAAAATGGTCAAGGAAGCTGGATTCAGCTCACCGAAACATTGTTTAGCTCAAGGAGAATGTGATGCATTTCATTGAGATCATTGGGAGTGAAAAGCGTTACAACTCGAGCTCAACATTCGTATGTGATGGCTTTTGCAAAATGGTATAGACCCTAAAATGGATATTTATCCATATTTTAAGTTACTATACATAGATAATATGATCTCCTCGATATTATCTCTAAGTATATGCATTCCTATCTCATGAGTCCTAATTGGATTAAGACTCATACCTGTTAATATCAATAATGTAATAATTTATGATTATTACATATTATTTGTAAGGGTAATTTTGTGAATATGATTCACAAGCATAACTCAATAACTAATGTGTGATTCACAATAATTAATATATATGGATGTCATTTATATAAATATTTATGTAAATATAATTTACATAAATTTTCCAAGGCATGATATTTTGTGAATTTGATTCACATAAATTTTGTAGATGTAAATTGTGTTAAAATTTAATTTTTGGTTCATGAATATGATTCATAATCTTTAATGATTAACACTATAATTTCACCAATATTGATAATATGATTATAAAGTGAATTACTTAATAAATTTTTTTGCAACAACAACTTCCATATATGGAAGGTGATGTAGTGTGTACATATGACATACCCGTGGATCCATATGGTTGAATTCTAATTGAATTAGGAGTCTAAAGTTGTTTCTTATTTTATTTCAGTTAATATTAGTTTGGGATAATAAGGAGATGATCCTTATTGAATTATGACTTGGTCATAACTCTTTATTTAAAATCTAAGGTCTACCAAGGCACGTGTAGGACGCATGCTTTAAGTATAAAAGGAGCGCAAATCCTTCTCCTTTTTACATCAATTTGAAGAGAAAGTCTTCCAAATTTCATGCCCCCTTTGATAGAGAGAAATAGAGAGAGTCTTGAGAGTCAACAACTCTCTTCTTGTCTCCCTAGTCAACATCTAGGTTCATGAGAAGCAACACAACTCATCTTTGTGCCCATGAGAGAGAAGTATGCATATCAAACTTCAATTCGGGAGGTTCCTTTCATAAAAACTCATACATCATAGGTAATCCTAGTTTACATCTCTTATTCTTCATGAATACTAGAAGCATTTCCTTGTTTTTATTTCTAGATGCACAAATTATCTAATTCATACAATGAACTAACATTATTTTGGCAGATTGTTTGCTAAATATTCTATGTTTTCTATGATGCTTAGTAAATAATTTCTATTTTACTTCCTTAACATTTCATTCTTTTATTTTAGTCATTGTAGTATAGACTTTCCTATACTGAACATTACTTATGTCTTCCTTTTTCTCTTTGATCATTTAGAGGACATGGCTCAAACTAAGTATAGGGGGTCGTATATACATTGCATATATTTTAGCTAACTCATACATTCATATTTTTGAACGATATGGCTAATATACAATATGGGTTAAGGATATAAAATAAATTAACTATAAAAATATATACTATAAATATGTATAAATTTTTTCAAAATTCCTTATAAACATGATTAATAAAGTGGCTTAAAAATATTTGCTAAATGATATGAAAAATTGTTGTAAAATGTTTTGAAATTCTATTGTAAATAGTTTAGAAAATTTTTTCGAAATGTTTTCAAACATTTGTAAAATATTTTCTAAATGTTTGCAACATTTTGTTTCATTTGTTTGAATAAAATTTTGAAATTTTTAGTTTATAAATTATTTGGAAAATTATTGTAAAAATATTAAAAAAAATCCATATATACTATTTGAAAATCTTTGCAAATTTTTTTTCAATTTTTATAAATGTTTGCAAATTTTTTGTCAAAGTATTTCCAAAATAAGTTTTCATATTTTTTGTAAAAATGCTTTCAAACTATTTCAAGAACTGTGTACATAATTCTCAAATAAAAATTTTTATATATACAAATAACCCTTATATATAAATTATGTAAATAACAAGTGACTCAACTTGTATAAACTCCTAATGTAAATCCTACACTTAATTCTTGTTATAAGCATGCATACGCATGTAAATATTTACATGTACTTCTTTCACTAACCATCATTAAAAATCCTTAAAATTTTCAAAATTTTCAAAAAATAAATTTTGCAAAATGGTTTAAAAAATAACATAAAAATTTGCAAAACTTTTTTAAAATCCATAAAAACTTTAAAACTAGAAAATATTTCACATAAAGATTTTCTTTTCATTGAACTAGTCTAAGTAAATAGTCACATAAATAGTTTGATAATGATAATTGAACTAGTCTAAGTAAAATCCGAAGATTGGAGTTTGGTTCGACCTTAATCCACTTAATCACATGCAATCCAATAGGGACGAGGTCTAGGGACAAGAGGTGGTGGGTTGCAATAAAGCTTCAAAAGGGGGACAATCTACTTGCTCAAGAGGAAAAAGTCCTCACATAAATGCTACTATAAATAGTATTCGAAAAATGCAAAATAAAAAACTCCAAAAAATATATGGGAAAAAATCAAAGAAAAAGCAATTCCTGTCGGAGTATGTATATATGAAATAAGAAGGCTTGTGCTTCAAAGTCAAAGTATTCATGTGATCCTGCAGCCGTATAATTTAGCTACATTGGTTAAAGCATCTAAGGATAGGTAGATACACATGCTACCATCCAATCTCTTCTCCACTTCCTCTTCTTGAGCCAGTTGAATTTGAACTTATTAGGGGATACACCACTCATCGAGGAAAGAATTGTTGGATTTGGCAATTAGTGACACCATGTTGGAGAAGACTATCTCTTTACCACTTCAGCCGAGAGGAGCTATATATCACTTACACTGTACAAGGTAGGCTCATAGTCATAAGTGATTGCATATAATATAAACATTTTTTGATCTGGCTGTTGATGAGACCAACATATTTTGTGGCTCTTAGAAGCTGTTGAGTTTCAATTCTGATTCCTAATAAGTTTCCAACCAAACGTAAAATCCAAAAGGTCTAACTAAGCTCCAAACATTGACTTTATGAAGATAAGTTTAAAAAAATCAATCTGATTTATTTCATTTTTGTTTCTTTATTTTCTTTTTCTACACTTATTAACATAAGTCCCTGCTCGCTTAGCTCGCTCTAGGCCTCTTCAAGCTTTTCCGGGACCTTTGAGTTCGTGCTTGGAAGAGCGGAAATCGCCCCTTTAAGATCATATGGATCTGAGGAAGGCTAAGCTAATCATGAGATCCTAGGGACTAGCAAATGCAAGTATAGGGGTGTGATGAATCTCCATTTCATTACCTTTATTCTTTCTTTTGGCCTTAAATTCCAAGTTGAATGCATATATATCATTAATTTTTACAAAATAACACTCAATAAATTATCTATAAATACTATATTAATAAATTTATTTAATACCAAAATTAAAGAATAAAGAATATAAAGAAAAAACAATGAAGTGTTCAAGACCATGAGTGACAATAGACCCAATATTCAGTCACCACGATGACTTGGTCGACAAATAATAAAGTAGGGGAAGATAGGGCAAACAAACTATACGGAACACACTCAAAAACCTTATTTTTTATTGATCAATAAATATCATTTATAACATATTTTATTCTCCATTATTTAAACCTCAAATAATAAAACACTCTACATGAATATTATACATAAAAATACAAAGAAAAATACAAATTTTATTTCATATTAAAATAATAAATAGTGCATTCAAGATACACAAAACAAAAAGTTGTAAACAAAACTTCCCAGACTTGCATCTCCTCCGCATAGATAAAAAATTGATCAAACTCAACTTTATTGTTCATAAAATTTAATTATATATTTAATGAGGTTGGTTTCATTAAAATAGAGTTAAGATGCTGAAGTTGGACTTGAGGTCCCTATTGAGAAATATACGTGTATATTATATTCAATATATTCATTCTTTATATTTTTAGCTTTCTTGTATTTTTATATACTTGTAGATATTATACAAAATACATATAAATAATAAACATAAAACAAAAGCATTAAATATTCATCAAAATAAATAATATATTATAACATATAGGTAATCAATACAAATATAATACATACAATTATTTATTTAAGGCAGTAAATAAAAATAACATAATATAAAAACAATATGTAAATATATATATATATTTAAGGGTCATATGTGGCTGCCCCCGCCTTATTTGGGCAAAATTTTTTATTTTTTTTGAAAAATAACACCATTTACATTCATCCCTATATCCCTCCTATATACCATTCAAATTTCGTCAGAAACAGAGACTCCTACGGCCTCCATCCGGACAGTAATTTTTTAATGGTAACAAGATTTTTTTAAATCGATACCATCGAGATGGAGGCCGTAGGAGTCTCTGTTTCTGACGAAATTCGAATGGCATGTAGGAGGGATATATAGATGAATATACATGGTTTTATTTTTCAAAAAAAATAAAAAAAACGCCGAAAAATGGGGCGGGGGCAGCCATGTTGGCTGCCCCCAGGGGGCAGCCCCATTTTTTCCTATATTTAAATACATTGTAAATATATAAAATATAAAAATATAAAAATAAAATATCAAATAGAAAATAAAATGTCATAAATATAGGTATATATACCTATGTATATACATGTAAATATTATCCTATAATAAATGAGCATGTAAAAATAAATAAAAATATAAGAAAATACTTCTTAAAATCATAAACAGTTTTTTTGTGTTTTGACTTCAATTTCATTAATTCATTTACTATTTTATTTATAAGTATTTATACTTTTTATTTTTGTTTTATCTTCTAGTACGTGACGTGGACCGATGAGGTGTCAGTATTTGTTGACCTCAGAAGATTTGCCATTTGGATCATCAATATGGATTGCAAGGAGCAAACGTTTCATCAGCGTGCTCGCAAGTGTCTCCTCCGACGAATCAAACTTGAGATAGGAGGTCTCTTTGTTTAGAGGCTCAATAGCAAGCATGCTTCAAGAGATAAACCTAATACTTGTTTGTGGTTTAGATGAAATGATCCATAAAGTGTTCTTGGATCATGTGGTTTCATCGCATTAAACTTTTTTAAATTCTGTTACCTCGGATAACTAGTATGACTAGTCGCTCCCGATCGCATACACTTTCGTGATGTGCTTAAGGATTTTCCAATATCCTTCAAAGAAGCATCGTGGTGCCTCTTTATAAGAACAAAAGGAAATATTCAAAATTGATTGAATTATAGAGGTACCAAGTTGATGAGTCATATTATGAAAATTTGGGAATGTATGAATGAAAGAAGGTTGGGACATGTTTTCAAAGCAAAAGAAAATAAATTCGTACAGGTCTCTCAACTATGGAAGCCATCTAGTTGATACAAAGAACACTAGAGATTTATAGATCTAACTGGAAGAACCTTCATATGATTTTTATTGATTTGAAAAAATCTTTTGATTATGTCCTATAGAAGATATTGTGGAGAATTTTGGAGAAGAGACAAGTACATGTCCTATACATAAACAAAATAAAGGATAGGTATGTTAGAGCTTCATCTTGTGTAAGGATTCTGTATGGGAAGATGGACTATTTTGACATCAATATAGGTTCGCATCAAGGTTCAGCTTTGAATACATTCCTTTTTACTTTGATTATCGAGTTGACTGGTCAAACTCAAAATGAGATACCATGGTATATGTTGTTGACTGATTATATTGAGTTGATTGATGATACTAGAGATGGAGTATATTGGAAGCTTGAGGTCTAGAGACATGCATTAGAAATTAAACGATTTTGTATAAGTAGGTCTAAGACTCAATATATGAAGTGCACCTTTGTGGAAGCAATGGTAAAGAAATCGAGGTGAAGATTGGTAACGATAACATTCAAAAAAGATCCTTTAGAAACTTAGGATCTTTTTTGCAACATGACGGGGATATTGATGGAGATGTTACTCATAGAATAAGTGCAAGTTGGATAAAAGTAGAGATGAGCCTCTACCGTTCTATGTGATAAGAAATTTTATATGAAAATCAAAAGGAAAATTTTACAAAGCAGTCGTGAGACCAGTTAAACTCTTGGATCTAAATGTTGGCCTGTAAACCACAAACATGTGTGGAGAATGACAGTTACAGAAAAGAAAATGGTAATGTGGACAATTGAACATACATGTAAAGATTAGATTTGGGAATGATGCAATCAAAGGGAAAGTGTGTGTAGCTCTAATCGAGGACAAGATGCTAGAAAATCACTTAAGGTGATTTGACCATTAGCAAAGGAGGCCAGGTGATGCATTAATCAGGAAATGCGAGTGTTGGAATGTTGAACCGATTAAGAGAGGGTGACAAAGGCTACAGAAGTGTTGGAATAAGATTGTACAAATGGATCTTAATTTTTTTGGATCTAAGCCCAAGAATAAGTCAAGATAGATCTGAACGAATGCAAAGAATCGATGTAATCGACCCTACTATTTAATGTGTGAAAATAATTTTTACTGCTGCATACGAATTTCATTTAATTAACAACATTTTTGTAGTCTTTTAGATGTCCACGAGAAGGATTCGCCAAAATCTCCGTAGTGGAATCCCGCAGCCAAATCACGCACACATCCTTCCATCCGTGATAAGACGCTTATTAAGCGAGTGCATTGTGATATCATGCCATTCCATAAATTGGCAAATACGGACTTTACTTTTGACTTATCAAATCATGAACTCCGTCCTTGAGTGGACTTTTGATAATTAATTCACGCCAACAGGAATATATCAGAAGCTTTAAAGATAATAATGGATATGTTCGTCTTGGTCGTTAACATCCCAGCTATATTTTCCCATGATTATGATAATTAAACTAACTCTTATACGAGCTTCTGGTGGTTCATTCATGTCACGGTAGAATAGATCCGCTTTTGATCATGATCCATGGATCGTCAAAAGACAACCTGTCAACTGAAACATCTTAGTCAGCAGAGGAAATGAAATCGCAAATGATTTCAAAGTATATTTCTTTGAGATTTTTATAGATTTTTGGTATCATGATAAAACAAAATATGTCGTATAGAAATGGTCAAGAACTTTTACACCGCTAACATTATAAGATTAATCAATTACCCAATTGCCTATATATGCGCACTTCGTAATATCCGAAAATACGTATAAACTTGCTTCATTTAATGCCACATGCCATTAGTTTTCTTGAGTTAATTTTCTTGAATTAATCAAACCAGAGTAAAAAACAAGGGTGGATTTATCTGATTGCTCTCTTTAATTCCTTCTCCTATGTCCCTTCTTTCTGCTTCCTTTCCTTTCCTCCTTAATCGTTGCCTTCACCTCTCCATTGCCTATAAGAGGATGGTAAAAGTGTAATTCTTTGAGGGATGTGAAGATTAGAGCATTTTCTGGAGCGGTGGAGTGATGATGGAACTCGTCTTCCTTGGATAGTACACGAAGGAGCTCGTGCAGAGCAGCTTGCATATGCAAAGAAATGACGAGGTTGTGGGTATCAAGATTGGATTGGGTTGGCCGCGATGTTCTTAAAAACTCAACGTTTTATCAAATATTGTTCTATATAAAACAATTCGATTCATAAACTTAAATTTTAGTATATTGTTCGATTTTCCTTTCTTTCTCCATCTCATTTTTATATTCAGATTCTATTTTTTTACTTATTGTACTCTTTATGGGTAATATAAAATTGGATATTATGAAAAAAATTACAATGTTTTGAATATAATATGATCGTACTAATGTATAATTAAATAAATACATTAGTGTTAAAATTTTTTTAAAAAAAAACCAACTCATTCGTCCTAATAAGATAGTAATAAACTCGATTAAAGAGGTATTAAAAATAAAAACCTTAATATATAATAATCCATCATTTAAGGATTTTTATAAATTATTTTTGAAATTCTATCCATGAAAATATGGTGATAGGTTATTTAAAAGCTAACATTTCTTTACCAAGTTCCACATTAATAGATACGTAAACAATTCTACACCCATGGCGAAGTGCAAGATGTTTTTTCCTAGCAACACTTTAGTTCCTATTATTCAACTTGCCTGCTACTGTTACCTAAAATAAATGCTTCTCAAAACATCAATTATTTGATTATGTGGAGATGTTATGTATTTAAAGTATCATTGCATATGTATTTTTAATGTGAAAAATATATGTAGACAATGTCAGACCCTTTCACCTTGCATGGTTTTTATACTCTCTTTTTTCTCTTTGTTAGATGAACTCGTGCTCACTCTTAATTACTTTGTATACTATAGAGCTTGAATGATGAATCTTGATTGTTTTCTAAAAGAGCTCGAGAGAATCTTGAAAGAGTGCTTGTGGATGTAGTCATCTGTGTCAAAGTAGTTATTTCTTAGTTATTTACTTTGATTCAGTAGCTTGTTGTTACTTGTTAGTTTTCTTTTATTTACATGCACATTTAGTGTTTCTACACATGCTTTTTTATCTAGAATTCTTTTGATAATTTTATACTTATCATGTATTTGAATTTTACTTCCGTATCCTTTAGTGAAGGTGTGGTTTTTTGTTTAGTTCATTTATTTGGATTGCATATTATCCGTTACATTACTCTATCTTGATTGGTTTTGAGCAATAGTTGAATGGATATGACATATTATCCTTTGTTCAGCAGGGACAAACGATCCGAACAACACAAGCATGGAGCAACATGTGCAACACGAGACCAAGGTTCTCCATCTTGACCGCTTTCGCTTACTCGTCCCCCTTTTTAGGTGAAGATAAGGGATCCTATTTTGATTGATCATGACATCAGGAAAGCGATATGAGATCGATTGGCCATGTGGCCTACCTAGCTTAAAGGAATTTATGAAAAAATAATGTGACAACAAAAAATCACATGTGCACTTGGATTTTTCCTTCTTGTACACTCTAATTAAAGGGGAAAGCTGCTTTGTTGGATCCTCGTCTTCTGCTCGGACTCTTCCTCGTGACCCTGAAGAATCATGTGCTTTTCCTAATCAAAATAATTATATATGTAAGAGTTCTCAATCATCTCTATCCCAATCATAATGTTATTCGATTGTTGGATGTTAGTACTCTGGGAATTTAAGAACGATACTGGAATTAGGAGGAATCTTCACACTCTCTTAATTAACATGCTTAGCAGGTTGATATGGAAGAACATATGAATTGGTTAATGTTAAACATAACCCATCTTGAGCATTAATCAACTGGAGATAGTACTGATGATATTTTAGATTTTTGCCACTTTATTTTCGTGGGTTATTTTAATTGACGGTGACAAAAATAGATGTTTCTAATGTTGTCTGCGTATGAATCCTCAAATGATAATTGGGTAAAACCCTAACAACATTTAACTTGATTTGTGTGAATGTACGAGATTACTTAGTTTTGTTCTTAATCAAGGATTAACACACATGACCGTAGGATTGAAACGTCTTTATCTCACTGCAACAAATCATTAAAGTAGCGAAGACGTGTAGCAACAATTTTTTTTAAAAAAAATAATGGATTATTCTTTTGCGACGAAGCTCTTTGTTACCAGGATTTAATTCATATTTTAGCAACATATTCTTTAGGCATTACATGCAATATAATTATTATTCGTAGTATAGTGACCGCGAACACATCATTGATATCTTACTTTTGGCATTGGATTTTGTATGGCAATTAAACAATCGTAAGTTCATTTTTTTATTGTCAAAACTATATAAGCCGAAGAAACAAACCATCGCTACAAAATTTCGTTGGCATATTTCTATTGGAAGCTAGACATTTCATGGCGACAAGAGGTTTCTTTTTGTAGCGTAGTTTCAATAGAATATTAAGATATCTCTTGTAATGGATCTTCTTAATTATAGAACTACCAAACATGCTTGTAAAGCACCGACAATACACTACAACAAAATTGAGTTATACTGACACTTTTTAAAATATCTGTCACTAAATTATCCATTGTTAAATATATAATGACGTTATTATTCATTGTAAAATGAGTTTTCATACTTGAAATTAGCGATGAATATTATATATGTCGTTATATATCATTAACAACAGTCCATATAGCAATGCTTATTTGTTGCTATTTTTCGAAATATCAACTAGTTGTCGTTATTTTTTTAGTTCAAAATTTAGCGAGGATTAATCAAAAGTTTGAAAAATAGCAACAGAGAAGCGTCCCTATGTGAACCATTGCTAATGATATAATGATAGATATAATACTCGCTGCTAATTTGAAGTACGGAATATCATTTCATAATGAATAATATTGTCGTTATATATTTACAACAGTTATTAAGTGACGTATTTTGAAGAAAACATCACTATAGCTCAATTTTATTGTAATGATATTGAACCATGCATAACAGAGTGTTCCAACCAACATTCCCTACTCTATAGACGAAGATCTGACCAATTGATTCATACATGTCGTTAGACAATAACAAATTGGTACATGGAAGTGAATATTTTGGAACTTATTTTTATATCATTCAATACTATTGATAAAAAATGAGCATACATCATTGTAAAAGTATCTCTAGCAATATTTTATATTTTTAACTGGGATTATGTGTCATTTTTCTCTTTAAAATTTGCACTATTAGCTATCAGAAGATTTTTTTTTTCTTAGAAACAGGATAATTGATGATACATGTTTGTCAGTAATGATGAATCAATGAATATGCTATTTATTGTGGATTGAAGATATTGACTATTGTTGGTTGTTATATAATTAACATTAGAATAGTTCTGAAAATTGATTATACAAATTATTTATTGTTATAAGCTAATTTTCTTTTATTGCTAGAAGAAAGTTATGACCATTTGGGTTATCTTTGAAGAAAATCTAGGTTCTGCATATAAAAAAAACCTAGGGATACAACATGATTTTATTGGGAAAGCAAATAAGAATCACAATCATGCGTTTAGCTGCGGGGCAGGCAGGTGTTAGTAAAAGTGAGTCAATGTAGAACCTTCGAAGTTGAGTTAAACAACAACCTCTAGGGACGTCTCTTTTTTGTTATGACGCCTCTCATGCTTAATTGTCTTGGTAATGGATCTGTAATACTACAATATTTCTGGCTTCTCTATTATAGTTGAATGATGAGAAACTTTTCTTAAAAAAAAAACCACTGCTGATATATTTGTTTACAATGTGGCGGCAAATCAACGTAGGATTTCAAGAAAAATATACCACCAATATATTGAAGACCCAATCAACAAGTTCTAAATCCTCAACGAATATATTGCATACATGTCCAAAAATCATGTTCCTCCTCAATCAAAATAACATAATAGGAACACACACTTTGAAAATTTTTAATCACATTGTTGCATTGCATGCAATTAGGGAGAAGTCAATAGAATTATGATCAAATTGGTTTCCCTTAGATGGGAAGGGGAAATAATAGCTGTCGGTGGTTGACTATGAGTCAAATCCACTTTGCTTGGGATCTACGTCTTCCATCTCCTTTCCCTTTCCTTCATGATTGACTCACACATATCTTTTGACTTCATTAGGTTGTGGTCATAATTTAGCTCCATTCTAGGGTCAATGTCACTTCAACCATAAATCTCCTTTGTACTTAGAAAATTTGCAACAAATATGGCACTTTTTTCTCTTCTTCTTGAGGGAATTATGGTGATTTAGATATCCTGAATTTGAAGTAGTTTCATTGTGTGTGTGTTGTTATATTAGTGTGATCATGATTGGAGTTGTGAGTTATTGGATTTTCATCCAAATGGTTTGAGATCCTAGAGACGCAAACATTAATCATTTGATAAAGAACAATTCCAAATACCTAATTATAGGGCATCCTAAAAATATATATTACATGCCAAATACCTGATTATAGGACATCCTAAAAATATATATTACACTGACCCACAACCAAGTTATCTGGTCAAACCAGATTCCATGAGAAAAGCAAGGACAAATACTAGTGGACAACCATCCAAACACAAACCCGCACGAGCAAATCATTGCCATCGCAATCGATGATAATTCCTCATCGTTATCGTGATGTGCAAACATTTCCATGTGTATTGAGAGCAGAAATTACATGTATTTACCTAAATTTCAAAAATTTGATTTATGACAATAAATAGTTTGAAAGTTCGTGCCGTCTGTTCTGATTTTAAAATTTTAAGAATAGATTTTGTTTATTACGGAATTATCTTTTTTTTTCTTATAATTGGGGACTAAAGTCTTTTTTTTTGTGAAAGAGGGTGATCTCCCAAGGTGGAAGTCAACACAAATCCGTTATATTAATAAAAGAGGGGATACATGAGACATTACCTTGACTCCCAAAAGCTTAAGAGAACCTAACAAAGAGACACAACATTCTTTGGATAAAATCTCTGATTATTAAAAAGGAGCTCATTTCTCACCAACCAAATTGCCCACAGTGCACCAAAAGGTCATGCAACATCATCAGTTGGGTTGTCTCCTATTTTCCTTACCCCCTCCCAAAATTTCAGTAGGCTACACATCCACCCATGGGACCGTCAGTTCTCTCCAGACCTTCAGCGATGACTCATAGGTGAAGAAAAGATATTCTGATGTCTCCAACTGCTCCCCACACCTATCACATGTAACATCCTGGAGACCAAAGATCCTCTCCCTCCCGTCTTTGTCCAAAATTTTGTCCCTCCTCAGGCACCATAGGAAGATCATTAGCTATTTGGTATCCTGCTAGCACAAATAATCTTCACATCCTTGCACATGTCATGATCTTGACCTTAACCAGCATTTCTCAGTTTGCCCTATAGATGCTTGACAGAAAATTCAGTACCCGTCCATTGAAAATGATCCCTGGTCTGAGAGAAATTATCTGAGAAAGGAGCAACATCCCTTAATCTTTGCAAATCCTCCCTTCTTCTAGCTGAAAGATATGCAACAAAATCCGATCTCCATTCTCCACAATGAGCAAACTCCCTCACAGTGGCCTCATTCTTGACAGAAAATTTAATACCTGTCCATTGAAAATGATCCCTGGTCTGAGAGAAATTATCTTAGAAAGGAGTCGATTCCCTTAATCTTTGTAAATCATCCCTTCTTCTAGATGAAAGACATGCAGCAAAACCAGATCTCCATTCTCCACAATGAGCAAACTCCCTCACGGTGGCCTCCTTCAAATTCATCAAAGCAAAAAGTCTAGGAAAATGCAGCTCCAAAGGGCCTTCCTGCAACCAACCGTCCCTCCAAAATCTGAAGCATTTCCATCCCCTAGTTTCGACAACAGTCTAACCAATACAACTATCAAAACATCCAGTACCCCTTTCCAAAGGGATGACTTAAACTAAAAAGAACCTACTTCTAAAGTTCCTTTCACTATATAAATCTTTCTCAGTAACTGAAAAATGATTGGATGGGAGTCGCTAAATAATGGCCTGACAAATTAGGCTTACTGTCATTGAGGCGACTACTCGAATCCTCTCGTTATTCAACCATTAGCCCACACAAATAATTAAGCAATTAAGAGCAAAAGTTAAAATTTATTATACCCTATTAAGAATGTATATTGGCAAGTAAGTAGGGTCGAACACAAGAAGCAAGGGAATGGAGTAGGTGATATAAGAAATCAAGGCACAATATATCTCTCAAACACTTAGCCAAGTTGCAATTTTTATGGATTTTTTATTTTTAATATTTGACTTTATTTTTTATTTTATATTATTGTTATAATTTGTTTTTTTTTAATTTTTGATTTTTGATTTTCTTTTTATATTTTTATATTTTTCATTTTTCTTTAATAAAATATATGAAGATACATATAAAGTATGTATACAATATAGACAATAATAGAGACGAATAATAACAAAAATAGTAAAAATAATCTAAATAACATATTTTTGGTTTTTTGAATAATTTTTACTATTTTTATGATTTTTAAGATATTTTGCTTATTTTTATATATTTTTAAAGTCAAAAATACCCAAAAATAGAGTTTAAATAGATATCCGAAATTAAAATGGAGATATAAAATAGACAATAGGACCACAATTTCTAAAATTAATTTTTGAAAATATATAATATTGTAAAGAAAAAAAATCTGAAATAGATAATGCAATTTTTGGAATTTTTTAGATTTTTTTATATTTTTAAAAGGGTTTTTAGGGTTTTAAATTTTTTACAGTTTTATTTTATAATTTTTAGTGATTTTATAATCTGGAGTATAAAATAAGTAAATAAATAAGAAATATATTTTTTAGAATTTTCTAAAAAGATCTTATAATTTTTATATATTTTATATTGCAAATAAGGATAAAATAGGAAGTTTTTTGAATATTAATAAATATTTAGAAGTCCTAAAATTGCAAATTAAAAATATGGCATGTAAGTAGATGCAATTAGGAATCTATACGTATTTTGTTAGATCTTTTAGAGCAATGCAGATGTACATTACTAGCAAGGGAATATATGTAAATAGCAGAAGTTCTAGGGGCTAAAGTGCAATTTTTACAAAAAAATATAAATTGAATATTCAAATTTCTAGACCAATCACCAAATCCAAGACCCGTAAGGGATTCTATGCAACCTACGTGCACGAGATCGTGAGCTGCGCTAGCAAGGATATAGATGCCAATAAAAATATTTCGAAGGCCTAACTGCAAATTTTCCAAAAATTCATAACTCCATATTGAAAAATTCTGACTAATCAACAATAAACCAAACCTAGAGGGCTTGGTCGCAAGAATCCCTAAGTTTTTTGGCTGACATGACGTGGACAAAAGTGCAGTTCTAGAAAGTATGTGGGAGTTTAATGCAAATGTCACATAAATTAATGAGTGGCTAGGGAATGTTTAGGCACTTTTTGATAAATACAAAAATGCTTGGTTGGTGTCTGCAAAATATCCAAAGCTATGGCACTGACGGACAATTAAGATGAGTTCACTTGCAACGTGTCATCTCCTCGTGTGACTATGCCGCTTCACAATGAGTGGCCACAATTAGATCGCGTGAGGAAGATCGACGGTGCTACTACATCACAATCCAACGGCTGTTATGCTTCAGGAATAATGAGGGAAGAATCAATGACATGGTAAGGCGATGGACGAACTAGCGAAGAACTCGCCTGAGGCTAGTTTGAATCAGACGTATCCAGCTCCTCCGGCCTCTGATGTCGTCGCTCGGACCCTCTACATGACCCCTCTCCTCCAGTAAAGATGTGGAACTCCCCAAAATGGTCAGGCACCACCAGAACTGCTCTGTCAAATCAAGACACCTAGAGTTCCTTTTTGAACCTCAAAAGCAACTACAAAGTGGGTTTCTCTTGTTATATCCTGTAGGGAAAGGTTAGGAACCAAAAAGCAAAGCCAGGGGAAGCTTCAGATGGGTGCATGAGGCGAAAATAAAGTGGATGGAGCCTCTCCGACGAGTCGAGTAGAAGGAAGCGACTGCCTTTCTCTTTGTGATAGCAAGGTGAGTGGAGATGCGTCGAGCAATCAGAAGGCATCGAGGGAGAAAATGGGAGGGCTAATGGAGTCGGAGCTTGGCTGGAGTGGACAGAATGGGACAGCGGAGCCCAGGCTCTGGTGATCTAAAAAATATGGATTTTTTCTACGGGGGATGGAATCAAGGGAAGTAAAGGAGCATAATAGGCTACTACGACTCCAAAGAACAAAACAAACAACGAAAAAAATCTACCTAGCTTGTGCCGGAACAGGAAAACCTCGCAACGAAGTGGGTGGTGGCAACTGGATCGGCCTCAATTCTATACCCCAAGACACCTTACCAAAGAGTGGAACATCTTCCTACTGTCACCAGGAACAACCTTCGACGGCTGGATCTAGCGTTTGCGGGTAGAAGAGGGATCAAACCCCTAATGAAAGATTGGGGAGGCTCTTGTACAAGGTGGACTGGATGCTCTAAAGAACAAGGAAACAATAGCGATGCATCGACCCTCGCCCCAAGGAAACGTACCAACGTGTATCACTGATGAATGAGGAGAAAAAGTGTTGAAGGGCTTGACATGAAAGGGTGAAAGATGTGAGCCCCAAAAAGTCGAGAAATCGAGGTGAAAAATGTTCTAACAACTCCAGAGCCCTTGGTGAGAGAGCTGACCGAGGTCAAGGGAAGGGGAAAACTGGTTGGTCCATGTGGACCAACTAGAAAAATCCGATCAAAAACTATAAAAAATTCGGTTAAAAATAATAATTGATTTTATTACTTTTAGGTTATTAAAAATTCCTTTTTTATAAGGTATTCTATTATGATTTTTATTTTTTAGAGACTTATAATTACGATTACATTTTCTACTATAATATAGGTATATTCATCTATATATTTTAGTCTTTTATTTTAATTTTTATTTTTGATTTTATTAATTTAATTATTATTTTAATATTTATGAATTATTTTGGATAGACAAATATATTTTTATTATATTTTTTGATAAGATATATATGTAATTAAATAAGTAAGTCTATTTATTATATATGTATAGTTATTGTATATTCATTTATATATTTTCTATACATATTTTATTTTGATGTTTTCTTTAGTGTTTTATTTTAATTATAACATGTATATCTATTATAAATAATATTTATAGAATTTAAAAATATAAAATTATATAAAAATGAATAATAAATAGAATGAATATTTTAATCACTATAATTATACAATAGGGGTCCGAAACCTACTTTCACACCATAACTCCAAACAATATGAAACCACCTTCATTAAATAGTTTATTAGAAGTTATATACAATTAAAGATGATTTGATATATTTTGAGTTTTTATTTGAGAAATATGGGAGTGGGAAGTTATGATTTTTGAATTTTATTTAGACGATATTTTGTATACTGTATATTATTTTTATATGAAATCAATTTTGTGTTTTACTATATTTGATTACCTACAACTTTTATGTTCAAAGTTTCTTTCTTTAAAGTATAAAAATAGAACTAAAAAAAGGTCCCAAAATGAAAAAAATGAATAAAATAAAAGGTAATTTTATTTTTTGGGACCTTATCTCCCCCTACTTAATTCCTTGTCAAACTAGCCATAGATGTGACTAGATCTCGGGATTGAGGGTCATAAAATATTTTCAATATTTTATTCTTTTAATTTTCATTTCTTTATTCTATAATTTAGGCATTAAAAATTGTATTTTAGACACATTTATACAATGATGCATGAATGTTAAATGCACAAATTTAGGGTATTTACATGCATTTACTAGGGTTTTAAGGCCAAAATGATAGAATAAAGATGATCAAATGGAGATCCATCATCCCCCAATACTTGCCTTTGCTAGTCCCTAGCAAACACTTATCGAATAAGTGGAGAAAAGAAAAACAAAGAAAAGAAAAGGAATGAAATTGGATTTGGTTTAATCATCAAAATTGATTTCACAAAATCAAAGTTTGGAGCTTAAGTCATACCTTGGGAATTTTAGTGCGACCGGAACCTTAATGGAAATCGGATTTGAAATCCAACAGCCTTCGAGAATGCCAAAACTTTGCTCAAGTCTCCTCAATAGCCAAGATAGAATAGTTCAACTCATCCGCAAAACATTATGACTATGAATCTGACTCGTACAGTGTAAGTGATGGTGGCTCTCCCCAACTAAAATGACAAGAATACTAACTTCTCCAGCATAACCTAGTGATTCCCCAATCCAGCAACTCCTTCCTCGAGGAGCAGGGTATTCCCTTCTAAGTTCAAGTGACAACCTTCTCAAGAGGAGGGGGTGAAGAGAAGAATGGATGGTAGCCAGTGTAGCTACTTATCCTAGGATGCAAAACCCTATGTACTTAAGTCATCCAGTTGCATGATCACATGATTTGACTTTGAAGCTCAAGCTTGCTTATTGAATATACAAATATATACACTATGGAAGGCATTTTATTTTCAATCAGGCCTATCCACTTTGTTGGAGGTTTTTTTTGCATTTTTTTGAAATACAATTTACAATAGCATTTACATAAGGAGCTTTTCCTCTTGATCCAGTAGGCTATCCCTCTTTTGAAGCATTATTGCAATTCACACTCTCTTGTCTTCAGAATTCATCATCACTGGATGGGTTGGGTTGCACTTCCCTCCGTAGTGGAGTACAAATGTTTCCACTTGCGTGCGTCTCATAATGGCAAATCCAGTCCCCTCACCACTCCAACTGAGTTGAGCCTAGTAAAGGTGCAGGTGTCCAAGTTAGGTCATTATCGACAAGAGCCATACGTGCGCTCTGAAATACTCTATATAGGCAGTCAAGAATCCATTGAACCAAGCCTCGTGATCTTCAAAGAATTAAGTCAACTAGACCTGAAGTACCTTAATTCCAGTTCTATAAGGTTCATGTTATTAGGTTGATTTAAGGTCCAACCAAGCTCCAATCTTCGGATTTTACTTAGACCTTTACAATTATTAAACTCAATCTGAAAAATGCAAATGCCACACCAATGCCATGGAGAACGCAGAAAATATTTTTCTGATGCAGTTTTCAAAGATTTTGAGCTTTTTATGGATTTTTTGAAAAAGATGATGCTATGTACTTTTTTGTATTTTTTAAAAATATTAAAATATTTTTGGTACTTTAAATTTTGCAAATGTTTTTTAGAATTTTTGAAAATAAAATATTTTTGCTAAAAACTAGGTACAAATATTTACTTAGGGATACTTCTTATATTTACAAGAATTAGGTTTTTAAGAATTTACAAGGGGTACGTGCTCAATTTTATAAATATATATAGTTTAATAGAGAATTTTAGAATGATGTATATATTCCTCAAAGTTATTTGAAAAAGGTATTAAAATAATTTTGCACAACTATAGTCCAAAATAATTTTTTCAAAGAATTTTTACAAATATGTACACACATTTGAAAATCATTTTGCAAAGGTTTTTCGAACAATATATATAGATTTTTCAAAATATTTTTGCAACCATTTTCCAAGCATTTGCAAATCAGTTTTAAAACAAATTTATTTCACATAAAGAAATTTTTTTTAATGACAAAACAATTTCATAAAGGCTGAAAATATTTAACACAACATTTTCCATATATAGTTTTGAAAGATTTTTAAAAAAGGTATTCGAACTATTTTTCAAACATTTTACAAAAAAAATATTTTTACATGTTTTATTAATCAGTAAATACAAAAGAACTTAAGGGATAATCAACATATTTTTCTTAAGTATTTTTATGTATTTTAGTAGTATAATTAGACATAATTATTAAGAAAAATACGAAAGTACGAGTTATAACTAAATTATATACAAAGTATATATGACCCGCCTATACTTAGCTTGTGCTATGTCCTCATAGATCAGAGAGAAAAGGAGAAGACATAACTCATTCTAAAGAATAAATTAATGGAGACATGAATGAATGAATAAGAAGTCGACCATCCCTCGTATACTTAGGATCAAATAATCCTAAGTATAATAGACTATACACAAATCATGGAGGGTCAAGGGTGGGAATGAACAGATCATACTCAGACTCTCTCCCCCTATACTTAGGGTAAGATCTCCTTAAGTATATACAAGAAGAGGAGATATAGGAGAGGATCAAAGAATGGAAGAAATCGAGGTGCACACCCCCCATACTTACGATAAAGTACATCCTAAGTGTAGCAATGATGAAGGGGATGGCACCTTTCGGTAGACTAGGAGATGATGGAAGGAGAAGAAGAAAAGAAGAAAAATCATTCAAAAATATTTTGATTTGGTTTATCTTTGATTGCCATTATGGAAGTATTCAGCTCATCCTCGTAAATTATTTGAATGAAGTCAACGACCGACATAAACATTTCGTGTTCAAGATAAGGCTTCAGAAGCTGTCCATTGACTACAAATGGTTGTGCGTCAGCTGAAAAACTCGATATCATTATGCTTCCATTGTTAAGAACATGCCTTACTATGAATGGCCCAATCACTTTTCTCTTCAGTTTGCCCGAAAAGATCTTTAATTTTTCACCGAAAAAACCAAACCTTCTGACCTAGCTCGAAGGATTTGCGAAGAATGTGTTTGTCATGCCACTTCTTGAACTTCTCCTTGTACATCATGTTGTTGTCATATGCATAGTCTTTAAATTTTAACAATCTGTTCATATCCACTTTTCAGTATTTCCCAGCTTTCTCAGAGTCCAAATTACAGATTTTGATCGCCCATAAAGATTTGTGAATCAATTCAACGGGCATATGACATGGCTTGCCATAGACAAGGCGGTAGGGGGACATTCCTTAGGGTGACTTGTACGCGGTTCTATAGGACCAAAGAACTGAATCAAGCAGCTGAGCCCAGTTTTTGCGATTCAAATGCACAAGGTTCTGCAAAATCGTCTGTATCTCATTGTTCGAACATTCAGCTAAGACATTGGAATGTAGGTGGTATAGTGAAGTGACGTGATGCTCTATGCATAGATCATAAGTTTTCTTATTCACCTCTCTGTTTATGAAGTGGCTACCCCCCATATGATATGAGAATTTCGGGGATCCCAGATCGTGCAATGATGTGATCTCTTAGGAATCGACAGATAGTTCGACTATTAGCGGTTTGGGCGGGAATAGCCTCCACCCAACGGTCCCATAGTCGATAGCAAGCAGAATATATTCATAACCTTGGCCATTTGGAAATGGGCCCATAAAGTTGAAGCCCCATGCATCAAAGACATCTAATATCTAAATGAACTTTAGAGGCATCGTGTCTCTCATTCCTATGGTACTCCCCATCTTCTGGAAGTTAGTACAACACTTGACATAATCTTCTGCATACTTGAATAATGTAGGCCACCAAAGGCCACTCTGAAGAACCTTTGCTGTCGTACGTCTGCCTGAATGGTGTCCTCTAGATTCTCGGTCGTGACAAAGTTCAAGGATACTTGGAACTTCCTCCTGAGGAATACACCACCTCCATATGCAATCCACCCACTCACAAAATAGATATGGAATCCTCCCACTGGTAGAAATGGATTTTAGACAAAAATTTGTCTACTTTCAGCTTCAACCAATCTTGTGGAGTTCACTTGGACATAAGATAATTCACAATATCAACATACTAGGGGAGCGAGGCGACTTTCAAAATTACCTCGTCTAGAAAGATTTCTGTGATCGGTTGTAGGTTTGGCTCAGGATATTCATGCTCGGGATGTCTGGATAAGTGGACGGCCACCACATTCTTCACTCCAAGTTTATCTCGGATTTCAAGGTCAAATTCCTGGAGAAGAAGGATCCACCAGATGAGGTGTGGTTTTCAATGACGTGTAATTCCTTTGGGCTTCATCGAGCATTCAACTAGTGTAGTGAATCGCAAATGGTACATTATCTTTCCTCTGTCCAAGCACAACACTGACGGCATAATTCGACACATCTGTCATTATCTCAAAAGGTTGTGTCCAAATCAGTGGCTGCAAGACATGAGCCTGAGTGATAAGTTCTTTTAACTGATTAAAGGCAAGGAGCACACAAGCATCCAAAATGAAATCATTCTCCTTTCCTAGAAACTCGGTCAACAGCCTGGACAACTTACTGAAATATTTGATGAATTGCTGGTAAAAACCAACATGGCCTAAGAATGACCTAACGTACTTTATGGTTGTAGGTGGCTCAAGTTTGGAAATTGCCTCCACCTTGGCTGGATTAACTTCCATGCCACATTTAGATACAACAAGATCCAGCACAATTTCTCTAGTCACAATGAAGTTGCTTTTTTCCCATGAGAGCCCCATATTTACCTCGCAACACCTCCATAAGACTCGATCTAAATAATCGAGGCATTGATCGAAGGAATCCCCATAGATCGAAAAATCATCCAAAAATACCTCAAGAATATTGCCCACCATATCAGCAAAAACTGCAAGCATACACCACTAAAATGTGGCTGGGGTATTGCATAGCCCGAACAACATCCGTCTAAAGGTGCACGTACCAAAAGGACAGGTGAACATGGTTTTCTCTTAGTTTTCAGGAGCTATAGCAACTTGATTATACCCAGAGTATACATCCAAGAAGCAAAAGTATTCCTTCGCGGCCAGTCTTTCAAGAATCTGGTCGATGAAGGGTAATGGAAAATGGTCCTTCTTGGTGGCAAGATTAAGTCTTCTGTAATCCATGCACACTCGACAAAAAGTGGGTGCTATGGTTGTGATCTCCTCTCCTTTATCGTTCTTCACAATGGTGATCCCTAGTTTCTTTGGCACCACATGTAGAGGGCTCACACATTTGTTGTTGGAGACGGGATATATGAATCCTGCATCGCACCAATTTTGAATTTTTTTCATGATAACCTCCTGCAGATTTGGATTAAGTCTTCTCTAAACTTCTCAGGAGGGTTTGTTGTCTTCTTCATGGAAAATTCAATGTGATCATAAGGATGGATTGATCCCATGGAGATATGAAGTTTTCCAGCCTATTGACCTGCGGTTGCGTTCAAGAACCTCCACCGGATGAGATTCTTGATCTTCAGTCAGATGAGCATTGATAATGACTGGGTACATATTATGTTCTCTTGCATGAAAGGCATATTTCATATTGGAGGTTAAGAGTTTTAGCTCAGGAGAGCTAGTAGCTTCTTCAAGGGCGACTTAAGCTACTATCGTCGGTGGTGGTTCTTTCGTTTGTTCGATGTCCACAACGCTCTGTTCTACCTATTTATTCAATAATTCATAGAACACTTCAATGATTTCTTCTTCATTGCATAATTCTTCAAAAATCTGTTCTTGGTCTTGGAGGTCCAACATCGCCACCAGAATTTCCTTAAGTGAATCAAAAAATGTCTCATCATGATCGAGAAGGGGAAAAATCGATTGCGTTCTCCAATTCCTTCCCAGGGGAAGAGGAATTCATGGATCTCATTATCATCCATAAATATGTTGGTGTCTTGAATTTCAACCAAAAAGTCGCAATCTTCAGAATGATCGACCACCGTTACATACGTTGCAGATGTTCCCTTTGACAGTCTTACATCATACATAGTCTCTATCTTGATTTTTATCATCGCTAGAGTCGAAGGTGATCTCTCCAGTGCCATAATTCACAACTACATTGGTCGTTCGCAGGAATGGTTGTCAAGTATGATTGGGGTGAGGAGCAATGGAGTGGAGACATCCATATCTAGTATGACAAAATCGGCCGGGAACTACATCCCATGAACCGTGATGACCACGTCCTCCGACATGCACCTAGGCAGCTTGATTGATTTATGTACGAGTTTTAGAATCATAAATGTGGGTTTGAGAGGTCCAAGCTGAATTCTATGAGCAATGAAGCTGGCAACATGTTGACAGAAGACTTACTATTGAGAAAAGTACATTTGAACTCCTGGTTGAACATCTGACAGCGAACAAGAGGTGCTCCCTTATCTGGCTTCTTATCCAGGAGATTGCTAATGGCATTGACTGGGGCCATTATAAGGATATGCTTCTCAGACTTGCCACTTTTGCTTCTGGAGTTGTGAGGATGATGCCTACGCCTATTTGTACATGCATCTTTCATTCCTTTCTTTACAACTGGAACGTACTCAAGATCTTTCATCAGAGGCATGTTCAAGATCAAATTCTCAATAATTTCAACAGCGGTAGGATCAGACAAAGCATTTTTCAAAATTTTCATTTTTTTTGTGTTTTTCCATTACTTCTGCAAAAGGAATATTTACATAATCTCCAATATTGTCATTCAAAACTATGTCCATATGATTGTTTACAGGTAGATGGTATAAAGGTATATAATCATCTATTATATGTGGACCAAAAACTGCAGGCTTGACTTCTGATGCTCGCTTTGGACTTGCTGCAGGTGCAAGATTCTTCAAGGTTGATGCTAGTTCTACAGCACGTGTAGGAGTCTCCAATGCTGGCTGGTCTTCACCGAGGATGTTGTTGTCTTTTTGTATTTTCAATTTTTTCCATTTGTTTGAGAATTTCCTGCAGATGGTGTTCCTCCAAAAATGCTGATTAGCCCTCATGTTGGCTGGACTGACGTCTCCCCATCAGATTCTATGTGTTTTCCCTTCGCATCTACTGATGGTTGCAGCACTCTACTGCTCCTGAGAGTAACAACGTTAGATATAAACAAATCATTTCTACCTAAATCAGGCAGATCACTATAAATTACTTGCTCCTTGCATTGGAAATTATTAGTACTAGCCTCGACCTAAGCGGGAATGACAGTTTTTGCAGCCATCAGGTCGTCTATCTTCGTGGTCATCTTAGCCATATTCTTGACGAGTTGTTCCGAACAAGCGAGGGCTGGGTTCATAGGAACGACCTCAGAAGAATCACCCACTTGGGGCCTTTGGTTTTGATAGTATGGGGGAGGTTATTGTTGGTAACTGAAAAATCACGAATTCAATCTCTTAATTTTGTGGAATTAGTGCATTCCAGATAGCTGAATCAGATCCATCAAAGACTGAGGGGGCATAATCTTTTGGCTTGGGGTAGCATACGAGGGTAGTACATCAGGGCGGAACCTCTCATCCTCCTCTAGGGAGGGATGTGCGTCTCAACCTAGTTTGGATATGTTGAGGTCTAAAGACAAGATGTTTTGGGATTGCAATAATGCTTCAAAATAGGTATAGTCTACCGACTCAAGAGGAAAAACTTCTTATGTACATGTTGCACCATGTATATATTTTCAAAAAAAATTAGAATCTCCAAAAGTGGATAGGTTTGATTAAAAGTAAAGTGCCTACCGGAGTGTATATACATGTGAAAAAAATAAAAGCTTCAAAGTCAAATGTTTGTAAGCTTACAGCGGATGACTTGGCTACACTGGTCATGCATCCAAGGATAGGTAGCTACACTAGTTATTGTCCATTCTCTTCTCCATCTTCTCTTCTTGAGCTGGTTGTACATGAACTTAGAAGGGAATATCCCCACTCCTCGAGGAAAGAGTTGCTAGACTAGGGGATTAGAGTTTCCTTGTTAAGAGAGGTTGTTTTTTGCTACTTTTGAGTTGAGGATCTATATTTCACTTACATCGTACAAGTAAAGATTCATAGATCATAAAACTTTGTGTGTGTAGACTTGTTCTGATCTAACTGTTGAGGAGACCTAAATAGGAGTCTTGTGGAACTTAGAGGTTGTTATGTTTTAAATCCATTTCCATTAAGGATCCGACACACTAATAATCCAAAAGTCTGATAGAGCTCCATACTATAATTTTATGATGATAAGTTAAAAAATCAACGTTGTTCAAACTTCTTTCCTTTTTCTTTCCTTTATTTTTGTTTTCACTCATTTTCCAAATAAGTATTTGCTAAGGGTCTAATAAAGGTAAAGTATAGGAGAATGATGAATCCATGATTCATCATCTTTATTCTTTTATTTTAGCTTCATTTCCTTAGTCAAACACCTGTAAATACCCACTAATTCCATGAAATTACCATTTTGCATGCATTTGTAAATATGCATTTTAACACTTTTTATATTCAAAATAAAAGAATAAAGAAGAAAATAAAAAGAAAATAAAAATAAATGATGTATTTCTTAAATAAATGCAGACTGACCCGAACCCCGAGAGAAGGTCAAGACATGACTTGCTCAACCAAGAATAAAGTAGGGGGAGATAGGGTCTTTACTTTAAAAATCCAAAAATCATTTGTAAATTTTTCCTTGTATATTGTAAAAAACTTACACTATTTTATTTGTACATAAATTAACCTAAAATTGATTTTTTTTGTAAACAAAAGTTGTAAACAAAAATGTTTTGTAAATAATAAAAATAATTACAAAATAAAATAATGTACAGATTACAAATAATCACACTCAAAAAAACTGTAAAGCGATAATTGAAATACCAATTCCAGCTCCATACAAACTCAAATTGAATAAAACTCACTTTAATTATACTCTAAATTAATTATCTTTCAAATAGATGTCGTTTAATAATTTTGGAGTTATGGTTGAAAAGTCAGTTTTCTGGGGTGGTTTGTGCAGTTTTACCAATTATCTATTGTTTATATTTGCTCATATTTATTTTTATATACGAAGTAAATAATTAAAAATATTATATTTCTAATTAAAAAAAGAATAATAAATTTAAAAATTATTTAAAACTAATTTCCTTATTTGTACATATGTATATTATACTATATGTACATAATACTTGTATACAACTAATTTCCCAACATATAAATCACCAAAAATTAAATATCTAACAATAATTAATTAAACTAATTTAATTACGAAATTTAGATTTAATTATTTAATTTATTCATTTAATTGATTTGAAAACATTCCTTGTATATAAAGATATTATTCTATACCTTAAATAACCACCATTAAGTTGGCTAATTAATTTTTGTAAATTATTTATTTTATTTATTTATTAAATTCCGAATTTAGTTTTTAATTAATTAATTTATTTATTTTATTAATTACACCACTAAACACCTTCCTCTTTTGTAAATATCTTCCTTTTATGAATTTGATCTTCTCTTTAATGGGTCTCCTTTCCTGCATTACTCTTTGATCAATATTTGGTGGAGAGGGGCTCGATCTCCGAGTGCTTTTCATCGTAGAAGGGTGCCCAGCCTCCAAGTTGTCCGGTGACATCGAGTCGGCCCTCGATGAGGCCATCATGGTGTGTCCTCTCCTGAGGTGAGATCCATTTTCTTTTCCATCATTTTGCCTTTATAAATCTTAGATTTATTTTTTGCGTAAATGTCGTGATTAATCTTTAGATCCTAAAATCTCAAAAATATCCATCTCACATTTGTTATCGAATATGATTTTTTATCTCACATCTCTATCTCTCCACGTTCTTTTCTACAAATCACAATCTCTCAACTCCGGCCATTCACGGTGGCTAGAGACTCGGATCCATTCCTCATTTTCTTACCGGATCTCCATCATGCATCACATTTTGTGCATAAATAAAATAAATAAATAAATAAATAAATACACATAATTGTTTTTATTCCTAACATTTGTTTGGAGGAAAATTTAACAAAAATTAAAAATATATATAAAAAATTATTTTTACTGCTTGTTAAAAAAATTTATCATTATTTCTGTTTACATATAAAAAACAACAATCTGCCCATGCAACATGCGCCCGAGCCAGGCGGCCCAGCCTCCAGTGCCACAACCGCAACCTCTAGCCCAACCGATCCGTGTTGAGGCCTCAACCGCCGTTTGCCATCTGCTTCTCAACCTCAGGACCGCTAATGGCTCCACCACTAGTTGTACGTCACTTTCCTCTTTTGCGGCTGATATAGAGGTATTTGCAAGGGTTTGGTAACCAATCTCAATTAGCATCGCTTATTTGACCACTCAACAAAACCCAACTTTAATAAATAATTAACCCACGATAAGAAATAAATAATTAAGTATCAAAAGTATGGAGTTAAGAATTATTTTCTCTACCATAAAATGCATAGCAAGCTAGCATGTAGAGGTCGAACCACAGAGTGCAAAATAGGTAGCCTATGGTTATTTATTTACAACCAAGTCATTTATTTACACATGTCTTTTTGTGGATTTTGGATTATATATATATATTATTTTTGGTTTTAAATTTTTTTAATTTCTTTTTATCTTTTCCATTTTTTGTATTTCTTTTAATTTAAATATAGTATATATAGATTAGTATATATATCTATGTATGTATATGTATAAATAAATATAAAGTATATATAGATACTATATAGATAAAAATAGGTCAAAATAGATTAAATATAGTAAATAAATAATGATTTGTGGTTTTTATATTTTTCAAAATTTTTATTATTTGTCTACGATTTTTACTAATTTATATGCATTTTTAGAGTAAAAAATATTCCGAATAAGGGGTTAATATATATTTGAAAATTGATTTGAGTTTTAAAAAAAAATGAAAAAAAATCCCAAAATTACCCAAATTAATTTTATTTTATTTATAATAATAAATAGATAATTATAAAAATAGAAAACATATTTTTGGCATTTTTGTTGAATTTTTTTATTTTTTGTTGGATTTTGGA
Source organism: Ottelia alismoides (assembly GCA_037367405.1). Taxonomy (NCBI): domain Eukaryota; kingdom Viridiplantae; phylum Streptophyta; class Magnoliopsida; order Alismatales; family Hydrocharitaceae; genus Ottelia; species Ottelia alismoides. Next base: position 53,999 of record JAZKJV010003483.1, read on the forward strand.
GCTTTATGATTTTTATCATTTTTGTTTTTATATTTTTAGGATTTTTTTCTAGACTGAATAAATACCAAAATACACCATATATAATTTTTCTGTTATTTTCACAGCATTTTTCTATTTTTTTGAAAATTTTATAGTTAAACAGGGTATATATAGGATCCATCATATTTTTTATAAATAAGTTAAATGCCAAAATTGTCAAACAAAATATGGGTGTGAACCTACAAGACAAGAAGCATCAAACCTTATTTTTATGGATTTTTAAGAGCTCACTTAGTATTTTTAATGAATAGGCAAAAAGCACAAAAAAATATGTCCCTACAGGGGCATCTTTGCAATAAAGTTAGAGTTCTGGGGCATAGATGCAAAGATCCATGAAATATTCAACGTTACTTGAACTATTGAATAAATCCAAAATCGGCAGGGTTACTGACTCAATTTACCCATCACGTGGGACTGCACGTGACGCATACTAGGAGGGACTAAAATGTAATTATCAAGAAGTTCATGGACCTCCAAGCAATTTTCACAAAAATAGATAATATGCTTTTCAATTTACTAGATTGAATAATAAATACAAAAATAAACAGGGACTTACATGCAATTTCACTACCTCATGTGGGATGACACGTGAGGTGATGTGGACTGGACCCGACTGCAAATAAAATAACTACTGGGGCCAAAGTGTAAAATATCTAATTATTTATAAATGGTTAACTTTATTTATTTGACTAAATAATAAATACAAAAAAGTAGAGATAGGTTTTGCAATTTACCCCGAAGGTACATGTTGATGGATGGTTGGGATCTCTTCACTAAAACATGTGGTGTGTCCACATTGCGCTATGACGCTTCGCGATCCGATGATGGCGATTAGATCTCGCGGCTGAGATCTAAGGTGAAGGTGCATCTCGATCGGACGACCGAAACTAGGGCAGTGCATCTGATCCAACAGCGAAGGAGCTCGGTGCAAGAAAAGGGAAGAACACTCGCCTGGGCAAGTTCCCCCGTCCAAATCTCCCTCCTCTGACGTCCATTTGAGCTCCGAGATGGCCGAGCAGCTTCCTGGTGAGGTGCTCTACATGATGGAGGCATCAGAATGGGATGAGGTTCACCGGAGCACCACCATGAGGTTGGAGAAGACGTGGTGCTCCTGGTACCTTCGACAGGCTTTGACTGTGGCTCCTGGTGTGTATAAACGTGTATAACTTGCACATGAACGAAATGCAGCTTGAGGGGCTCCTCCTCGACCAAATATTAAGCTGGATACGCAAGGAATGAGGTGGGCGGAGAGTATTCCAACAACACGATGGAAGAGATCCTCATTTCGTAGAATCGAGGTCGTCCTGGTTGATTGGAGGTATGGGGAAGGATCGAGTGGTGACAAAGATGAAGATGGAAGTGGATAAAACTACGCAGCGGCGATGAAGATGCACATAGTAGCTTGCCGGAGCTCAACTCTAGCGAAGTACGGGTGAATCGATTAAGAATAATTTACTTAAATGATTCCTAAACTAATGACATGAAATTATACCTACAACTGAAATACACTAAGAGAATTAAAAAGAAACAACTCTTATACCTGGGGGACGCCCAGGCAGCAGGGTGGTCGGAAAACCATCACAGATCGCCGCCTTGTCCTAGCCACGCCTTCTCCAAGTGCGAGGGGGCTCGCAACTGTCACTTGGACCTCGACTCACTCACAAGAACACTCGACTAAGCTCTAATGTGGATCAAACCCGAAAGGAAGGCGGATGAGCTTATTTATAGACAAGTGTGGCAAGGGCTCATTAGGTTAGGGTTTCTTCTCAAATCGAGGAGCGTTTAACCATGAAAAGGTGCCTGCAAGATCGAGGATAGATTGTAGAAGGTTTTTGTGAAGGAAAGGAGAAGAGGAGATCAATATATTGGAAGAGGAAATTCGGAGAAGATGGGGTGATTGACGTTTGACACGAAGGGCGGTTGGAGACAGAGTAGTTGACCTAGGTCAACAGTTGATGAGTTCTCTTGGTCCAGGTCAGCGCACTACACGACAAATTAGATTTATTAAATAAAAAATAATTATTTTAAAATAGTAAATGATTTTATCAATTATTTATTATAAAATAAAAATGTTTATTATTTTATGTATATTTTATTATGATATTTATTTATTTATTTGGCTTTATATATTAGTAGTTGATTTTTATTAGTGTATTTATAGGTATATTCATCTATGTTTTCTGCATTTTTATTTTTATTTTGTATATTTTATTTTATTATTTTATTCTTTTATTTTATATATTTATAAATTATTTTTGTGTGTATAAACATATTTTTTATTTTAAAATTTATGATGTTATTTGTACACTTAAATAAATAGCTAAGTATGTTATGCCGGTATATTTATAGGTATTTTGACTATGTTTTATGTACACTATTTTATTTTAATGTATTTTGTTAAATTTTATTTTGGTTTTGTATTTTTAATATAATATAGACAATTTTTACAATATTAAAAAATGAGAATGAATAAAGAATAAAAGAATAGATTTCCCTTTTATTTATTTACAAAAAGAGACAAAGGTATTTTATCTATGCTTTCACATAGATTTATTTTAGTTTATTTTTCTTTTGGAATTTATTTTAGTATTAATATACACATATGTTATAAATAATGTCTGAAAAATTATAAAAATATGAATTTGTAAAAATATTGAATAATGAATAAATTGAATATTTTAATCAGTTGAATGTACAATAGGGGTCGAAATCCTAATTTTCACATAGTAACTTCAAAATATAAAACTACGACCATTAAATAGCTTATGAAAAGTTATATACAATTAGAGGTGATTTTGATATGTTTTGAGTTTTTATTTGAAAGATATGGGACCTTGAAGTTTGGTTTTTTGGCTTTTTATTTTGTGTATAAAATGAACATAATGTATTATTTTTGCACAATCTCAAATTTGTATTTATTATTTACATCATTATCTACAACTTTTATGTGCAAAATTTCTTTATTTGGTGAATAAATAATAACGAATATAATAGGTGTCAAAAATGCATAATTAAAGAATGAATGAATAAATGAGGTATTTATTGTAATGTTGGCCCTTATCACCCCCTACTTTATTCATTGTCGACCAACTCAATTGTTGGCTTGGTCTCGGGGTTTAGGGTCATAAATGTTTTTCAATATTTTACTCCTTTTCTTTTCTCCTCTTTATTATATAATTTTGGCATTAAAAACCTTATTTTATGTACAAATAATATAATATATAATAAATGCTATTACGCACAAATTGATGATATTTACATTCATTAGCTACGGTTTTTAAGGGAAAAATGATAGAATAAATGTGATGAAATGAGGATTCATCAGCGGTGGCACGAGCGTCGCCCCCACCGTGCCCCTCCACGTGCGTTGACTCCAAACACCACCACCGCACCCTGCCATCTTCCTTTGCAGCTCTTAACCACAGTGGAGCCCAACCGCATCCCAGCATGGCCACGCGTCTTGCCCTTCTCCCCGCGCGAGGGCCCGTCGCCATCGACTCCACCGCCGCCCAGCCTTCATCCTTCGACGTGCCTCCAGCCAGAACGATACTCCAGCTTGAAGCAGCGCGCCACCAGCCTCCTAGGTCCCGACCGCCATCCACCTACGGACGCCGCTCCACCGCCTCCCTCCGTGCAGACACACCACGGTGTCGCCTGGGACTTCCTCCGCACCACCTCCGGTCCTCTCGTCGCTCGAGCGCGTCTCCGACTCTGTCGTGCCCACACGCCCCAACCATAGATCTAAAGAAGATGGGCGACGACCCCTCTACCCCCTTTTGCCCTTGAAGAAGAAACACACACAGGAACCCTATGGAGGATTTGAAAATAAAAAAAATAGGTAAATTGTAGAATCGCCCTTCGAGGTTTCAAAAATTGCAATAAAGTCCCCACCAAAGCAAGTCACGTGCCCTACTGGGTAATTTGCGATTTTTATCTCGCATTCTATTTCTGCTATCTTTCAGTCCAAAAACTTTAAATAATTACATTTTAGTCCATGTATTCCAGACATTAATTTTACATGTCCTTCTTGCTGAAATAAATGTTTTATTACTCTAAGAATTGTACAAAAATTCGAGAATAATCCTGCTGCATCCTTATTCATTGTATAAAATTTTCATCGCATTTCGTCAACATTTAATATTTTTAAAAATAAAAAATAGTGTCTCTTTGTCTGTCTAAACTTTAAAAAATCATAAAAATATGAAAATATGCCTAAAAATTCAAAAAATACCATAGGTGTACTCTATTCCCCCTTAATTTCTATCCAAATTTCATACAATAAACATTTATAAAACTCTTAAAAATTGCAAAATACTAAAAATTTTGAAAAAATCATATAAAATTAAGTAAAATAAAAAATCTGATTTCAATCTTTGTTTGTAGATATTTAATTGTATTTTTTATAAAAATAATTTCCAGGAGTTTTGGGTTGTCAAAGTATTTCTAAGTTGCAAAATACTCTTAGCCGTGCATTGTTTACCTTTATTTACGCTGTTTGATTTTGATAAGATCATAAAACATCAGAAAATTTTGGAAAAATTACCAAAAATGCTTTAAAACCTGAAGAACCCAAAAACATATTTTCTGCAATTTTTTGAGCATTTTTGATATAATTAAAAAAATAAAAAATGAGTGTGTGTATTTCTTTCCTTGTGCATATTGTTCCTTATATGAAAATTAAAAAAAAATTAAAAATAAAATCCATTAAAAATTTTATTTTCGAAATTTGACTGTTAAGTTTTAAACCGTGCTCCTTGTGTTCGGCCCTGGTCACTATATCAGGTAAATTAAATAGCGAAAACAGCTTATATTTCATTGATTTTTTTCTTAAGTGGTTTAAAAATATTTTTCTCATTGACCGAATCGATTGGTTGAGAACAATGACAATAACATTATCTTTCCATCTTAACCCATCGTATTTTCGACTCATTAATAGTATTAGGTCCAAACACCTAACTATACTTGCATGTGTGTATAGTATACGTTTGGATCTAGTCAGATATCAAACTGCTTCTCATATAGTCTCGAAACCCTGCGTCGTGAGAGTCCTCCATACAACGCTTGCCGGACCCACTATTGTGGACACCGAGGAGACTCCAAGATCAGACCCTTCAGTTCCATTCTAGGTCATTAGCATTGGTTCTTCATGCTAATAGCAATTTCTGAACCTAGAACGATTTCATCGTCTTGCATTGCATATAGATAGGTTTCAATTTCGCTGAGCATCTTTGCATCTAGAGTGCTGGAGGCAAGGTGAGCATTTATGGTTTGGCATTCATCATTGCTTTACCGCTTGCATTGTTTTTCCGACTGTTCCTCTGATTTTGACCTCCTCGATGCTAAGTAAAATTGATTCCTCATTAGGCTCGTGCATTTCGTACGAAAAATAAAAAAAAGTGATAACAATAATAAGACTGTTAAAACTACTTGATCCTAAAAAAATCAAAAAGAAAAATATTTGTTTTGAGGCGAGTAATCCCCTCGTTGTCTTTGTTTTAATTGCTTGCATACCCAGATAGGACTAGTGCCCAAATCTCATTCAACCTCCTACGTATGCGTAAAATTTTGACTTCTCACCTAACTCTAAAACAGACAAGATAAAAAGCAGATCTTTTATGATCTCTACCGAGTTGAGTAGGTGAATTGAGGAGCTTGTCTTGTGTATGTTTGCTTGTGTTCATTCTAGATTGCTTATGTGCATTTGCACCTTTTTCTCACTTCTCTTAATTTGACCTTCATGCTCTCCCAATCATTTCCCTTTTGTTTTGGAGGTGGATGACTGGAGTGATTTTTATCTGACCTTCACAGATCCCTTGTACACTCCATTCAGTCCACCTCCCTTTTTTCACGAGGACTTTGCTCTTGATTTTCGTACATACCCTCCTCAACCATAGTTTTAGACCTCAAACTTTTATCCACCTTCACCTTCACATCTACCTAAGACTGATCTGTTTGAGTCACCTTTCAAGAAGTCCACCCTTGAGCACTTGAACTAGATGATGGAGCATATGAGACATAGGATTGATAACGTCACTAGTATAAATAAGAGCAACTATGATACTCTGCCATTTGATGACATGGGTTCACTCAAGGATTCTCATGTTGTGGAGAAGCCATGATTTTAAAGAAACTACATGGGAACATGAGGCGGATATGAGAGAGAATTATCCCTATATGTTTGAGTGGTAAATATCACATAATTGTATACACTTGAATGTAAATGAAAATAAGTTCATTCTCTTTATGATTTTTATACCTTCCATCTTCATTAAGATTTTCATACCTCTATTCTAAGTATCAAGGACGAGACTTCCTTTAAGGTTTTTATAATTATATATCCTAAAAATCAACCCTCTTTGGATCCGACTATGTATGTGGATATTAGACTCGACTCGGTGAGATGAATCGAATGGAACTTGTTTCGCCTTAATCAGAGTCGTTTCGAATAGTTATGAATTTTGAGAGGAAAGAGGTTGATGCCAGTTAAGGGTGTCATTAACCTTAATCACCATCATTATTATCAAGAAATCTTAATTAAGAATACAAAAATGATCACTAAGCTTACTAATCATGGTTAAGGAATGTTGATCAGGCTTTAACATACAGTAATCATAGTTACGAATAATTAAATACGATTAGTGCCAATTAATAATGATTGCGGTAACGAAGAGTCATTAGTGAAACTATAGGTTTTATGATAAACTTCGGTAAAATCATGGACAAAAAACATGGGAAGTGAAACCATGGTAGTGAGGGGAATCATGATTTTGGGCGAAATCATGGGTGAAAACCATGGATTCTAAACCTTGATTTTCCGAGTTTATAGATACCACCCCACCGCTCCATTCTCTACGACATTCATTCCATCCATCACCACATCTAGTGTTAGGTTTGAGAGGTTAAGAGAAAGGGAGGAAGGAAGAAGCGTTGCTAAGAAGAAGAGGAGAAAGAGGACGATGTGCTCCTCTCCTTGATGGCTTCGAGTAGGATTTAAGTGCGTTTATCTTGATCTAGGGTTTCAAGTTATTGCAATGTTCTTATCCTTTCCTATATCAGTATCAGTATATAAGGGAGATATCCGAGCATATCCCTACTTGGGTGCAGACGATTGTGCTGTCAGTGAGCATGCTTCACTCACCCATGGCATAAGACTAGCAAATTCTTTGTTGTATGCTGCTAGTGTTGCTATATGATTAAAAATCCGAGTAACATCCTACTTGGGCGTAGTTGATTGGTCCATTGGTGAATATATGCATCACCCACACATTATGCGAGGTTCATCGACTATGCATCATTTCCGTCCTTTCTCCTTATCCGCAAACTCTTATGCCTAGCTTCCTCGCTCATTAATAACTAACCTTTGGTTGGTACGGTTCCCGGGAGGTGATTGGGGAAGAGCAGCATGAGGCGGGAAATCTCGCAGCTGAGTCTTCAAGTGGCTGAAAAAAACCTTCCAATCAACCGACGAGACCCTGGAGCTAACATGCTCAGCTTGTTGCATAAAAAGACATGACGATCTCGCGGCATGGACTCAGCAAGGTCTCAGTGAAGATGAGATTGGTGAAGTAGCGATCTTCCCTTCATTAATGAATTAGAAAATGCCTGAACTCGACATCTTTCCCCTCCCGGTGGGTGGGGGGCTTAGGGCTTGACAGTACAGGAGGGATGTTCATTCAGGATTCCTATACGTGAGGGCATAAGCGGAGTCCTGTGTGGATGTCTATTTGCCCGGCTGCCCGCCTAAACCAGAGTTGATTCGTTATTTTAAGCCTCATTTTGTTTGAGTATCGTTTCATAAGAAGAAACTCGGTCGAATTTTTCTTTGGAATATGATCTGATGTAAATGGAAATTATGTCAAAATTTTACTTGAACTATCATCTGATATAAGGGGAAACATAGTAGAAATGTTCATTTAAATATCTCCCGATATAAGTTGAAACTCTGCCGAATTTATAAGAGATCTTGATCTTCATGTTCTTTGTGTTCTTCGTGTATTCTTCATGTTCATGATGCAAAAATGGATTTCAATCATTTCAGAAGGCGTTAATTATCTTAATTGAAAAATGAACCAAAGTAGGTTGCAACGCATACAAGAGCTAACACATTAGGTAATGAAATCATGCCTCTTGTTGTTGGGTTTTCAAGTTAAATTAAAAAAATAGATGATTATTGTGTTCTTTATTTTGAAGAAGTTCGCATGTTTGTTCCATTATTTAATCTAAAATAATTTATAAAATATAGTTGGTGAAATGAATCACTCTCAATGTTGATGTGATAATTATGCAATACTATACTGATCGTAGCTGAGAATTTATATGACAGAAATGAGATCCGGTTACAATTTTCATATTGCCTTTTATGATAAGGATGACTTGGACTAGATACTATAGGTTGGACATCCAATTTGTAGGTTTTTAGACGAATATCAGTATTGAAAGGCCATAAGTAGGTGGTATACGGTTGCCCTGATATATTGAGCATGTGAAATAAATTATTTATTATGTGTGATACTCTGTTGCCATTAGGCGGGTTGACTGACTGAACATGTGGTCATATCATATCGAGGCATGGGGGGTTTAATAGCTGTTGGATCATGATAACAGGTATTTGAATCCACTAGTATATGTGATTAAAGGTTAGCCTGTGGTTTTAATCTACTGAGTCCTCAAAGACAATGTGCATCCTTACTTGTCAGCTTGAGGGTTTGGAACATTGGATGATAAAGGAAAAGGAAGTTATCAGGGTAGTATTGGAGGATAGGTTGAGGCGACGTGCGGTAACATAAGTTTAACATATCAACACAATCTCCAATCCTCAAGTGTCCACAACTTCATAGTCCATGAGAGGTGAGGGAAGTCACCTGGACTAATCCCGGACGTAAAATAGATGGAATATGACTTCATCTAATGAGAGAAATGAAACTTTCTTGTATAATAAATGGTAGTAACTACACTATTTCTTTGCTATTCTCTCCTTCGTTACTTAGCACTCGCTAATTTTATCCTTCGATTTATGGAAACCCAATAGGTATCGGTGAGCCATCGCAAGAAACTTAGGCAAGCAACCAACAATAGTGGCTTCTTGTTTAAGGTAATTAGTAGTTCTTTGGTGTCCTTTTCTTTGAGATGGATGTACATGTAAAAGAATATGATGGGACATGTTATCTACATAATGCTTATTTTGTGAGTGTAAAATTGTGAGATCTTTTACTTTATAGCATTTATTGCAGTCTGTTTCTTAATGTTAACTGTTATTATTGAATAAAGCTATTGCTGAGTAATTAGATCCAGTAAATGAGAGTATCTGCTGACTCGAAACTGAGATTGTGTCATCTCGTACACTGACTTTAAAGTCTACAAATGGATATCGGTACATTTATATCAAATCTTTTGCTATATGTGCATATCCGTACCCACTTTAAATATAGATATTACTTTGTTATTCTATGTGCGTATGTATAATATGTATATATGTTCTAACAAAAAACTATAAATTTATTTGTACTATAGTTCTACATAATTGTTATGAAATACATAAACTTAGTGCGTTCGTTTCATTCTAACATATGTATTATACCGACTATAACGTGGAAACATATGTTCTTACATATTATTTAACTATCATATTCATATTATGCATATATAGCATAAGCATGTGAGTCCATTTCAAGATGAATAAATATACAATGTCACTTTGATATCCATAAATATCTATATTGCTTTTCATATATCCTTTTTAAAATAGTTATAAAATTATTTTTAACCAAATTTGTTATAACCGGATGAAATAAATATATTTGATATGCTTGTATATATCATGAATAAGACATACTGAACGTGTTTATTTATGCTGATTAATATTTTTTTGTTATCAGTTGTACTTGATCGGCTTTCATCTTATATACATGTATTGTTAAAAATGTCGTAATATTTTTATTCATGTATTGTATTCCTATTTTAGAAAAGATAAAGATATATCATACACGCTGTTGGTTATTTTACGTGGATTTCTTTATAGAAACATTTGAGAAATTAACCAATGTTGATAAAATGTATACCTTCCACACGAACATTGAGATGAAAGAACGATGATTCCATTCCCCTCCTAATCATGTGGAACAAATAGAGACGTCTAGTTAGGAGTCAGCATGCATGTACATCGTCTCATTCCGTCTTTCTTAAGCAAGGAACTGTATGATTTCGACAATCACATGATTTACTTAAGTTGACGATATGGCTTCCTGCTGGTGCTTATCTGGCTACACATAGGTCAACTGAAAGTTATATTATATATTCCAATTATTTGTCCACCCATTTCCATCGGTTCAACGATACCTTAAAAAAGTTTTAATTATAAAAAATTGCAGAAGGAGCTTAATCATCCCAGCGCCCTATTGTACGTTTTGACTTTCGAAACACCCTTCTGCTCTCGTTTTTTCTTCCTAATATGTTTTGGATTTTAGATTTTGATTGGACCCATGTGGATTTGGATAAGATGGGATATATAGGGGAATGGAGGGAGGGGAAATTTTATACGTTTAAGCAAATTGTCATGTGATAAGTTAAAGAAAGATGAAGATCAATAATGTATCCTTCGGGAACAAAAAAAAAACAAAAGTGATGTATCAATTTAACAAGAATTTTTGAGTTCGCTATGAGGGGTGGATGAATTATGTAATATAGAATTGTCTAATAATAATATCTAAAGAAATAATATACAAACCACAAAAATAGAAAAATAACAAATCACAAAGTACCTAGTAAATTTCACGTGGTAACCCAAGCGGGTGGAAATCACGGCCCCAAATCCTATTCTAAGATTCCTCCTTCTCTTTCTTGGCGAAACATTCTTTCACTATTTCATTGCTACTTTAACCCGACTTAGCACGACCTCCCGTACAATATTTATCCTTTCTTGGACAACTCTCAACGGAATATTTATCTCTCAGGGAGAAAGAATCCACGATTTGGATACCTATACAAAAATTCTCAATAGAAAATATAATTAAGGAACTTGAGTTCACAAGTTTATTGACTTTTAGCGTAAAATATGCTCGAGAATGACGATGCTCATAGTAGAGTGCATAAAGCATAAATAACTTTAGTTGCTAGACAACTTCTGATTGAAGAGAGCTCGAGAGTGCAGAAATGCTGAAAGAATTCGATTATCACGAAACTCTTTCTTTTCTTTTTGAGAGTAGTAGATGTTTATCTTAGTTGTGTATCTTAAACAATGAGTCATAGGATCTCTCATACAGGGTTTGCCTCTAAAAAGTCGTTGGTGTGTGAAAATAAAATTTCCAACTTTCTGATTTTCAAAATCCATGAAATGATCGATCATAAAAATAAGGTGATCAATCTTGAGGGATCATTCAGGTCATTCAATGTGATCGATTAGATTTGACAGTTGGTGAAAATTTAAAAGCGGTCAATTATGGTCAATCAGATTTGACAGATCATGATGAAAAATGCAGATAATCATAACAGGAAATTAATAATCAAGAATTGATTGATCAACATAAAAAAGATGATAGATCATGTCCTAAAATCGATTCTTTGAAATTGATGATTCTAGCTTAAGTTTGCTTGCTGATCAAGAATATACAAAAACTATAAGACTTTTTTCAGTATAAGATAAAAATGATGTAATATGTCTCATCAACCTCCAAATTCTAAAAATCTCAAGCTTTTGAAAATAACTCTTTCTTTGATTTTCTTGCATCCTGATTTTGAGCCTTAAGTCTTCAAGCTATGTCTTTTAGACTTGTTATAGGCTTTTGACTCAACTTCATAGTTTTTTTTTAACTTTTCATCATTGAGCTTCTACTTGAAAAATTAATCAAGTTATAAAATATATATAACAAAGTCATTAGCAAAATATAAGTCATTAAAAAAGATTGGATCGTGTTAGAACTTAGAATCAAACCCATTCAACCAGATGATGATATCATCATCATCATCATTATTGTCACCATCATCATCATCATCATAACTAGTGGATATAATGGAACCGGTAAGGAATGGCCTGATAAACACAGAATGTATCAACATTAAACCAAAAATGGCATATGTCATTTAACATTTGCTGTCTATAGTTAAATACATAACAAAATATGTTAGTCGTTACTAGTTTATTTAGACGTAACAAATATCTTACTTGTTGTTATATTCCTATTAACGAATCATATAACAAAGCTTATCCATTGATATTTTTTCTAATTGTTGAAACAATTAGCTCCAGAACTCTACAAACATACTGTCTTACAACATTGACACATGTCATTAATGTAGCTCTTCTTAGGTTAATATTCTAGATTAGTCTTGAGTTAATCAAGCAATAAGAAAAAATCCCTTGCAACTCCCCTGCAAGCACTTGAGCTGCCATCGCTCTCCTCAGCACTTCTTTGTTGACACTCTCCTTCAGTCACTTTATTCGGATTCAGCAAGTAGCAATCAGGATATCCCTTTAACAATGGTCTTTGCCTCTACTTTGTGAAGAAAGGTTACAAATGCGGGCAACTTGTGACCTCCATGGTGTGCATGCAGATGTGGATGGGGGGCTTCCACTTGATGCACTTGAGATAGAACTTGAAGATAAAGTAGGAGTTGAGATCGGTGGTGTCTTCCTCCTCCTATTTGATCTTGTAGGGCTTGTGAAGCTTGGAGTACTTGGCATTTTTGTGGTGATGGTTTTTGTCAAGATCTTGAGGTGCCGAATAGTGTGTTCCTCGTGATGAAAAGGGATTGGATTACCCTCAATGGGTTGTGTTTCTTCACCTTTTTATTCATCTTCTATTTCTATAGCTGATATTATGGAATTTCTCTTTGTCATGTCATTTTTTAACATGCAATTCTCTACGGAGAGGAGCTCTACATACATACAATTCTTGGTGAGCTTCCTCAACGTACCTTTCTGTCTTTCTGTCTACTACCTCCCTTTTCATCTTCCTAATGAAATAATGAAAGAAATTTGAGCTACATCAAAACATATAAGTTCGGAGAATAGCCAAGTGTCTTGGTCTATATCTATTATTATTGGGAGAAGGGGAACACAAATACCTTCCATATACATGTGACATGTCAGCCATCCCATCACCATCATCTCATGCAATCTCAAACTCCATATCTCAGTCCCTAATCCTCGCAGTTCTTCTGTCCATTGTCCATCACCTAAGCAGATCCATTGTACATCTTATTAGAATACGCATCACTATTTTTGTACACCGTTGTGAGCACAACAAACTCTGTCCTCTTATCATGTGCATATGCAACAATAGCTGCAAAAGTGTTAGGTAGGTTCCCATCCTAGTGGGGACCTAACATTTATTTAGAATATTTGTAGTCATGATTGGAAAAAAGGGAAATTAAGTTATAATTTGAGAAGGAAGTAAATGAACTTTAGGTATTTGAATCCTGTTTTCCTATTCCTATGGGAAGTATGGCTTTATACTAATTCCTTATTTTCTCCAACTATCTTCCCTACATTTTGGCTGTAGATTTATCAACTTGGTGATATATTTCCTCTCTACTATTATCCATTGTTTAGTGATTTATAGCACAATATAGTTGGCTTTGTGTAAGCTCCTCACAGGAGATTCATTTGATTGTAGTCCTTAGCTTTTAATTGCGATCAACCTCGTGGTTTTTCTCCTTACTTTGAAGGTTTTCCACATTAAAAAGTCTAAGTGCATTTGTAGTTGATTTTCATCTATGGTTGGAATTATCTATAATTTTAATTAATATATAGTGCATGATCCTATAATAAAATTTGATATTTTCCGGGATTCAATCTATGTGGGAAATCCATCTCCAACAAGTGATATCAGAGCCTATAGGTTGATAAGATGGAGTGCTTCATCAACAGGACAATTGATATGAATGTGACCAACTACAAGTTATGGAAAAAAAAATGAAAGATTTACTTTTTCTAAAGGTGACGCATCTTCCAGGTTTTTCCACTCAAAAGCCTGAATCCAAGAGCGATGGGGAATGAGAGTTCGGGTATAAGAAGGTATGCAGATTTATGAAACATGTTGTGGATGAGAATGTGTACAATCATATTCAAAATGAGATGCATGCTCGCACACTTCAATAGAATTTGGAGTGCTTATACACTTCATGAATAGGGAATAATATGTTGTTTTTACACATGCCATTGATGTAATTGAAATTCAAGGAAGGAACTTCTATTCCTCTATTTAAATAAATTTAAAGGAATTATCAAGCACATTTCTATTATGGGAATGGAATTTGAAGATGAAGTTCTAAACCTCTTGCTACTCGCTACCCTTCCAAATAGTTGGCAAACATTTTAAATCTCTCTCAAAAACTCCGCACATCATGGATTTTTTTCATTGGATACCATTGATGAATCTCCATTTCATCATCTTTATTCATTCGTTTGGCCTTAAATCACTAGTTAAATTCTTGTATAAATCATTAATTTGTATAAAATAAAACTCAGTTATTGACTTATAAATATTGTATAATAACATGTATTTTATTCCAAAATAAAAAATAAATGAAAGAAAATAAAAAGAATGAAGTGTCATAGACACCGAGTGACCCTAGACCCAATCATCATGATGACTTGGTCGATAAGGAATAAAGTAAGAGGAGGTAGGGTGGTTAATTGTACATATAATACATCAAAATCCCCACTTCCATTTATCAATAAATAGGCTTCTGGCACCTATTTTATTCTTTATTATTTACACCTAAATTAAATAAATCCTTTATATGAAAGTTGTACATAAAAATACAAAGAAAAATACAAAAATTATTTCACAGTGAAATAATACATGTTGTACTTGGGACACAAAGAATAAAAAGCCGTAAAGAAAAATTTCCAAATATATACCTCCTCTGTATAGATTCAAAATTGATCAAACTCACCTTTATTGTTCATAAAATTAAATCATCTATTTAATGAAGGTAGTTTCATTCAATTTGGAATTGAGATACAAAAGTTTGCTTTTAGGTCCCTATAATGTTGTATACATATATATAATAATCAATATAATTATTCTTTATATTTTTAGTATTTTTATATTTTTTATTTTTATACATAAAATACATTAAAATAAATAAAGTAATAAAATATATTAGTGGATTATATCTATATTATACATACACATATTTATTAAAATAAATAAATAAATCAGAAAAGCAAACCAAAATATGTAAATATGTAATTAAAATCGTTAGAAAAATATAAAATATGTAAACACAATAATAAAATATCAATTACAAAAACAAAATAAAATATACCAAATACAATTATATAGACCTAATTATACACATGTAAATAATAATATCTAATAAAAATATTATAAAAATAAATACAAATTATTTATAAAATGCTACACGAAATAATAAATATTTTTTATGTTTTGACATAAAATTAATAAAACCGTTTATTTATTTTAAACAAATTAATAAAGAATTTCCACCACTCTTTTTTCTGGTTGGTCCATGTGGACCAACCAAAATGTGAGGAATGTTGACTCAAGGTCAACCATCCATCCCCCATGGTTGCCCTTGTCAGACCAACCTACCACCTATGTTTCTCCAATTTTCGATGCTCAATCAACGCCTCTGATCACCTCAAGCTCTTCACAACATGTATTCCCCATACACTACTCCCCCCTCGCCCATGTCTCTGATCATCCAAATTCTTGGCGAATCCCTCGCCACCCAATGATCTTCACCTACCTCTCTTTTATGTATAAATAAAACTTCCTTCACCCCTTTTGATTTTGGTCCATGTTTCCTTCTCGTTACCCCAAATAGGAGATCCCTATTGAGGTCCTTGGTGAAAGCAATCGCCTCCAGTCCTTGTCGGTGAGGAGAAGAGTAGGAAGCGAGTGATCGAAGCTTCTCCAACCCAAGTTCCGACGAGCTTTTCTCCTCTACAAAACCTTTACCTATGAGCTACTAGCCTTATTCTTTTTAATTGCATTTCCTTTAAGGAGTTTAATGTAAATTTTACTTTCATCAATTAGATTGTAGGGTAACTTAATTTTAGGATTTAAGATATGTTGGAGATTTAAGATCTTGCTCAAATTCACTACCACCCCCTATATGTTTCGACCCGCTTTCACCCCACTTTCATTCCTCTCATGTTTCTCCGCAAACCCCCATATTCTTAGCTTGATTTTGTAGAGACCAAGACTGAATGATCTCCTTCATCCGTCTATCGCTTGTGATCCATATGCCCATTGTTCCCTTGTGCATCCAGCTTCAAGAGAGGGTTGATTGCACACCTCTCATTCTTGCACCGTTCTTTGGATCCATTGGATGCCCTTTCTCACCATGTTTTATCGTAGCCGTCGGATCCGAGTTAAAATGTCATCCTTTCCCGTCGCATAATCAGACACGTGGAGCATGCCTAGACTTTTGATGCGATGCTCTTTTTGGTAAAATTATCAGTAACCCAGCCACCTTTTGTATTTCATCGTAGGTCTTGTAAATATTAAATTTAGTATACATTTACTTGTAAAATTTACATGGACCCCATGAACTTTCTAGGTATTTGCATGATGGTCCGTGCCAGCTCACCTCACATGGACCCCCACATAAGGGGTAACATTTTGCAGTGAAACCCCTTCAGGTTCTCGTATTTCAGTTTAGTATTTAGAATTTGTAAATAAGTGCTAACATTTGGGGTAAATTTCATGATATCACTTATAATTATTTTTAGTTACAAAAATACCTCTTATAGGTTTGTATTCTATATTGTGATTTTCCATTTTTATTAAATAATTTAAGTGTCAAATAAATTTTTGGTGAATTGTTGCAGATGTTTAACATGATGCTTTTTCATTCCTTTATTTTTATTTAGAATTTTATTAAGTTTTCCATTTATTAAAAATAAAATAGGGGCCAAATATCCCATGTTTAGATATAGGAATATAGATATTATAAAACTAACTTTAAAAAATATATATAAGAATATAGATATAAGAATATAGATATAAGAAATTAAAGAGTATATATTACTGTATAATAAACTCTAGACCAAAAATAACAAAAAGCAAAAAATAAAAACACTAAAAATTGAAAAGACCTACAAAACTCATAAAAATCAATAAATCTATATACATTTTCAATAAAAATAATTTTCTATTTTCTATTTTCTATTTCTATTTATATTATATAGTATATATTAAATATAGTTTGGGAATTTTTATAATTTATCATTTTTTAAAGACAAAATAATTTGGCATAATTATTAAAGTTAATGTTTTAATATATTTAATTCATTAAATTTATTTAAAATCAGCAAAAATTGCATTAAAGAATCACAAAATAAAGAAAAATTTGCAAAATACAAAGACATTTTATTATGTAATTTTTACTATTTATAGTTATATTTTAAGACTATATATACAAAATATTACTTATTTACATGTTGTTATTTATTATAAACACCTAATTTATTTTTAAAACTCTTAAAAAATAAAAAGGAATGTTCTTGTATATATTTCCTATATTTTTATATTTATGTTTTACATATCATCTATTTTATTTAAAATATTAATAATACTGCATATATATACATATTATATCTTAAAACAAAAAAAGAAACTAAAACGTTGTAAAATTAATAGAAAATATAAATTAAAATATGAATATAAAACATTGAAAATCTATAAAAAAATAATTATAATTAAAAAACCACAAAAAATCAAAAATCATATTCAGTACAAAAATAATTATTTTTTATTTTAATTAATTGACAATAATTATACATATCCCCATTATTGTCTATGGTTCGACACTATACACTAAACACATATATTTTGTAGAGTTTAAATGAAAACAAAATTTGAATCACACATTTGCATTGAATTATCTGTTAGCCATGTGAGCCCGAGGAAAACCATTCCTATAATAAATGTTATTGTAATTTTGATTTATCAATAAAGTTATTGGTTCAACTTACTCCTTATCTGAGATTAAATGAATGAATGCATGATAACCTGAATCCGACCCATGGTTAATAATGATGATGGTGTACAAAAATCAATAAAATAGGAGAGATAGAGAGTAAGCGGTATCTCTCTCTCTCTCTCTTTTTATTCTACACTATATTATTTATCCAGGTAAGTGTACCTGGTCGAACTCAAGTAAGCAGGATATCAAAACATCAGTTTTTTTATACAAGAAAGAAATCCCGAAAAAATCACTATATGCTTGCTTTTACAACAATTTCAGAAAAAGAATCAAAACTAACTCGATCTTACAAAAATCAAATAGAGAAAACTAGGTGATGAAAATCCGTGACAAATTCATAGGAATGTAGCTGGGGTAGTTGCGTAACTACCCTAAAAATTTGGGGAGAAAATACAATAAAATGAGGTTCAAAATACCCCCACAACCCAGGGGCAGAAGTGTAAAGAAACTATTTTTGAAGCCTACTACAATTTGGTTCCTGACAAGAACTAGTTTGCAAAGAAAAGTAAAGTTATTACATTTAGGTCCCAGCACGAGGACCTAAATGCAATATCTGGAAAGGTCTGGAGCAGGTTGAAATTCTGGATTCTTGTCTAGGTTTAAGTTGCAAATCCTCTACCCCTTCATCGGACCGCTGCAATCAGAATCTGGAATGTGATCTAAGCCGTCCACTCTATCCATGTGACGTGCAATTAATCAAAGGTGATATTTCAAAATAATGCACAAGGAACGATCTACAAATACTTTAAGTTTTAGGACCTGAAGAATAGAAAATCTTTAAAATCCAAGGGTCACTATGCAATTTATCCAGAAAAGGGATGCACAACATGTGAAACAGGACCAGTAGGGGTCAATTACTCAAAATCTTTCTTTCATTTCATAAGTAAATTTAAGTTCAAGGTAGATAATTCAAATACACAAAAAAGCACATGAAATGATACATCACTAGAACTTAGTTGGACTAAAATACAAATATTAATTTTATACTACAGGGTCTTTCTTGCAAAAGTTTTTAACTACATATTACATTTATTGGACTAAAATGAAATAAAACAAAATGTAGGGTAACAAGGAAAAATTTCAAGTGTGGACATATGGCGCACGTGTGTGGGGGCTCAGATGTACAGTCTAGATCATCGTTTTTCATCAGATCTGACGGTATAGAGAATGTCGAAGATGTACGTTTGACATCTGCTTGAAATCACATCTGTTGTCACAGAAAAATGCATGGTTAGTTGGCCAAATCTCTTCTGGACATGAAGTTGGTGATCTAATGGCTCAAGAGGATATTGGAAGAACTGGTGGCTGGCGGACTTCAATCGATGGTATAGGGCGATCTACTTGTTTATTCAAAGCACCATGAGGTCCAACACCTTCGTAATGGTGCTCTGCATCATCTGGAGGGATCAGATGAGGTGCCAAACTACCACAAGCTCCAGTCCACAATACTCCACCTGGAGTTGCTCAACCACCTCCGTTGAAGCTCAGATTGAGCCTCCTCGCACGCTCTAGTTCCTGCAAAGGGTAGAAGGGATGGGGGGTAGCTCTGGTCTAGTTATTACAAGGGAAAGTGAAGGAAAATGGTAGGAGGATGAAAGTAGATGTCTGGTGGGGTGTGGATGTTTAGCCTAATCTCACTCTGATGAGTGATATTCAGGGGGTCAGGTTGCGGGAGAAGGATGACGATGAGATGAGATATCGACCAGTGCGGGTAAATGAGTGATACTGAGCTCTGACCACAGTGGTTGGAGATTAAAGGTGGCATTAGTATGATGACGTAAATCAAGATGAAAATTGGAGATAGGGAAGATTGGAGGGTACCTAGGTAACCTACTATGAATGGAGAAGTGCGAGGAATGATAAGGCGAGGTCGAGGCCTCGATTCCAGTACGGAAGGCGGAGGAGGACGCATGCGACGGAGCTGCTACGACCACATATAAGATGCGGCTAAAAAACCACCAAATCACGCTCTAAAGGGGGTATTCCTGAAGCATGACACTCTTTTGGATGTATCTAAGGGTAGGGTGGTGCAAGGTACGAGCTAGTGAGCTACGGAGGTGAAGGGAAGCACGAAACCCTAGAATGATTCGGACCAACATAAGGATCTATGTGAATTATAGATCTTCGAGGAATCTGAGGTCCGAATTTAAAGGGAATCGATGGCTGATGTTGAGAAGAGAGATAGGGAGAAGTGGCTCCAGCGAGCCAAATCGGGTCGGGACCCGACTTAGAGGAGTGGTTCACCCGGGTCAACAAACAGAGGTTGACCAACAGAACTCGAGGATTTATAAATTCAATATAAACAGGAAATGGGTTCATAATAAAAAATGAATAAAATAAGAAATGTTTGTTATTTTTCAAACTAATTTTATATGTTTTGTGATTATTTTTATAATATTGTGTATACCATATATATAGTATTGGATATTATACAAAGGTATAGTATAGGGTTTATATTTCTATATATATATATATAGTATAAGATATTTCTATATAATTAATATTTTATTTGTATTTTATTATTTTATATTTTATTTATTTACAAAATAATTTAAGAATCATGAAATGATGCTTACTTGATTTTAACAAATAAATAAAAGTATTAAATAAATAAATATTATATACAATGTACCCAAGTGTACAATGAACTTTGATTTTATTTTTATTTTATTTTGTGTTTTCTAATTTATATTTTTTTGTTTTATTGTTAGGAGTATGTTCAAATGTTTAAAATACAATATTCACAAAGTATGAATACAAATAATTATAAGTATATGTACTCTGTGACTATACTATGCTCCCAAAAAGCTAATTTTTACCTCATAACTCCAAAAGTTATGAAACTTCTCTCATTTGAAAGATAATTTAATTTGTAGCATAATAAAAGTAATTTTGTAAGAATTTTAGTTCACATGGACCCGAAATTGATATTTCAAGTTCTTGTTGTGGCTTTTTATAAGTGGTATTATTTATATTATGTACAGTAATTTGATTACAAATATTTTTGTTATTTTGAAAATAATTTTATTTACAAGTTCTATTATGAAAAAATAATTTATTTGAGGTCTTTTTTATGGATGAATAAATTATCAGAATTCTATATACATAGATTGCATGGTGATGAATATACAAGGACCCTATCTCCCCCTTCTCTATTCCTTGTCGATCAGGTCAATGGTCGACCATCTCTCAGTGTTTGGGTCAATCTGTACTTATTACAAAATGACACCCTTCTCTCCTTTTTCTTTTCATCTTTATTCTTTTATTTTTTGTAAAAGGTGTTAATTCTACAATGTTAACAATAGTATGTACAATGAAAATTTATTTGGTTCACACATATTCACAGGTGTTTTTGCTAAAAGATATGGCTAAAATAGAAGAATAAAGAACGAGAAACATAGATTCATCATCCCTTTATAGTTTACCTTTGTTAGCCCCTTAGCATATACTTATTTGAAAAAGAAGCGAAATAAAAAAAGAAAAGAAAAAGGAATAATCAGAGTTGATTATTAAACTTATCTTAACAAAATTCGAGTATGAAGCTCGATCAGACCTTTGGATTATTAATTTGACAGAACTTTATTGGGAAACAGGTTTAAGAACTAACAGCTTTTAAGTTCCACAATTCTATGGTCATGTCTCCTTAACAACCTAGTCAGGACAAGTCTACATACACAAACTCTAATGACTATGAATCATTCTTTGTACTATGTAAGTGATATATATCTCCCCATCTCAAAAATGGTAAAGAAACATCCTCTCTAACCAAGGTAACTCTAATCAACCAGTCTAGCAACTCTTTCCTCGAGGGGCGGGGTAATCCCTTCTATGTTCAATAACAACCATCACAAGAAGAGAGGAAAAGGAGAGAATGGATCGTGGCCAGTGTAGCCACATATCCCTTGAAGCATAACCAATGTAGCTATGTGTCCCGATGCAAGCTCCCTTGTGATGTGATGGTGGAATACATAAGCTTTTCTTATTGAACTATATACACTTCAGCAATCATTTCATTTTCATTGAGGTCTATCCTCTTTTTTGGAGTTTTTGTATTTTTGCACAATTTTTTTGACATATATACATCATATCTACAAGGTGCAGCATGTACATAAGGAGGTTTTCTTCTTGAGCCAATAGGCTATCCCTTTTTGAAGCTTTATTACAACCCACAACATCCTATCATTAAGCCTCAATGCTACTAGAACAGGTTGAGGTGCACATCCCTCCATAGAGGATGATGGGATGTTCCTGCTAGATGTACTACCCCCATGTACTACTCCAAGCCATAGGATTCTGCCTCCTCACCACCTCATCCATGTTAAGATACTTGTAAGATGTGTGTCCAAGTCAATCCATGATCTTTGAGAGTCATGCGCGCGTTGTAAAGTGTTCTACTTAGGCAAATCATGATGACATCTGATCATATACTAGTGGACTCAATGTATTAAGTCTCTATGGACCTAAAAAACTCTTAACCCCAAATTCCATAAGGTTCCACTGAAGTTAAGTGGATTAAGGTCTTAACCAAGATCCATTCTTCAATTTAAATCCAGACTAGTTTAAATGTCAACCATTATACTAAAGAATGCACATGTAAATATTTAGAAAAGAAATTGATGGGAATTTGTCAAATACGAAAATTTTTACGTAATTTACTTTTCAAATTTTTAGGTAAAAAGAAGTAGAAGAAAAGTTTTCATGAACATATTTACATAGGACTTGTTATAGGTTTTATGTACAATTGGATTTTTATTACAGGATCTCAAACCATCTTTATTAAGGATACTTATATACAAAGAATTTTTGGGTAGAGTATGGTTTCTAATGTACACATATATACAAGTGATTTTCATACCCCCATAATTTATTACCCATGTGAAAAAATAGTTTTGCAAACATTTTCAAAATATTGTTCAAAAGATCTTTTTAAAACTATTTTTACAAACATTTACAAATAATTTTACAAATAGTTTTCGCAAGCATTTTATTTTCAACCAATTTTCAATAGTTTTGTACAATATACCTAATTTTTGTATAGAAAATAATTTACAAATCTTTTTGTAAACAAAATAATTTTACAAATATTTTAATAAAATTTGTATAAAAATAATTTTTGCAAAAGTTTTTACAAATAATTTTCACAAAGAATTTTTTAAAACATTTGTATTCCATTTTTATAATAATAATAATAGCTATGTTATTAACATACACAAAGTATGAGTTATGGCTAAAGTATATATACAATATATATGACACCCCCCTTTACTTAGCTTGAACGATGTCCTTAAAGTGATCAGAGAATGATGAAGGAAGAAACAACTCGTGCTAAGTATAGTGAAGTGAAAAGAATCCAATACTACAACGACTCACAAGAATAAAAGAATAAAATCAATAGAAGACGGTGATCCCCCCTATACTTAGGATTAAGTAATCCTAATGTAGAAGACAATACACAAAGGGGAAGACCGAGGAGTAGAGTTTACATACATTACCTCTCCTATAATATGGGTAATATATCCCTCTGCATTAGCAGCAAGAGTAGAGGTACTTAGGTAAAGTGCGTCCAAGTATAGCAAAATAATAAGATGGATCTGGGGAATTAAACAAAATGAGTGAATGATATAGAAAATATGGTTCTATAGAGTTGCAGAGTAAAAATCAGGTATGAGATGCAAATGTTGCGAATCGAGGGACACATCTCATACAAATTGAATAGGTGCAACATCAACGGTCACATGATCATGATCAATATATAGCTTCAAGTGCTAACCATTGACTTGTAAGGTGGACTCGGAAGACAACTTAGATATGTCAATGCTCCTGTTGTCGTGAACCTTTCTGACCAAGTATGGTCCCTTCCTTTTACTCTATAATTTCCTTGGAAATAATCTCTGTCATCAAATAACCATACTCTCTAGTTTATCTCAAACTACTTATGGATGATGGGAGAATCATGCCATATATTTACTCGGTCCATATATTGTAGGCTACCATAGAAGGTTGTATCTCTTAACTCCTCCAGGGCTGTCAATTCTTCTTTCCTCTGATCTCCAATACTCTTAGGATCTAATAATATCTTAGTAGCTACCCAAAGTGCCTTGTTATTGATCTCCACAGGTAAGTGGCATGGCTTTCCATAAACGATTCGGAAAGGAGATGTATCCAAAGGTGTCTTGAAGGAGTTCCTATAGGCCCACAAGACCTAGTCCAAAAATTGTGAACAATCCTTTCAGTCTGGGTGGACAACCTTCTACAAAATAGTCTTAATCTCCCTATTTGAAACCTCATCAAGACCATTCTTCTGTAGACGATACGGTGTGGCAACTATATGGTTAATGATGAACTCGTTAGCAATGGTCATTACCTTGTTGTTCATAAAATGAGTCCTGATGAATCCCCATTCATCACTCTTTATTCCTTTATTTTAGCTAGAAACCTTGGCAAAATACCATGTAAATATCTGTAAATACAATAAATTATCAAAATGCATGCATCATGTATTTATTAATAATTAGCATGTTTTTTCAAAAAAATAAAGGAATAAAGAAATAAAAGAAAGGGAAATATTTATAATAAATATTGAGTGACCTAATCCCAAGGGAGGGCTCAGCATGGGCCTGACCGCAAAAGAAACCAAGTAGAGAGAGATAAGGTCAATCATGTTTGCACATACACCTATGTATATAAATAATTTTATTTTCCTCATAATAAAGATTAAAAGGTGTTTATCATATTTTGTACATATTTATAAAAATAAAATAAAAATCAGAAAAAAAAGAAAAAGAAAAATAATAAAAGTCATTTCCCACCTTGTATATATACCATGTATATATGCACATAGATCTATTTATTTAACTAATGTAAATAAATCATAAAAATAAAATAAAAATATATTTTTATTCCAAATTTTATGTTGTAAATAAATAAAATATAAAATTGGAATAATTGTGCAAAAATAAACAATTCACAATAAAAATAAAAAATACATATGTATATATATACCTATATATACTAATAATATAATGTAAATACATAATTTATATTTCAAACAAAATAATTAAAGATCCCTAAAAAATACTTTGAAATTAAATAAACATGTTTCATTTTGAAATTTTTTTGATATAAAATCATTTGCTATTTTTAAATGAATTTCGAAATAATTAATAAAAGGATTTATCTGATCGGTCCACGGGGAAACGTTGACCGCCGGTCAACTGCCCCCCCAGGACCACTTCCTCGCGAATCGGGTTTCTGACCCGATTTCTCAAAATTTTTCCAACATGATCCGACCTCCATTCATTCAAACCCTGGGCCCCAATTACCATCGATTTGTCCGAGACCCTCGCTCGGGGATCTGCCTAGGGGTCCGTGCATCGACGAGCGTGCCCGACTCCCATCTTCCCGAACCCCTAGCACTATAAAGTCTCTCCTCCGACCGACATTCCACTCATCTTTGGCCATCGTCCTCCAGTCCCAGGACCTTCATCCTTCTTCCTAGAGTGACAGCTATCGAGAGAGGGTGTCGCTGTGAGGAGTAGAGGGCTGCATCCACTGATCCGGCGAGCTTCGCCGCCGTGCTCCGCCACCGAGCGAGCTTGAGCCTCTGGCCTCGACGAGCCATAGAGGCAAATACCCCAGGAGCTCCCTGACCTCCATCATGGTCGATTATGTCCATCAGGTACCCTCGATACCCCTTAGGTTAGGCTAATTTTTGAATTTCCCAATTTGCGCCGCCGGTAGTTGCCGGGCATTTCACGCCGATCAGATCATCCTTATGTCAATCCGACCCGACTATAACGTCCATGAGATCCCTCTCCATCTTCTACACCCCTCCGATCAATCTGACTCGCCCCGGAGCAGGACCCTCGCTTTCCTCCGCCGTCGCTTCGCCGGAGAGCACCGCCCCGCTTCATCTGATCACCGATTCCACCTCTCACCAGGTCGAGGCACTTTGACCTCGACCCAGGAAGCGTTTTGTGTAGCTTGTAGGTTAAGGCGACCCCATCTGGGGGTCCAGCAGCTGAGGCACAGGAGCTTCGTGCCTCCATCATTGCAGGAGCTCTCTAGGGCTCCTTGGCTTCATCGGAGCATAGCAGGAGCTGCGGATGACCTCGGCCATCACGCTCCCCATATCAGCAGCTCCGGTGGAACCCTCCACCGCGCGCATTGGGCCGGCGAAGTTCGTCGGTGACCTGTTCTTCGAGAGTCCTCCAACACCGTCCGATCGCCCCCTTTGCTCCAGATCAGATCGTCACCATCTGTTCGCACAAGGGCTGAGACCGTAGATCCATCTGAGGATCGAATCACAGACGTCCGTTCGCGAAGGGTTAGCCACGCGTCTCGATCGTTGGATCTCCACGTGGCGCTTCTTCCGCCATCGATTGTTAATAATAGGGGAAATTTCACTTAGGCCCCTCTCCTTTTTGACATTTATAATTTAGCCTTGTAAATATTTTTCATAGTTGTTTTTGTTTTGGAATATTTGCACCTTGGACCCTATGTTTATTTTATTTGCATTTTAGTCCCTGTTTGTGTGAGACACGTGCTTCGATACGTGAGTTTTTGGACATTTTGCATGTATGGGCTTGGGTTTTATGCTATGTTATGAAATGAAGTTTTAGTTTCAATATTTGCATTTATACCCCTGTGCATGGATTTATTTGGACATGTGTTGATTGTTTGTGAATTTTACACTTTACACCCTAATATTTTTGCACGTGTTACATTTAAGCCCTTTGAATTATGTTTTCTTGCAAATAGGTCCTTGTGTGCTGTAGCTCTCTTATTGGTTGAATAAAATAGCAAATAAACTCCAAATCTAGTGAAATTGGACACATGGCTCCTGCCACTGTGTAAAAATTTCATTAATTTTTTGAGACATTGTGTGACTTTTTACTATTTTTTAAAAATCAAAAACACATATTTTTGTTACTGTTTGGAAAGGAAAATCAAAGAAAAATATAAAAAAATTCTAAAAAGTCTAAAAAATTAGGGTTTGTTTGTTTTGCTCTGTTTATTTTCTATCCAATTTTTGGCTTATTTGGATTTATAAAGCACTTAAAAATTGAAAAAACCTAAAAATCTTATAAAATTCATTAAAAATTCTATAAAATTCAAAAAATTACAAACTCTTTTTCTGTAGTTTATTTTTTGTATATATTTTTCATAAAAATTGTCCCAGATTTTTTTAAGCCAATTATAAATTTTCAATTGGCCTTTCAATTCTGGCTGCACATTGATCCATTATTTCCCCTTTTCTTGATTTTTAGAAAATCATATAAAAATTGAAAAATTCCTATAAAATCACCAAAAACACTTAAAAATATAACAAAACACAAAAATAATTTTATCTGAATTTTCTGAGCATTTTTGAGTGTTTAAATAAATTGTTGTAGTTGCTCTTTTATACCTTTTCTTATCTTTTCTTATATAATTAAAAACAAAAAAATTGAAAACATTTAAAATCCACCAAAAATATTTTATTCATTTTTTTATCTTTTTGACTACTTCGTAGGCCGTAAGGCCAATCCGTGCTCCTTGAGTCCGACCCTGGTCGCTATACCAGGTTAATAAACTAGCGAGGACCGCTGTTTGATTTCATTGATTTATCTCTCGATTTGGTGGTTCTTGATTTTTCTTGATTGACCGAGTATCTCTATTCGGGTCGCAATGACACGAATACCTTTACCTTGGCCCGATAGTGAGAGCTTGTGATCATTCGGTTATCAAGTCCATTCGTCAAAAATCAAGACTCTAGGTACCCTGAACCGTGATATGATATTCTTCCTCAAAAAATTGCAAACAATCTTTGCATTTGCAGCTCGGGTGGGGATAACCTCAACCCAACAACTCACATAATCCAGAACTATGAAAATATACTCAAATCCATGGCTCTTAGGAGATGTACTTATGAAATCGATGCCTCATGTGTCAAAAATGTCATAGAAGTGAATGGGATACATCGTCATCATATCTCTCTATCTAAAAGTGCTCATCCTCTGACAATCAGTACATCTCTTCACAAATTCATTTGAATCTTTGAAGAATGTAGGCCACTAAAGGCTAGATAGGAGAACCTTTGGCATTATCTGTCTCCCAGACCGATGTCCTTCTGCATCAATCTTATGGCAATAGGTGAGGATGCTATGGTGCTCCTCCTGAGGTATACACCGACTCCAGACATTATCCCCCTCTTCATGGTAAAGGGTGGGATCATCCCAATGATACGACTTGTACTTCATGAGGAAAGTCTCAAGTCACTGTCAGGGCCAACCTTGTGGAACTTTCTTAGAAATAATAAAGTTCACTATGTCATCGTACAATGGGATCAAGATGATAGCAACAATTTCCTTGTCTAAAAATGTCTCAGTGATAGGTGTGATCATATCAAAATCCTCAAGATTCTCTAATTGGGAGAGGTAATCCGCCACGATAATCTTAACTCCTAGTTTATCCATAATCTCAATATCAAATTCCTAGAGTAGAAGAATCCATCTTATCAATCTGGATTTAGCATACTTCTTGGCCATGAGGTATCAGATGTCAGTGTGATATATATTGATAATCACTTTAGATCCAAGAATATAAGATCAAAACTTATCTAGAGCAAAAACTACGGATAGAATCTCTTTCTCAGTAATAGTGTAGTTCTGTTGAGCAACATTCGAAGTTCAGGTAGCGTAATGTATGGAAAATGGAACATTATCGCTCCTCTGTCCAAGCACGGCCCCTACGGTAAAATCAGAAGCATCTATCATGATCTAAAATAGGAAAGACCAATCAGATGGCTAAAGGACAGGGGCCTAAACAACTAAATTCTTGAGAGTCTCAAAAGAGTAAAGACACTTATCATCTACAATAAATTCATTGTCATTCGTGAGCAAATCAGTTAGCAATCGGGCAACTCGACTGAAGTATTATATGAACCATAAGTAGAAACCAACATGCCCCAGAAAATATTGCAACTGTCTCTGATTAGGCGGTGTGTTGAGCTTCTCGATGATATCCACCTTGGTCGGATCAACTTCCATGCCTTTGTTGGAGATGATGTGACAAAGGATCATCAATTGATCCATCATGAAATGACTCTTCTCCCAATATAATACTAGGTGGACCTCAATGCGACATTGAAGTACTCAGTCTAGGCAAGCAAGACAAGCATCAAACATATCATCATAGACTGGAAAGTCATCCATAGGACCTCCAAAAAGGAGTCCATCATGTCCGAGAAGATGGAAATAATTCACCTTTGGAATGTAGCCGAGGCATTACACAATACAAAGGGCAACTGTTTAAAAGCATGCATTCCAGACGAATAGATGAAAGTCATTTTCTCCTGATCTTCGGGCATAATGGCCATTTATTGTATCCCAGGTACTTGTTAAGAAAGAAGTCATGACTCTTCCCAGCTAATCTCTCAATCATATGATCAATAAATGGAAGTCAGAAGTGTTCCTTCTTTGTGGATTGATTCAATCTTCTGTAGTACACAGAGACCTTTCAAGAAGTGGGTACTCGGGTAGCTATCTCCTCTCCAGACTCATTCACAATTGTAGTGATACTCATCTCCTTGGATATCACATGTAATGGACTAACCCATTTGGAGTCAAAGATGGGGTAGATAAATTGATGCTCCACCACTTAGATATTTTCTTCATGACTATGTCTGGTAGATTCGGGTTTAGCCTACATTGAAACTCACGTGATGGCTTGGTATCATCTTCGAGATATATGTGGTGATAGAACATGGCTAGACTTATCCCCTGGAGATCAGTTACAAACCATGTGATTGCCTTGCGGGTTCTTTCAAGAAACTCCATCAATCGAGATTCTTGGTCGCCAGTCAAATCTTTTGAGATAATGACTGGGAACATTTTTGGCTCACCCATAAGGAAACTATACTTCATGCTCCATAGCAATGTCTTCAGTTCAGGGCATTTAGGAGCTGACAGATCTAGTTTATGAAAATTCTACGTGAAGGATATCAAATCTGCATGAGAAAACTCTCATTGAATTAATGAATCTGACAAAGACGTCCTGCTGGTGTATCTTTCAGCTGTACAGGCTCAATCTCCACCCTAGATGTAGGTATTGTGGACATCATACATGGTAAATAATCATCGAAATACTGCCAATAAAAGTCAATGTCTGATCCCGAGGGATATGATTTAAAATCACAAGAAACATATTCTTCTTCGCTAGCAAAATCACAATCATCGACGTCTAAGGTGTTCTGTGTCATGAGTACACTCTTCGAACTCTCATATGCGAGCATCTATAACTCTGTAGACTCTAAGTTGTGATAAGAACTCGTGAAATTAGGTCTGTCCAAACATCTTCATCATCTATAATCACAAAATCACACTCATGGTGAATGTGTAGTTTGAATTTGTCATCTTCTCTAAACTCTGCACGGAGTAAGCTAAATTACTAGATCTCAGTTCCTCAATCATCTTCATTTGTATACTCTCACCCTCAACACGAAAGTATACCTTCCCACTATCATGATCATACACTGCCATGGTTGTGACCAAGAAAGGTCATCCTAGAATGATGGGGGTATGGTTCAAGCATTCAAGGATCTCCATGTCCAACACAAGGAAGTCCACGAGGAATTTCAGGACTTGAATTGTGACAACAACATCCTTTAATAACCCCTTTGGCCTCTTGACAGATCGATCTGCAAACTGAAGAACTCTCTTGCTCTATCTAAGAGGGATAAACTTGAATCGGTCGAGTAAGACAACCGAAAGGAGTTAATCGAAGATCCATTTTCTAATAGAGTCTGTTTGAACTGCTGCTCATATATGTGGCATATTACATTTGGAGCCCCTACATTACGTCTCTTGGTTGGCAATCGGTTCTTGATGGCGAAGCAAGTGGCACGAGTGAGCACATGGATTTCTGCATCGTGATTTTGCCTCTTCTTCCTATGTATGATGGTCTTCTCTATGAGGTTCTTCTAGAAATATAGGGATATGCTCAAGTGCCTCCTTAAGAGTCGGCTGGATCTAAAATATGTCTATCATCTGCTCGTTGAACTCTACTTGTTGTCTCTTTTTGTGATTTTCTATTTTTTGGCCCTTGCCTAAGAGGAGTGTTTGAGGGAAGGGGATTGAAGGACACTCCTCAAAAGAATGAGGGTCAGGAGAGGGTTTATGAGCATTCATAATGTTGGAATCCATGCAAACACCATCAATCTCAATAGATGGATCCAAAGGAGATACATAAAGCTTTCCTTTATTTATAATTTTTTTGATGCCTTTTTTCCATTTTTGTATTTTTTCAAAAAACATCCTAAGGCACATGATAGGAAAGAACAATTGTCTGACTCTTTGTTGAATTAGTATCACCACTAATATCTGAATTGGTGGCATTAGCACCATGCTCTGGCCCGGCATATGGGAATATGGGACCAAGAAAGGTCGTCCCACCATCAGCACCAACATCAACAATAATTGGACCTACGACAAAATCAATATTATTGTTTGGATCATCATCCTTGGTGGCTTCAGTGCCACCGTTATCATCAAGATTAGCAGCATCAACACCGCCCTTGACTCCATCTAGCACCAAAGAATTTGCACTGAGATGCCACCTAGATGAGTCACCGCCGGCTGGATACCTATCGCTCCTAAGTGTCACAAAATCAACATCAAATAAATAATGAATCTCATATAGAATGTCACTAGGAGAGGTTGTCTTTGTAGACTATACCTGCTCATACTTTCTCTTCATATCATTAGGGTTGGGTTTAATCTGTGCAAATATGAAGCCCTTTGTTATTTTCCTCATTTCCTACCAGAAATCATTCATTTCTCGTCATAAGGTAGCTTGATACTCTAAAAGCATGTGGGAGAGATCATCAAGGGTTGGGTTCTCATACAAATGTGAATGAGAATCAGATGGGTTGCCTAGCTGGAAATAAGGCTCGCTTTGTTGCTATTGGCACGTGTGAAGCTGTGGGTACTGCGGATAAGGTTCATGCTGCCTCCACTGATGAACCTGGTATGAGGATCGAGGATCATGTTTTGGCTATCGGGAGTACTAGGGTTGATGCCATTAGGCACCCTGCCCTACCTGTGACGAAGGATGCTGTAGGGATGAAGCACCTCTTGTTGACCATCGGAAACCCAGGTGATCACGATGGTACTGGGAGTACCAAATTCTGTTGACTTACATCAACAACTCCTGCTGCTCATGGACTAGTATGGAAAGGGATGCCAAGGGCTGATCCAAATGATACACCACCAACTGAGTATTTGAGGAAGGTGGCAGTGGAAACTGATACTACGGGAGTGACTGGATTGGCTCCATCTAGATGTGATGGACCTGACGGTACGAGGCAGAGGGTTGAGACGAACTGCTCCCTTGATTATACCGTGACGTGGAATGTGGTTGAGAAGCCATATGTGCCTCTTCGAGACACGTCATCTGGGTATTCATGTCACTCAGTGTTTTGGCTAGCTCATAAATCCAAATGAGCTTGTCAAGGCCATGAGACATGTTCTTCTCGATAATCTCTATCTGATGATACCCATATCAATAGCTGAAGACTCGGCTAGTGCTATTGCTGTAGAAGGGGAAGAAGGACCAGCCTCTCTGGGATGATGTTTCCTAGTGGAGAAGCTTCCCCTAGGTGTAAAACTTGGTTTGGGACATCATGGTGTAGTACCATCCATCTTCTTATATATGGTCCATACTTGGTCTTTGTATTTGGATAAGTAGGAACCGCCACAAGAGGCGTTTGCTAGCCCCTACAACTCAAGTGTCATCCCACAGAAGAAACTCTGGAGGAGTTTGTGCTTGCTGATATCATGGTGGGGACACCTGTCAGTCGATCCCACACTTCATGTAACTCTTCATTGGGGATCACATAGAAGTTGTTGAACATGGATCCAGCTACATTGGTCTGAGTGTTGGAAATGCGAGCCCACGGTGAGCCATTATGCAATAAATGTTATTGCAAATATCATTCCCTGATCTGAAATAAAAAATGAATAATTTGCATAATAGGTCCCTTAGTACAATTAGGGTTATGTACCATGGCCATCTTAATAATCATACAGCTGTTGATTCAACTATTGAATCATAGAGGCTGGTGCTTGGATGAATATCTAAAGGATTAGATTGAGGACTCATCAAGCACCGTCAAATGATTGTTAAGAGATGATCTCCAGCCTGAGTAGGAGATGGCAATCCTTATCTCTGAAGGCTGATATCTGACCGACCTCTTGATGCAGGTCCTCTACATAAGAATAGAGATTCGGAGGTGTCAGATTAGTTAGGTCAAAGAGTTGACTTAACGAGATCGAGATAACCAAAGTCCTATATCGTATGCTGTCATGATATAGGCACACATCCTCTGACCGGAGACAGATGTGTTACTAGATGTCTGAGTATGTACATTTGGCAGACTAATAGGTTGATGACCTAACCAAGGTCTATACACGGGCACGCTGGTGTGCATATAAGGGCATATGAGTAATACGATCTCTCAAAGGGATCATACAGGTTCAGTTACTGAACCGGAAGACATGAGCTCACTCATGAGATATTGGGAAAAATCAAATTCCATGCGCATGGTCGTCTCTCTTTGGAAGCTTGACTGAATTTGCAGGTTTGATATATACTTTTGGAAAGTATATGATCAAGACCTAGGTATGATATACGCTTTTTGAAAGTGTATGATTGATACCAACTCCCAATGATCGAATGAGAAACTTACTGATAAAACCATGAAGTAGACAGTATAAAGTTGATCCAATACTTCGGGTTTAATATAAGTCTTCCAGTATGCAGGATGTAAAGGTATTAGGAATACCTGAGGGTGATGTGATCATAAACGATTGTATAACCATGACGCTTTCATCCTAGGGAGTGATGAAACGGGTCTGCATTTAGTGACTCCTCTCGGTAGAGAAGTGATCTGATCTTGGTCCAAGTTTTGGACATTGATCTGAGTGTGATTCTGATACAATGAGAAGATTAGATTTACGGTCTTGATTTAATCAAGCATCTATGGGAGGCCCGCAATCTGGATTTGAGATATGATCTTAATATCCATGTCACTATACATGGAACAATACAATTGCCCTGTCCTTATCTCCAAGTATCTGCGGAGAGATTGCATTATTCTTGAAGGGATCAAGAATAATTTCATAAGATCTAAGCAATGAAGAAATCATGATTAAATGTGATTTAATCATCTTGAAGTATGAAGAAATCATCCAATATAATTAAATGTGATTTAATTATTATGGATAAGAATAATGTGGATAGAAATATCCAATTATTCATAATATATTATAAATGTGATTTATAATGTATTAGAGAGAGCTAAATATAATTTATATGTATTGATTAATTATTATGTGTATTGGATACACATTGTGTAATTGATTGACAATGTAAATTATATGTTGTTTTGGGTTGTGAATATGATTCACAAATTTTTCATGGCAAGATTGTAATATTCTCAAATATAATTGTGAATTATTTTTGAAGAATAAAATCCAACAAATAAATAAAGAGAGATTTCCTCGGAGATATGCAATCTCATGAATTATCATGAGATTGCTCTTCGGAAATAAGTGGGCGACACACCATTCCTAATTGGAATGTGTGGCCGTCCACATGGAAGGTGCATGGAGATGAAATCTCCATGCACATTCTCTCCTTATTTATTGGGTTTGATTTAGGACTAATTTATATTTAATTTTGTCAAATATATTTTAATACAAATTTGTTGGTTTTACCAACAACAATCTTGACCATTGGATTGACATAAATCAATCTCATCCATTGATTTTACATGTCACATGGGTTGAGTTCCATGGATCCCAAAACCTTATAAATAGAGAGGCATACCATGCTCTCTATTTACATGAATTTTTGGAGCTCTCTCTCTCTCTCTCTTAATACATGAAAGCCCTCTCTCTCTCTAATATTGGTGGCCACCATACCCTAGAGGAGAGAATCATCGACGCTCTCGCCACCGCACCGCCGCTTCGACGTTCTTTGGTTCTCCGTCTTCTTGGTGTGCTACGCCCACGAAGGAGACGTTCAATCTCGTGCGACGAGATCAGGAGCAACTATGCTTGGATCAACTTCTTGGATTGCGAGGAAAACGCGGTTCATCCCCGCGCTCGCAAGCGGTCGCGCCGACGATCGGACTTGAGACAGGAGGTCTCTTCTCTTAGAGACTTGATCAACCACGCTTCAAGAGGTATTGCATTATACTTGTTGTGGTTATAGATGAAACGATCTGAGAATGGTTCTCGGATCTTGTGGTTTCATCGAATAAAATTTTTTAAATTCCGCTGCACCGAACAACTAGTGCGACTAGTCGTTCTTCGTCGTATCCGACATGACGATCACGCTTCCGTGATGCGCTTGAGGATAATTCCATATCCTTCAAGTGGTATCAGAGCCAGGTTGATGGTTTTGAATATGATTTGAAAACCGAGGACGACTTGAGTTCGTTAAGGTCGTGAAAGTTTTTATCGCATTTGATTTCGCAGATCTGTTTAGTAAATATTTTCGGCCATGTTTAAAATATTTAAGCACGAATTATTTATTTGTATTTTGTTCTCCATTAAATAAGGAAATCATAGGATCTGAGTTTGCGTAAATCGGATTTCGTATGCTCTAGATATGGTTGTTTTAATGAACATGTATGCACTGTTGCAGGGACTGCAGATCTTAACATGATTAAAGAGTTAATTACTGTTTAGATCCGCCTCGAAATGCGTGAAACATCACTTGGATTCTGTCCTAAATCAAATTAGCAATCTTTGAATATTGAGTTTGACAAATTTGGATTTAAATTTATTGAAATATGTTAATTTTAGTGAGTAGGGGTCACTACTGAAATTACAGTCCTAATCTAGATCCAAGTGATTGTCAATTAGTGAAATTAATTGTTAATTTCGTGAAATAATCATGAAAAATATTTGTGAAATATTGGAAGATGATTATTTATCTAATTGAATTGGACTCAACCAATTAATTGATTAGATTTAATCTAAATCGTAATTGGAAACACAATCATCAAACTTGAGGCTTGAATAGTGATTGTCATTTAATCAATTAGTGAAATTAAATTGTTTAATTTCCTAGAATAATTATGCATAAATATTTGTGAAATATTTTATGATAATTATTCCCTTAAATGACATTGCCTTAACCAATAATTGATTAGATGTGATCTAGATCACTAATTGGTTACATGATCTACATGATCAACATTCCAACAAACATGTTGCTTGAATAGGACTTGAGATTTGTTTAGCAAATCTCATTATAATGTTAATCAAAAATTGTTTTGATTATTATTATATGTTATAATTTCGGTTGAAGAACCGATGATCATCTCAAGTACAAAGTGATTTATTTTGCATTATCCTTTCCCGAGGTGGATATGGTGTCTAGTCGGAGAGCATTGGGGTTGCGGGTTGCAACGTATGTGGTCCGTCCCACTCTCGTCGGTACTGGCCATGATAGCGGGTAGGGTTAGCATAATGCTTAAGAAATCATGATGCATTTCTAATTATTAAAATTCAAAATAATACGTATTTGAGATAATACCATAATTCAAGTAACAATAAAATGTTTGTTGGATATTAATTGGATCATTAATTTAATTTGATTAGATTAATTGAAATCCAATTAAAATTAGAACACTCTATTATGAATAGAGATGTTATTTCCCTTGGAAGAATTAATCATAATGAATATGATTCATAGTGATTAATTCGAATTTGAATATGATATGGAGGATCACATAAGTGACATCCATGGTCTTCCGTCAAGGCAGAGGGTTCCGTCGCCAGGGATTGTATGTAGGAGACGCATATCCTAAGTGACAGCTCCTGTATGCAAGCGCATCTGGATCATGCTCTTCGCTTCTCGAAAGAGTAAGGACATATGCGTAGTGACCCCAATATCAGGTCCTTATATTATTGGGGCGATATTGGATTGCGCATAGCGAGTTGTCATCTTGTTGACGGTTGGTTCAATTAATGATGGGTCAACATTGCCTTAGGGGTGGTGGGCCTGGGTGTTAAAGATCGAATTAGGAGATGCAAGTTGGACTTGCAAGGCGGAATGTGTTCCCGCTTCTTTTTTATTCGAGTTGTAGGTTCTCATATTATTGGGATGCAACAAAGATAAGGAAGGAGATCCCAGATCTTGCTTGAGATATAATGGTAAGTATATCTCTTACATTGAAAGTGATTGAGGGAATGAACTTTCAGTGTTTACATGGCAAGACAACTTTGATATAAAAATGCCTAAATCAAAGTAAAATATGTATATGTATATATATATATATAAATATATACACTTATGAAATTTCTTGTTTCAGATAATCCTTCATTAAACCCACTCAATGTTATACTCAATGATAACCAATATATATCATGGATTGATCTCATAATCCAGATATTGCACTTGCAGTTGGACACATAATATATGTGGTAGCAATGTGCAAGTTTCCTCATAATAATGAGGAATGACAATTAAATGGATAATAGGACTACAACCCTAGGGTTTGTATGTCTCTATAGTCTTGATCTCTCATCGGATGTACTTTGGAAGCAACATATCGATGATGATCGTAATTGTCAAATAATACTTAAAAAATTAAAGAAGATATTCTGGCATACATATGTGCTCTTGACATTTATCATGAATGAGACGGTTTACTGCATTATGCAGAATGGTGGCTCTATAAGAGATGATGTATTCAAATTGTTTGAATACCTACTTGAACCTATGTTTTAAGAGTTTAGATGGATGTAGATGATGAGTGTCATTATTCTACTATCTATACTCTAGTCATTCATGAAGCTTCATAATATTCATATTATATGAATTTAATGAAGCATGTATAAATGTTGAAATACTCTTGCTTGAATTCTTTTGAATTTAACATAAGAAATCCTTAGTCTTGAGCAATGGTTGCTTAGAGATAAAGGGAGCACAGTGGAAGCATGGGTTGGATCCAAGAAAGAAGTATAGTCAAAAAATTGGTTGTACCTCTGTGACTTCCATATGACATCCAAAAGTTTGATGAATGCCAATACTGTAATAAATTGATGTGTTGATAGTACTACTATCAAGTCTGTCTAAAATCCTTAGAGAAGGACTCAGATAGAGCATCAGAATAATCTACATAAATCATTGACATTGACTTACTTATTGAATAAGATAAAGTCTAATAATTGTATTTCAATCTTCTAATAACACTTGCAATGGGTTGCATATGTTTTAGAAGACTGGAAAAAATTTGATCTTAAGGTTTATAGTTATCCAGATGGACATTGATGCAATTGTTGAAACAATTTCCATTGGATCACTAGACTTCATAATTTCAGTGGGAGAGCCCTTAGTCTTAGAGAATGTCTCTATGACCTAGATATTAGAATACACTCATTGTTTGTTTCTAAATGTTGGAAATAAACATGAATTCTGGAATGAACCTATCATAAAGAGTTATGATGAAGATATTTCAGAAAGTAACCTAAAATCTAGTGGACTCCACTAAATTAAAAAATTAATGAATGGTTCATTAACATTTCTAAATGCTGAAATTGAACCTTAACATAAATAGGAGGATGAAAATCATTTGACAATGATCGAGCATCAAGCCTTGGACATTTGTCTATTGATTTGATCAATAGACTACTAAGAGATGAAACTTTGGAATGTCTAAAATTTCAAAAAACTTACATACTTATGAATATTTTATTTAAAGAAAAATTTCCAATACAACCTTCTTTTGGGAAAGGTGTAAGATGTCAAAGTATTCAGGTTCTCATACATATTGATGTATGCGGATCATCTATATCATAGTAAACATTATGGATATGTGATATCTGTTGATGATTATGCATGATATGAGATTTCTTCTCTTCACCTATGAAACCTTTGAAATGTTCAAAGATTTCATTATTTTTGGTTTAGAACCAAAGTTTGAAGGAAGATAAAATGAATTTGATCTAATCTAGGTAGCAAGTACCTGCTAGATAAATTCAAAGAATACCTTATGGAGATATGAATATCATTTCTATCTCAATCCTCCTAACACACCTTGACTCAGTAGAGTTATAGGGAGATACAATTGGATCATGTGTGACATGATTTGATCAATGATGAATTTTTAGCATAAATTACTCTTAGTATACAGGTATATATGTAGTAGAGACTACATATAATTCCATGCAAGTAAGCTGGAATTGAGCACTTGAGAGTGCTACTTCATTAGGAAAATAAAGGATGGTATTGGATACCTACTTTATGACCTTGAGATTCTTAAAATATCTCATCTCTGAGAATGTGATTCTTAGAGGTTGAGACTCTTGAGAGTCAAGATGAAAATGAAGTGTAGGAACTCATTTAATCTTGAGAAGATAATGAGGCTCCTGAAATTGGAAACTAAAAGGACAATTGAAGATGAAACACTAATACCTCTTAAAATGAGTTTGAGGATGGATTCCATGCGTCAGAGAAATCTGACAATGATCGAACTTCATGTGATGAAGCCTCTGAAGATCATAGCATGGATGGATGGATGTTAGCAATAAAAGTCTAATGTAGACTTCATATACAAGTGTTGTATATGGACCCTCGAGGATCCACCTATATGGGTAAGACCTGTAAAGGTGTAAATGGATCTTCAAGAGAAAGGGAACCTGATGAGAAGGTAGAGATCTTCAAAGCACGGTTGGTAGCCATGAGCTACACACTGGAAGAGAGGATATGGCTTGCGATGAGACTTGCTCTTCGGTGACCATGCCTAAAACCATCAGAATTGCTAACCTTAGCTACACAACTTGACTATTGCATCTTCAAGATGAATGTCAATATTGCATTCCTCTACGAATATCTCTTTGAGGATATTCACAAGAAGTAGCCCCAGGGCTTCATGGTTGAGGAAAGCAAGGTGTGCAAGCTAAAGAATCCATCTATGAACTCAAATAAGCTTCTTGAAGTTGGACCATAAGATTTGATGGAATTATAATTGTTATGTTTTCAGATAGAATCTTGATGAACCATGTGAAGCTTAGTGGGAGTGCCTTTGTGTTCATCGTGCTAAATGTAGATGATATCCTAATCATTTAAAATGATATAAGGATAATAATAAGTGTTTTATAGATTAGCTATTCCATATCTTGAAATATGATTTCAAAGATACCTCTTAGATCTTGGTTCTGAAGTTGTTCAGGAGCAAAGAGAAGAGGGTATTGGGACTGTCACATTAATAGTACATCTTGGACATATTCCATTTATGGAAAATTCCAAGAATGGCTTCCATCCCTTAAAATATGTTACTGGCCTATCTAAAGGGACAACACCTCAAAGAGTTGAGGAAGTGAATGATAGAACTACTTGCCCTTGGGCATCAGTTCTGAGAAGCCGGGTGCGTACTCGATGTGTACAAAAGCCAGATGTCTGCCATGCAGTGGGAGTAGTAAACTGTTACTAATCCTACTATGGAAATAAAACACTTGGTTGCAGTAATAATAAAATCTTCATAGATGACGAGATTTTTGAGATAGTGATATCAAAGTCTTATCTTCAAAGCTTAAGACTTTATAGATAAAGATCTAAAAGGTCTTAACTGTAGATACCTTGAGAGATAGTGATCTCCAAGAATAAGGATATCTGATAAGGATTATGGAAATACTGGTTATGATAATTGTAAAGCCATGGTGTCAAGGACACTATAGTTTTTAACAGGATTGAGTATTGATTGCATAAAATGCAACATTCACATTAGATGCGAGCACTATTACTGGGGATATGCAAGTGCCGTAAAAGGACTTGGCGTAGTCTCGTAGGAACAGAGTGACTGATAAGCTTACCTAGCTATTTTCTAAATAGCCTATGATTGTCACATGAGTGCAGGTTTAAATGATTAGCCCATAAATGGCTCTTTGGGCTAGTGGGAGATTGTTGGAAATGCGAGCCCACGGCGAGCCATTATGCAATAAATGTTATTGCAAATATCATTCCCTGATCTGAAATGAAGAATGAATAATTTGCATAATAGGTCCCTTAGTACAATTAGGGTTATGTACCATGGCCATCTTAATAGTTGTCCTCACCCGAAAGAAGGCAGCATTAGCCTAAGAGACCTCCTACCCATCATCTTTATATGGGGATTTACAAAGAGTAGATAACGTAGGAGGAGAAAACAAACCCTTGGTTTACCAACTCAACACAGTGGCATGGCTGTGAAAAATCGATCTTTTATCTTGTCAATTTTTATTTGGTGATAATCCAATCTTACAGAGCGAGTTTAGCAAGATGTTAGGAGCCTGATTCTCCATGGAGATTGGCACGAATTATTACATTTAGTTGCACTTATTTCCATCCAATATAGGTGTAAGTACAAACCATTTCTGTCTAATCGGTTAGTTGAGGATGGATCCCTACACAATGTCACCCAAATCACCAACTCCGTTAAGGAAGTACAAACCGATTATCGGCTACTTGTAAATCTTCATTGGAGAATAGCTAATTGTTTTGTTAGAACTTGTTGTCTTAAGACAGTTCAGGTGTGTCTCTATCCTAATGCCCATTCACACAACTCTCAGCAGGTAAAAGCAGGCATGGAGGGGGTTACTCTCCCCTAAAAAATTTATCGCTAAGTCCAGCTTTAGGTCAAGTGTGCTTTAGCATCCCCAATTTTATTAGTTGAATATTTTTAGGTATTTTCCTGAATAAACATCAAATGACTTTTCCAATTTCCTTTTTTTAAAGTACAATAAAATAGAAGGAAGAAGACACAGAAGCCGATGCATGATGAAACTCGTGATGCATGCAGAGTCAGAAATGCATACCTTTCTCCAGTAGTCTACATGCAGAGTCATCCATGCATAATTTAAATGTATAATTAAAACTAATCTATTTGATGCATTAGAAAATCACCCTAAGACAGTAGCATCTATTAATGGGAAGAACTGGTGCTTGTTAATCAGAAAAGAGACCTGAGTCCGGTCTTAAATGTCGATCTGTGCCCACCATAGTGGGTCTTATAAGCATTGTATACAACCTCCCGCGGCACATGGTCTCTAATCTAATTAAATTAGCTTTTCATTTTGACTAAGTCCAATCGTGATCTATAGGAAAATATATTGTTGATTATGGTGTTTGGACATTAGTTTCTGTAGAGTTCAACTAAAATAAAACCTAAGTCTAGGGGCTAAAACCTCAGAAAAATTTAAAAGTAAAAATGAGATAAAAACATGAAAAATCTGCTGAGGTCCCCTGAATGCCCCAACATTCAGTGAAATAGACCCCGAATAAATTTCTAAGTGTCCAAATAGAGAGTCCAAGAGTCTAGGTTATTACAATTTTTTTTGCAAAAATAAAACTAAGGTAATTCTATCTAATATTACCGTCTCCTGCTCCTTCTGTTCCTTTTCAGGTGCTAGTCCCTCCAAAACGAATTGAGTTGTGCTCCAACAATCCCTCATACAAAAAGAAAAATAGAGGGAGATCTGAAATAGTTATAACAGATAGAAGAAAAAATAAGCAAAAATAAATCCTAACTACCCAGTTGTGCTCCCAACCAATAACACCATTCTGATAACTACAAAGACTAACTTGGTTACGTGCAGAATTAAGTTTTCGTTGGGACCCTAATCAATCAACGGAATTAAAGAGAAAATTATTCAAACCACTTATAAATCAAGAAGTAAAGATGGGCTTTTTGCTACTTTTATTAACCCGGTATAGCGACCAGGGTCAAACTCAAGGGCAAATTTAAAATTAAGTAGTCGATTCGAAAATCAAAGGATTTTTATTTGTCCTTTTAGTGGTTTTAAATTTTTTTATTTTAAATTTTTTAATATAAGATAACTATGCACATGTAATAAAAGTATACTCAAGCCAACTTTTTGTATTTTTCAAATAAGTCAAAAATGCCTAGAAAAAAGAAATATTTTTTTGGGGTTTTATATATTTTGTAGTGTTTTGGAAATTTTTAAGGAATTTTTAGATGTTATTTTGATATTCTAAAAATCAAAAGTGACATAACAACCGAATAATACATAGCTAGGGATATTTTTCAATTTAAAAATAGATCAAAAATCCAAAAAACCTAGGAGTAATTTTTATGATAAACTGTGTAAAGGAATATCTATAAATAGGAACAAAAAATCAATTTTTAATTTTTTTCGTTGAATTTATATGATTTTTAGAGGCTTTTGAGTATTTTGCAATTTTGTAGGGTTTTATAGGGTAATTTTCAATCAAATTTAAACTAAAACTAAGAGGTGATAAAAAATAACTACATAAATGTTTATGGGATTTTGAAAAGATTTTTCAAATGTTTT
Source organism: Ottelia alismoides (assembly GCA_037367405.1). Classification (NCBI taxonomy): domain Eukaryota; kingdom Viridiplantae; phylum Streptophyta; class Magnoliopsida; order Alismatales; family Hydrocharitaceae; genus Ottelia; species Ottelia alismoides. Next base: position 97,342 of record JAZKJV010003483.1, read on the forward strand.
ATGATTTTTTATGCCAAATAGGGACTTTTTCTAGAGTTTTCGAATTTTTAATAATAACAATCAACGAAAATTAGCAAGAAAAAAATCATCAAAGATACAACATGCAAAAATGAGCAACAACTTTTAGGCAACTTTTGGAGTTTATTAACCATTTATTTCAATTAATCAAAGGCGATATTTAAAAATAATGCATAAGTACCAATATGTAAATACTTTAAGTTTTAGGACCAGAAGAATAATAAATATTTAAAATCCAAGGGTTACTATGCAATTTATCTATAGAAGGCACCTCAGTATGTGAAAGGTACAAGTAGGGCTATAAATGCAATTAATCAAAACCTTTCATTCATTTCATTAGCATATTTAATTCAAGGTAGATACTGCAAATACATCGAAAAGCATGTGAAGTTACAAGTGACTACGACTTAGTTGAACTAAAATGTAAATATTAAAACTGTAGGGTCCTTTTTGCAAAGTTTTAAACTACAGATTACATTAATTGGACTAAATTGAAATAAAACAAAATCCAAGGTAAAAAGTAAATACGCCCAACGTAGACACACGACACATGTGTGTGGGTGCTCAAACGTACAATCCATATGCTTGTTGCTCGGCAGATCTAACGGTGTAGAGAATGTTAGAGACGTACGTGTCAAATCTGCTCAAAATCAGATCCGACATCGTAGAAAAAGGCACAGTTTGATGTTCAAGATCTGTTCTATATGTGAAGCTAGTGATTTGATGGTTCAGGACGAAGCTGGAAGAACTGGTGGCCGGAGGCCTTCAATCGATGGTATAGAGCATTATGTTGGTTTGATTGCAGCATCCTAAGGTCCAACACCTCTGTAATGGTGTTGCACATCATCTGGTGGGCTCGGATGAGGTGACAAACTTCCAGAAGCTTGATTTAGAGGTCCTCTACCTGGAGCTCCTGAGCCACCTCTGATGTAGCCCAGATTAAGCCTCCCCGAGAGCATAGCTCTGGTCCGGTTATTGTAAGGGAATGGGAAGGAAAATCAAATGCAAATGATAGTTGGGGTCTGACAGGTATGGGGGAGTAGACATCTAGCCTAATCTCACTCTGACGAGCGAAATTCAGGGGGTTAGGTCACAGTAGAAGGATGACTATGAGATGAGATATCGATCCAAGAGGGTAAATGAGAGATACCAAGCGCCGACCATAGTGGTCAGAGCTAAACGTTAGTAGTGATCGGATAATGTAAATCAAGATCAACATCGGAGATAGAGAGGATTAGAGGATGCCTGAGTAACCTACGATGAATGGTAAAGTGCAACGACAGATAGGGCGAGTACGTGGCCTCCACTCCAATGCGAATGGTGGAGGAGGCTGCACGCGACGAAGATGCTCCGACTCCATATAAGTTGCGGACAAATTATGACCAAATCTCACTCCAAAGGGGGTCATCATGAAGCTTCTCACACTTTGAAGTAGATAAGGGGTAGGGTGGCGTGAGGGACGAGCTATTAAGCAATGGAGGCGAAGGGAAGCATGAAACCCTAGAATGATTCGGACGAACATAGGGATCCGCGTAAATTATGGATCTCTGAGGAATCTGAGATCCAAATTTTAAGTAATCGGTGCCCGGAGTTGAATGGAGAAATAGGGAGAAGTAGCTCCGACGAGCGGATCGAGACACGACTAGGAGTATGGGTTCACCCGAGTCAAGAGACCCGAGTTGGCCAATCAAAATTTGAGGATTTACAAATTCAAAAAAAAAATAGAAATTTGATTTAAAATAAAAATGGATAAAATAATAAATATTTGCTATTTTTCAAACTAATGTTCTATGATTTTCTATCATATATACAATATAGGATATTATACAAAACTGTTGGTATATTTATTATTTTTTATTATTATTTTATAAAATTTTCTTAAAAATCCTTTATTTTATATTAGATTTATTTACAAAATAATTTAAGGATCGTGAAATGACTTCTACTTGATTTTTGTAAATTACATATAAGTATGAAATAAATAAATATTGTATACAATATACACAAGTTTGGCTTTTGTACAATGAACTTTTGATTTTATTTATATCATTTTTTTTGTATTTTCTAATTTTTATTTTATTGTCAGGAGTATGTACATGTATTTAAAATAAAATATGCACAATGTATGAATACGGATATTTACATGTATTTGTACTCTATGACTATATTATGTTCTGAAAAGCCAATTTTTACCTCGTAACTCCAAAATGTATGAAACACCCATACTTAAAGATAATTTAATTTATAGTCCAATAAAGATGATTTTGGAAGAATTTGAGTTCACATGGAGCTGAAATTGATCTTTCAAGTTATTATTATATGGCTTTTTATAAGTGGTATTATTTGTATCATGTACAATAATTTATTTTACAAGTATTTTTATTATTTTGAAAATATTTCTATTTACAAGTTCTATTAAGAAAAAAACGTATTTAAGGCCATGTTATAGATGAATAAATTATAGGAATGCGATATACATAGTGTTCATGGTGATGAATATACGAGGACCTATCTCCCCCTACTTTATTCCTTGTCGATCAGGTTAATGGTAAAACTTCTCTCAGTGTTAGGATTAGTCTGTACTTATTGCATAATTACATCCCTCTTTCCTTCTTCTTTTTCTCTTTATTCTTTTATTTTTGGAAAAAGGTGTTAATTCTACAATATTAACAACAGTATGTAGAATGATAATTTATTATATTTTTATGTATCCACACGTGTTTTTGTTAAAATATATTGTTAAAATAAAAGAATAAAGAATAAGAATCGTAAATTTATCACTCTGATGCATCTCTCTCCCTCTTTGCTTCTCATTCTATCTCTCAAGGACTCCCCCACCTTCGTCCTTGCAAAGGCCAGAGCTCGAAGCTCCTTCCTCCACCTAACATCGGAGCTACACACGCCCTTTTCATTCTCTCTTTTTGCTAACCCTTGCAGGAGTAAGACCCATCTAGAGCATCGAAGCGCCTCACCCTCGACGCATCATTGTTGATCGACCTACTCCGCTCCATCACTTTTCTGCCCTTTGGATGCCACGATAGTCACCACCACTCCCCATTCAATGGAACTCCCTCACCTCCACACACTCCTCCAAGCTCTGCCACGCAAGCCATCGGCGTACATCCCTCGCCACCGCACTCCTTCCTGAGCGTTCGCCCTCGCTTTGGCCCGCGACGGCCTCCACCCTCGATTCTCGATCACCAGCAACCATTGGATCAAGGGTAAACCCTTGATCAATAGTCTAAGTACCTCCACGTCAGCTACCCGAGGCAGGCTTCCACAACTCCAAGCTTAGGTAACTGAACCTTACATAGCTAGCCACATAAGCTCGGAGCCCCGAGCCTCAGCCTTAGTCGCCGACCCTACTACGCACTTTCCCCGCACATGCGTAGAGTGTGTGACTGATGAATCCACGATTCATCATCTTAATATCTTGATCTTAGCAAAATCCCCGAGTAAAATCCCAAATAAATGTCCATAAAATCAATAAATTAACAAAATAACTCTTGTAAATAAAACACACTAATTACTGTATATTAAATTGTACAAAATAAATTACACATAAAAAGCCGCAAAATCAAAGGAGTTTTATACATGTAAATAGCCCAAAACTTTATGTATTTTTAATAATTTCATATCAACTCCTTTTTGGCTAATTCTTTCTCCAACATGTTCATATCAATGTCTATAAAAATATAAAAATACAAAATAAATTATATCTCAAAATAAATGCTCCTAGATCCCAATGGGAAAAAGCCGTAAAGACCAACTTCCAAGCTAAATTCCCGCTCCGTATGAACTCCAAATTCACCAAACTCACTTTTAAAGTTCAAGTTAGAAAATTATCTATCCAACGGAAGTGGTTTCATTAAAATCGGAGCTCGTTTGCAAAAGTTGGGTTTTGGGACCTAGATGTACATTGTATATTATGTATATATTCTTTCTTTCTTCATTTTTTATTTTATCTTTCTTAATTACTAAAAATCCAAAAAAATCATTGTGGTCTTGTATTTTGATTGTACTATTTTATTGTATTTTCCTATTGTACATAGCTACTATTAAAAAGACAAAAAAATATAAAAAGAAAAGCAAACAAAAAATGTACATGTTGTATATCTTCTTTTTGTAAATTCCCCACTCTTTTTCTTCTCTTTATTTTATTTTCTCTTTTTAGTAGCCTACTTTATTTCATTTCATTTTTTATTTATTTAATAACATTCTCTACAATAACTTCCCTTTCTCCATTAACCTCCAAGTCTTCTTTCAACCTCCATTCCACTCCATATTCTTCATATAACCTCCCATTCAACTCCACCAATAATCTAACTTCTCATTCAACACCACCACCTCTCTAACTTCCATTATTCATCTCTTTATAATCATCTCCACATCCACATTTTTTCCCCATCCACCATTCTTATAGAATAAGGAGAGAGCTTGGAGTGTTTTGTTGGTGACAGCGGCGAAGCATCGTCCTCAAGCGACGACCTCCTTCAGGTGAGATCCGCGGAGCTCCGCCCCACGTCACGAGTTCCCCATCGAGCTCGCGTAGCTTCTCCGATTTTTGTTTCGCCAATCGGATCGAGGCGACAATAGGAGTCCAGCGTAGCTGCTCCGCAAACCCGGCGAACATCAGGTAAGTATTCCTCCTCATTTTTCTTGTTATTTTTATTTTATCTAACATTTTGTTTATCTTGTTCATCACAAAACAAAAATTCACATCAATAACCGCCACCATAATCACATCACCACCTTCATTATCATTTTATACATCAATCACTCACTCTACCACCATCATCACAATCACAACCAAACATCATCACCACCACAATCACTCCATTGCATTCTATATTTCCTGTACAAAGAAAATATAAAAAAAAATTACAAAACAAAAAGAAAAAAAAATAAAAAAGGATTGCAGGTCCACGGCCAAGCCCGGTTTCCCCCAGCCCGTGGTCGCCGACGCCGCAATCACGCCGGCCGCACCTCCAGCCATCACCGCGGCCCGCCACCCTCCTCCGTCGCTGGGTGCTCCCAGGCGCGCTGCGCCTGCGCCCCGCCAGCGGCACTAGCCGCCCTTCCCTTGAGCCAGCCCGCGCCTCGTGCGATGCGCGCCACCTCCACTCCTCCAGCACCTTGAGCCGGCCACCGCCTTCGCACCACCGCACGGCCCGCGTCGCCGCCATCTCCAACCGACCCTGCGTGCCTCCTCCGCGGTGAACGGCGGCGCCGCTGGCTGCGCCTCCGTGGTCGCTGCCCTCAACGCGCGCCGCCCTCGTCGATCGTGCCGCCGCTGCGCGCGCCGCCCCGACCACTTGCGCGTAGCCGCCGCCCCTTGAAGTCCTCCTCTTGCCCCAAACTTGCGTAAGAAGAAAAGGTTATTTCTTTTTTTATTTTAGTTGTGAAAATTGCATCGGTGTTCTTGCACGTCTACTTATTTCCAAAAGTGCCCCTGTGCACATTTCTTATTTGACATTTTAATTTCTGTATTGCACAAACACCCCTGTCTTTGAGCGTGAATTTTGACATCAGTTTCGCATCAATTTTTAATACAAAAATAGCATGTTGGTGGTAAATTAATTCTTTATCTTTTAGCTATTTATTTGTATTTTTGTGAGCATCTAATAATTTATTAAAATTCAGAGAGTGAAAATCAGTGATATTTTACCTATTTACACTCTGAAATTCGCATACGTCTATATATTGCTTTAAAAATTCTACAAAAATTATATGTGATGCCTTGATATGTGCTTAACTTACTGTCCAAATCTCATCTAAAATGGAGGTGTCATGTGCCCAAAATAAATTGTAGAGTGTTTTTAGTATTTGATTTTTAGTTAAATCCACATCTATCCTTTTTGCGAAATTTCACGTTTCCTGGATTCCATATGAAAACATCTATATAAGATAATTTGCTCTGTGATTAATTTGATATTGTGGATTAATTAGGAATTATTTACTCACTGTCACTCTGATTTCACTAAAAAATCCATAAAAAATTCATATTTTGTCAAAAAAATCCAAAAATATTACTGTAGGTTCCTTGCATCATGTTTTCATTCCAGTAATTTTTTCAAGATTTTTGCTTACTGTTTGTGTGAAAATTACGAAAAAACCCATAAAAAGTGTGATTTTTATTTATTGCATTTTAACCCCTAAAATTACAAAAAAATGTGTTTTGTCTTCCCCACTGGATTAGGACTTTAGGAAAAATATAATTTGGCTGAATTGGGTTAATTTGACATTAAAATTAATTTGGCCTTGTTTGTGTTTTCTTAGTGTCTTAATTCACTTGCATTTGCATTCTATTTGCATAAAAAAATCTAAAAAATACCACTTGGAAATCTAGATCTTAATTTTAAAATTAAACCTCAAGTTGTTCCTTTGCCTCCCTGTGTTCGACCCCGGACTTGCCCGGGATATAAATTAAAGCCGAGACACTCTTCACGGAGATCCTTCTCTCGGTTCTGACCGAATCGCTAAGTACACGTATTACAACGTGACCGAATTAATTACCGTATTTAGCGACTCGTCAGATGGCGCCGTTGCCGGGGAGGCAAACGGCTTAGGGATTAGTTTAAAAATTTGGATTTAGATTTCATTTACTCGGGTAGTCTGACCCTCGAGCCACTTTGTAATTAATCCATTTTCTGTCATTTTTTTCTCTTCAATATTTTTGTATATATTTTGTTGTTTATCTCTCTAATATAAATCTCGTTTTCCTTGCGAGGGCCCGGTGGACTTGGAGTGCATCGGAGGTCGACGGACGCGACGCGCGCCGACTGCTGAAGAGCAAGAGAAAATTATTTATTTCGAGAGAATTTTTGTAAATTGTTGTAATTAGTTAATTTGCACTTTCCAGCGGCTCTTGTTTGAGAGCTCGCGCTTGTATCCGGACTGGACTTTGGACCCTCTTGTGGTCGTGTGGTTGCTTGACGTAGAATAGGACCTGCACTTGCGGCTCTTAGAGCATTTTATTAGAATATCTTTACTGCTTGTGCTCGTAACTTTTAGGACCACACATCACATTTAACGAGACGCACTTAGACCGCTGGGCTATTAGTCAAATTTAACTTGTTCATCACTCGCTAATAGAACTGCCTGTCTAGGAACGGTTTTCTCGTTTGCATTCATATAGTATAAAATATCAATTCTGCCTTGCATCCCGCATGTAGAGCGCGAGGATCACTGTAAGTCTTCTGAACTGAGCATGCATCATTGATTTCATTATTTGCATCGGTTTTTCTCGATTCCCTCCCCTTGGTTTTTGAAACTTAGGTTAAAAGGAAATCGGGACTGATCGTTAGGCGTGCTTTGTTTGGTGGACTAATCAAGTGATAACCAAATTAAAATCGGGACTGCTAATCAGAGTTGACCAAAAAAAATTGACTAAAACTAACACTTGTTTTGGGAGAGCAAAACCCACATTGTATGCTTGGCTAATTGTGGTTGTTGAGAGGTGAGGACGCATCCCTAGGATAGTGCCCAAAACCTACTTTTGAGCCTTGCGTAATTGGATTGATATCTTGATTTATCACCTAATTAAAACTGAAAAGATAAACGGTCGGACTTTTGTGACCATCACTGTGTTGAGTAGGTGAACTCAGGGTTTGCTCTTGTGTTTATTTGTTTGTGTGTTATTCGGTGCACTTGCACGTTTCCTTCCTCGATCCGCTTCATTCTCCCATCTCCCTTCCAAGATGTCAGAATTTTGGTCATCATATCCAAGTCACCCTTCTTCGACCATATTCCGATCATCTCCACCCTCTCATTCCTCTTCATATGCACACCCCAACCGCGAAGTCAGAACTCCGACTGACTTCCGCACTTCTTCGTCCTTCTCACCTATCCCACATTCTTATGCCCATGACCCACAACCACCCTGTATTGACTCAACATATTATCGTCCGCTTGCTGGAATCAAGGAACCAATCGAAGAGCAAGCGACTGCTGAGATGAATGATTGGCATAATCAGTTGACCCCACATACCTCACTTTCACCTCGAGTTGGGACAAAACAACAATTTCTATATACACATCCCGACTTGACCTTTGGATACAACATGGTCGATCAGACAAACCGAATGGAGAGGCCTGCACCGTACGATTCTCCTGACTTGATTGACCTGAGTGATAGAGACCACATTGACCAACCTTTATATCACCCATTCGGAGAGCCGACATATACATGGGATTGGATTCATGCGACTGATTTACAGAACCCCTGTCTACTAACTCCGCCTAATGAGGCTCCGACCAAATTCTGCCATACAGAAGGGCCATACTCAACCCAGTATTACACGCCTGAGTCAAGGTGTGTTGAGTATAAGAGCCCGAATTCTCAGCAGTATCCTCTAATTACACAGACTTCTCTCATGAGGTGTAATGAGAACTTATTAGAGGATGACATTTGTAGACCGATCAAGAGTCCAGGTAGGAATGTGGATCATGGATTTCGCGGATTGAATCTTGAAAACCTGGAAGACACTGGATTGACCACACGTCATGTACAGCTGGAGTCCCTTCTACCTCCCTCTTCTACTAACCACTTTCCCTCCAAAACAGAGTCTGTACATTCTCCTAGTCTCCCTTCACCTAGCAAAAAGACCAAAAACATTGAAAACTCGGAAAATAACATAAAAATTGAAAAAGGAAAAGATCTAAAAAAATTGGATCCTGCGGTTAGGGAAGCATTGGATAGAAAGTTGATTTTTGAGCTTCCCTTAATAATGGCCATTGAGCACTTTCCCGACCTTAAAAGATTTGTGAGAAGTAAATTGATGCCTAAAAGGTCGGGCAATAAGAGAACAAGGACTGAGACACATATAGTGTCTATGGCCACATCTTTGATGATAGGGAGAAAAACCAAGAGCCGCAGAGTAAAGCGGTTGCCTCGGTTTGATTGTGAAATCAAAGATACCACATTCACCCATGCAAGAATCGATGATGACTTACCAATTAATATCCTCCCGACCTCCGTGTTTGCCAAGCTCAAACTCGGATCTGCCAAGAAGTCAAGAGAGATCATTCAGTTGGCAGATCGGACCATTAAACGGTCGAGAGGAACCATTTCAGTCATCGTCACTTTCCAAGGTGCTCTATTACAGGTGGATTTCACGATCATTGATATTGAGCATCGAGGAGAGTTTACCCAGTCTCCGATCATTCTTGGGAAGCCGTTCTTAGCCTTGGCTAAGGCAACTATAGATTGTGAGACTCGGGAGATCGATTTCTCTGCATTGGGAGCACTCCGACCTCACCCGATCTTTGAGGACACACGATATTCCAAGGTAACCCATAAAGTTGCAGACAGTTGTGACCTTCGAGATACAGTTGAGTCCCGTCTCTCTACTACACCTGAGATACCGACTGTCCAGACGACCATTGGTTTAGAGACTCCCTACAACCACACACCACCTACTGCTTGCACCACCACCGTGACAGCTTCTAGAGAGGACTCACGACCAGAAGCTATCATTGAACCCAACAATGTCAAGCCAACTGAGAACACTGTGCCTTATCAGAGACGTGTGCTGACCTTGCAGGAGTATTACAATGCATATGGTGACTCATCTGATGATGAACCTCTAGTCAGAACCTCACACACACTACATCCAGGACATACAACAAAGGAGACAACTGGGAGCAAATTGACCAATCTTGATAAATCGGTTGCTCCATCCTCTAGTCGGTCATCTGGTAAGAAGAAGAAGAGTATTGTTTCCTCGAGGTGTTCCCCCGAACCCCTCAAGGCTTGTCACTCTCCTCTTCCTCTTGATGCTTCAGGTTCTAGAAAACCGACTAAGAAGGTTACCTTCGATGTTCCAGAGAAGGAACTTTCTGAGGAGTCCTCATCAGGTCCGGATGAGGTGATCTACATGAGTGAGCTCAGTTCGGCTGTTCTGAAGCCATATTTGAGCAAGCAGCCGTGTGTCGACCCTCGTTGGACGTTCCCCACACCTCACTATTATTCCTCTACGAACGATTCTGACAGCGACACATATGTATACTATCCACCCCCTCGCTCCCGCAAGAAGGTCCGTCACAAACCTTCTTGATCCCTATACAGATTCAATCACTCTTGTACATTATCTCTTCTTTGCATATTCTCCAGATCACATCGGTTCTCACACTTACTCTTGTCCAATACTTAGGCTTACCAAGAGCCTAAGTATAGGGGGAGCCGATGCCCGCCGTGTGTATTTACTCATCCATTTCTCCTCTTGACCTCGTCCGCCCCATTTTTGCTCTTCTTCTACACTTAGGCTGTCCAGAGCCTAAGTATAGGGGGGGCGGATCGACTTCTATTCTGTTTATTATTTTAGCCATCCTACGCTTAGCGCGAGCTATGTCTTTTTCTCGCTTCTTGTGCCATGAGGACATAGCACATGCTAAGTATAGGGGGACGTGTATATATTACATATATACTTTACCCATAGCTCGTACTTTCACGTATTTTTGTATATATTCTACAATAGTTATGGGGTGGGTAAAAAAAAACTTTTTCCTAAAAAAAACTCTTTTTCCTTATTTGCTAAAAAAACTTTTCAAAAAAAAAATCCTCTTTTTAAAAAAAAAAACAAAACAAATTTTTTCAAAAAAAAAATCTTTTCTTATTTACCTATCTTTTTCAAAACAAAAAAAAACTTGAAAAAAAGATAAAGAAAAAAAAGAGATTTCTTTGCCTTTGTCTAAAAAAAAAATTCTTTGCCTTTGTTTGAAAAAAAAAACTTTTTCTTAAAAATCAATCAATCATTAAAAAAACTAACTAATAAGTTGGTTTAACCCCTGACACATTCACTTTCACACAAGACTAGTGATGTTCAAGAACACTTGGTTTATGAGCTCTTGAGATTTTGAGTTAACCAGCCTTAGTCATTAGGGTCTTGGACTTAATTATTCACATTTCCCTACTTTGAAAGATTTGTGTGCTATATTGCATGCTTAGTCTCTACCTTAAGAATATGATCAGCACCTTACATACACGACTGCAGTAATGATGAGATGAGTTGAAATTTCACTTGAGGATCTGGGATGAGGGATTTGAGTTTGGACTTGATTTAATGATGCTCGAGGATGGGATAAAATCAATGAAGGCTTCATGAAACCTGAGTGTCAGCATCTTTAGCCAGTATGAGAACATGGTTCTTGTACTATCTCTTGACATCTACCTATGTGCCAGGGTGTGATAAAATAAAAAAAATATTGATCAGTGTGCGCCAACTCTTGGTAAAAGCAGTGGAGCTAGCCAAAAATACTACAAATCAATGAAATGTCAAAGAAAAGCTCTCATTCCACAAAGTCAATTATCAAAAGAGCTTCCACCAAAGGCGAGCGCTCCCAACCATTTCAAAAGTGTCCACTTGGACCACCGCTATTAGGACCAGGAGTCGGGCTTGCACCAAAAAAGGGCTCTGCATCGTAAATGCTACAAGTCTGGGTGTAGAAGGTATAATAGATACTCAAAAAAGACACACCCCGGTGTACTCCCAGGAAAACAAGTGCAGACGGCTCCAACTTCTCTTGACGGACGCACTGATCAACACCAAAAAAAATGCGTTGAGTAATAAGGCACTTGAGAGGATCCTTGTTCCAATGAGAGGGAGAGAAGAAATTACACAATCCTATGCCCTCCATCAACTGGCCTTCCATCTACACTTTTAAGTCTGACAACTAAAGAGACGGTGGATTGTATGCAAGAAATGATTTATTTCCTAGTGTTGAGGATCGGGTCCTTAGGAGAGTCTCTTGGACTGGAATCTTGGGTGACGTTGTGACTCTACTATTGTAACTGCGGTCAACACTTAAAGTCATATCCCTTATATATATGTATACAAAGAGAGTCTGATGATTAGGGAAATTGGATACCTTTTGACTAGAGCTTGGTTCAGCTTAGAATTTTAGGATTTCTAAAACCGAGAGTTCTTGAATGGATCAAGTCTTGTATTCACATGCACAGTCAGGGGTTAATCCAACTTATTCATTCTTTATTTGCTCGAGGACTAGCAAAGTTTAAGTATAGGGGGGTGATGAATCCACGATTCATCATCTTAATATCTTGATCTTAGCAAAATCCCCGAGTAAAATCCCAAATAAATGTCCATAAAATCAATAAATTAACAAAATAACTCTTGTAAATAAAACACACTAATTACTGTATATTAAATTGTACAAAATAAATTACACATAAAAAGCCGCAAAATCAAAGGAGTTTTATACATGTAAATAGCCCAAAACTTTATGTATTTTTAATAATTTCATATCAACTCCTTTTTGGCTAATTCTTTCTCCAACATGTTCATATCAATGTCTATAAAAATACAAAAATACAAAATAAATTATATCTCAAAATAAATGCTCCTAGATCCCAATGGGAAAAAGCCGTAAAGACCAACTTCCAAGCTAAATTCCCGCTCCGTATGAACTCCAAATTCACCAAACTCACTTTTAAAGTTCAAGTTAGAAAATTATCTATCCAACGGAAGTGGTTTCATTAAAATCGGAGCTCGTTTGCAAAAGTTGGGTTTTGGGACCTAGATGTACATTGTATATTATGTATATATTCTTTCTTTCTTCATTTTTTATTTTATCTTTCTTAATTACTAAAAATCCAAAAAAATCATTGTGGTCTTGTATTTTGATTGTACTATTTTATTGTATTTTCCTATTGTACATAGCTACTATTAAAAAGACAAAAAAATATAAAAAGAAAAGCAAACAAAAAATGTACATGTTGTATATCTTCTTTTTGTAAATTCCCCACTCTTTTTCTTCTCTTTATTTTATTTTCTCTTTTTAGTAGCCTACTTTATTTCATTTCATTTTTTATTTATTTAATAAAATTCTCTACAATAACTTCCCTTTCTCCATTAACCTCCAAGTCTTCTTTCAACCTCCATTCCACTCCATATTCTTCATATAACCTCCCATTCAACTCCACCAATAATCTAACTTCTCATTCAACACCACCACCTCTCTAACTTCCATTATTCATCTCTTTATAATCATCTCCACATCCACATTTTTTCCCCATCCACCATTCTTATAGAATAAGGAGAGAGCTTGGAGTGTTTTGTTGGTGACAGCGGCGAAGCATCGTCCTCAAGCGACGACCTCCTTCAGGTGAGATCCGCGGAGCTCCGCCCCGCGTCACGAGTTCCCCATCGAGCTCGCGTAGCTTCTCCGATTTTTGTTTCGCCAATCGGATCGAGGCGACAATAGGAGTCCAGCGTAGCTGCTCCGCAAACCCGGCGAACATCAGGTAAGTATTCCTCCTCATTTTTCTTGTTATTTTTATTTTATCTAACATTTTGTTTATCTTGTTCATCACAAAACAAAAATTCACATCATTAACCGCCACCATAATCACATCACCACCTTCATTATCATTTTATACATCAATCACTCACTCTACCACCATCATCACAATCACAACCAAACATCATCACCACCACAATCACTCCATTGCATTCTATATTTCCTGTACAAAGAAAATATAAAAAAAAATTACAAAACAAAAAGAAAAAAAAATAAAAAAGGATTGCAGGTCCACGGCCAAGCCCGGTTTCCCCCAGCCCGTGGTCGCCGACGCCGCAATCACGCCGGCCGCACCTCCAGCCATCACCGCGGCCCGCCACCCTCCTCCGTCGCTGGGTGCTCCCAGGCGCGCTGCGCCTGCGCCCCGCCAGCGGCACTAGCCGCCCTTCCCTTGAGCCAGCCCGCGCCTCGTGCGATGCGCGCCACCTCCACTCCTCCAGCACCTTGAGCCGGCCACCGCCTTCGCACCACCGCACGGCCCGCGTCGCCGCCATCTCCAACCGACCCTGCGTGCCTCCTCCGCGGTGAACGGCGGCGCCGCTGGCTGCGCCTCCGTGGTCGCTGCCCTCAACGCGCGCCGCCCTCGTCGATCGTGCCGCCGCTGCGCGCGCCGCCCCGACCACTTGCGCGTAGCCGCCGCCCCTTGAAGTCCTCCTCTTGCCCCAAACTTGCGTAAGAAGAAAAGGTTATTTCTTTTTTTATTTTAGTTGTGAAAATTGCATCGGTGTTCTTGCACGTTTCCTTATTTCCAAAAGTGCCCCTGTGCACATTTCTTATTTGACATTTTATTTTCTGTATTGCACAAACACCCCTGTCTTTGAGCGTGAATTTTGACATCAGTTTCGCATCAATTTTTAATACAAAAATAGCATGTTGGTGGTAAATTAATTCTTTATCTTTTAGCTATTTATTTGTATTTTTGTGAGCATCTAATAATTTATTAAAATTCAGAGAGTGAAAATCAGTGATATTTTACCTATTTACACTCTGAAATTCGCACACGTCTATATATTGCTTTAAAAATTCTACAAAAATTATATGTGATGCCTTGATATGTGCTTAACTTACTGTCCAAATCTCATCTAAAATGGAGGTGTCATGTGCCCAAAATAAATTGTAGAGTGTTTTTAGTATTTGATTTTTAGTTAAATCCACATCTATCCTTTTTGCGAAATTTCACATTTCCTGGATTCCATATGAAAACATCTATATAAGATAATTTGCTCTGTGATTAATTTGATATTGTGGATTAATTAGGAATTATTTACTCACTGTCACTCTGATTTCACTAAAAAATCCATAAAAAATTCATATTTTGTCAAAAAAATCCAAAAATATTACTGTAGGTTCCTTGCATCATGTTTTCATTCCAGTAATTTTTTCAAGATTTTTGCTTACTGTTTGTGTGAAAAATTATGAAAAAACCCATAAAAAGTGTGATTTTTATTTATTGCATTTTAACCCCTAAAATTACAAAAAAATGTGTTTTGTCTTCCCCACTGGATTAGGACTTTAGGAAAAATATAATTTGGCTGAATTGGGTTAATTTGACATTAAAATTAATTTGGCCTTGTTTGTGTTTTCTTAGTGTCTTAATTCACTTGCATTTGCATTCTATTTGCATAAAAAAAATCTAAAAAATACCACTTGGAAATCTAGATCTTTATTTTAAAATTAAACCTCAAGTTGTTCCTTTGCCTCCCTGTGTTCGACCCCGGCTTGCCCGGGATATAAATTAAAGCCGAGACACTCTTCACGGAGATCCTTCTCTCGGTTCTGACCGAATCGCTAAGTACACGTATTACAACGTGACCGAATTAATTACCGTATTTAGCGACTCGTCAGTGACCCACCCTCTAACTTCTGGACAGTTACAAACAAACCCCTTTAGACCAAGTTCTGTGCATTGCACATGGGCATGTGGGTAAATTGCAGAGGTAGCGTTCCGATTATTAGTTATTGTCGACAGTCCTCCAAGGACTGTTTTGAGAAGAAAACTCATATTTCTATTACTTTTTAGTCTCTGCTTCTTTAATTTAGCATAACTTTGTCATATGAGCACCATTTTTTACGCACAATATATCATTTTGAAGCTTATTTTTTGCTCTATCTTTTTATATAACTTATGGACAAATTTAAGGCCATTTTATGAATATTATTTTGAAGGATCTCTATTATTTTATGCATGCTAATCTTTGACATATTTGTGCTCATGTATTGAAAAAAAATTGATTTGCTTTTTTGTAGGGAATCAATTGAGAATATTTTGTGAGATTAATCTTCCTACGTTTATTAGAAATGAATATTTGAAGAATTTAATCTGTACGGGAGTGTATCCAAGGAAAAAGAATTATTGATCATATTCTTTGAGGAAATAATTTCTATAGGAGTATAAAATGATCTATTAATCTTGCCTGTAGTTTGGGATTAATTTGGAAATCTCTCCTAAAAATATATCATTTGATTTGTGATTAAATTTCGATATATTGATTAATATACTTTGGACAAAAAATCATAATCACAGATCCGATGCTCACTTGTCTTCTTTGTTTTGCATTACACTTCATCTTTGTATTTCCTTCCATTTGTAATTTCTTACACATATATTAATTTTGCGAATAGTTAATTATTTAAAACATGGAACTAGAAATAATTTATTCCATGAGTGCAACCTTGATATACTTAACATTCAAAGATTGTACTTTTTGATCGATAGCTTTTCATCTCTTGTACTACAACTATCGATTTTTAAAGAGGTAAAGTATGTGCTCATCAAAATGGCATTGTTTATGAGGAATGATGAATTTGAGGGTTATAAATTATTTTATTTAATTATTTTTATGAAATTAATTTTTATGTCATTTTTTCTTTCTATTTTTTCATTTTATTTCTACATTTTCTCACTCAACAGATACTAACATTTTCTCTCTTCGCAGGTAACTCGGAGCAATTTTGGATATAAAATCAGAGATTTGCAGAGAAGATCCAAATTTTGTCTCTGTGTGTGAGAGGGAGAGTTAGATTACATTTTTTTATTTGCATCATTCATAAGGTCTCTCTCTTTGAACCCTCAAACATGTAATAATATGTAGCGGACTTCTATGTGGTGTGTAAGGTCTGTTTTAATCCCTTCTGTGTGGTTGGGACCCGACTTGAGTGGCGTGGGAATTAGGGACACATACGTTAGCATATATTTTTATTCTTGATTGTGCTCGTAAATATTAGGCCACACTTTCACTAATTATATGTATTATAGATCGTTTAACGACAACCAAATTTGAAATCAATTCTCTCCTGCGAATAGAACTGTCTACTTAGGGTGTTTTCATTTGTGCATACCCTTTAGTGTAATTTTTTTCCTCATATCGCATCCCACATGAAGAACGTGTGGAATCACTGTAAGTCTTCTTCGTTGCATTTGTCATTAATTTAAACTCTTGCATTGACTTTCTCGATCCTTTACCTCAGTTTTACAACCTAGGAATTAAAGGAACTGGGGTTGTTTGTTAGGAATTATTTTTCTATGATCACATAAGACTCAAGTGATAACTCTTATCTAAAATCAGGACTGCTAATCAAGGCAACTGTAAATAAAATCATCATAAAATTATCCCTTGTGTTTGGTGGAGATAAACCCACTCATTATTTCTATGGGGAAGGATCACACACTTAGATTAGAGCCAAAATTTGGTGGCTTCATACTGACTACTGGATTTAAAAATGACTATCTACTTCTCGGTGAGGGAATTACGTCTCCCTTAGTAGATTGGGTGGTTAAAGGATAACGTGTAAGGCAGCGTCCTAAAGTAATACGGGTAGCCATTCTAAGGTCTGTACTTACACCCATACGGGCTGAAACTACGTGCAACTAGCTATATGAATTAGGACCATTCTTTGTGACACACTCATAAACCTACAGCTTAGATTAATGTACTTAAATATTGTTTTGTCACTAAATTAAAATTGAGAAGATAAGGTTTTGAACTGTAACATACCTTCAAAAGTGTTGAGTGGTTAATCTACGAGATTGAATTGTGTTTGCTTTGTGTGTTTAGTCTCTATCCTTTGACTTGAACCTAGTTCCCTAATCGATTCTCTTGACATCGTAGATGGATTTCTCTGGGGATTTTTGTTCAAACCTTGCAAACACTTCACGAAACCCCTTAGATTTTATATCTCTTTGGATTCGAGATGTTCCTCTTATAGAACTCTCTTGGTCTTCTGATGACCCTCTTTTCAAGTCCCCTTCAGGGTTCAGTCAATCCCGGATTAACCCTTGCTTCTACTCTCCTCTTGCCGAAGAAACTTTTATCTTTGGTAGAACCCCTAAACCTTCTAGCCATATATCTAATTCAGACCTATCTGTATCTGAAGCTTAAGGAAATCAAGATGCCTCCCAAGAAGAACTATGGGGAAGACGAGGATAATGACCCACTAAGTGCACTTTTGGATAGGGATATCGCAACTGAGCAACATAATGCAAAGCCTAGATCTCAGATGGTAGAACTACAACAATAAGAAGATGTTATGGAATATACATTCCTCCTTGAACTAGATGAAGATTATAATTGGTTGAGGCATGTACCCCCTGAGGATGCGTTCGAACACAAAGAACATTTCTTCATGCTTCTACCTTAGTTCAGAGGAAACAATCAAGAAGAACCATATGTCTTTCTCTGAGATATTGAGCTAGTATGTGACAACCTTTACCACCCTAGGGTTAGTCAAGACTACAAAAGGTTGAGAGCCATCCTCTTCACCTTTACTGATAAGGCGACATAGTGGTTGAAAAACCTAGGGGTAGTGGTCATTACATGGGCCACCTTCAAAACATTGTTCTTAAAGAAATTTTACCAAGTTAGTTGAATTAATCAGATGAGGATCAAGCCCGCAAGTTTTACCTAACAATCGATGAGCCATACCACAAAACCTGGGAGAGGTTTACAAATCTAATCCAGAAATGCTCAGGGCACAGGATAAGAAAAATGATGTTGAACCAATGTCTTGTTAGTGGACTAAACCCTGAAACCCATAGGTCAGTGAGTGCATCTTGCAGAGCAAGCTACATGAGATGTCATGAGGACACTATCTACAAATTATTCGAGAAGTTAGAAGAATCTAGCCAGGTATAGACCACCAATCGAGCCTACACAACTAGCTCTTTCACTTCTATCCAAGGGAGGAGCCAATAAAATAGTAAACAATTTGTTGACTGACTAAAATGTCGACACGGGGATAATAGTTGCCAAGTTAAGTATAGTTGAACAGATATATAAGAAGGTGAACTAACTCCATAAATCAGCGGACATAGAGAAATTGTCTAAACTGCCTAAGAAAATGGAGGACTTAGCCGACTGAGTATCTGAAATATCGATACCTACCCTGACCACACCCCTCACCCCAATTCACAAAATTCATTATATTCAAGAGAAACGAGTAGGGAAACAGAGCCATTGAGGTGGAGATGAAGTTTTCACCCAATTGACAGAAGAAACCTCTGCTGAAACCATCATTGAGGACGCTCCACCTATCATGGAGATAAATGGAGACATGTATAACCTTGATCCCATCAACCGATCAGATCCAAATTATACTGCAAAACATCGTCCACTAGTCTTGGCTCATTTATGATCCTCTGCAACAATAGAAACAGTTCGTCAACAATACCGTTCGGGTTATCAAAACTTGCAACCTCAGCAACAACAGGAGCTGTCATGACCCGTCCCTCTATTTGGAATGAGCACGACAAGACCGTAATTATAAACCTCCTTTTAAATCATTATTCTATTCTAAACTTTTCTTTGACAGAGTTTCCTCTATAATATGGATCTCCCAACCGCTACCTCACCTAAAACGACCTCTTTAAATTCTATGGGAAAGCTTTATAATCCAATCAAGATCACATGAATCATTGAATATAAACATCATCTTTTACATTTCTATATACACAAGATCTACATATTCAGCATCATTACAACCATCCATTCTTGCATATCCATACAAAAATCCGTAACTTTGTTTTCATCAAACAACTGCTAAGGTATCAAACAAAAACTAAGGACTTTGATGGTGCAACCTCCAACTAGTCATATGCAACTATACACGTTCCTCCAAGCTTCCTGTTCAAGATTTATCTGTAAATAATATAACTATAGAATGGTGAGTCTAAATCCATGAAAGAGCTTAGACCCAGCGAGCGGATCTCAAGCTTTTGATAAACTACGTTATCAATATAATTTGCATTGTCTCAAAAAATTCTTTTCTAGAAAACATAAAAAATATATTTGCATGGATCAACATGTTTCATTGGATAATTATGACATGAAACAACATTTAAAAATCTTGATAATCTTATCATATCGTATTCAATATCACACTACCCCAACATGTCGTACTAATTCATGAACCGTGTAAAATTGTCTAGGGAGAGAAACTCAACCCAAGACTTTGAAAATCTTATCATTTCGTGTTGATGGACCCAATGACCGAATATATTTCACATACAGCCCAAAGCTCATAAGTATACGAAATGCGGGCCCAAAGCCCTCCTGAGTCACAAGGAGTAGGCCATAGGTATATCATGAGGATATACCAACCCCAACATGTAGTGACTTGTTCTTGACTTTTCCGGGAGGGTAGGCCATAGGGTGCATTGATCTTATAATATATCAGGGAAAAATTTTAACAACATATCTGGTAAAACTTGCATCCATATATCCTGGCAAATTTTATAAATCATAACTTCATCCGCATTTCAACATGCAAATCATAATTGAACTAGATAAACAAAATGTCAGCATAAACACACATGAATTAACTACTATAAAAGACCTTCATAAGGCATGGAAATATTGTAAAACCGTTACTATGAAATTAAGCAAAAACTAATTTTCTTTTTCTCATAGAAAATATGTTTTGAAATCAATCACGTGAGTGTAATAAATAAAGTTGATTTGATTCATCATGCATGGGAGGTTTCCTACATAATTTAGAGTAGAAAATAGTCAAATGAACTCATACATGGTTATATAGACTAAGTATATTATGAAATAATTTTCTTTTATTTCTTTCGTCGAATTGTTTTGATTCTCCCCTTTTTAACAAGATAATAATTATTAATTTAATTACCTAGTCATTTCTTAAAACTATAAAACTATATTGAATGTGATTGCATTATATGAATTATGTATATCTACTCCTATTTTATGTTCTAGTCATGCCTCTTCCTATTCCTATACATGTTTCTATTAAGAAATGAAACTAAACAAATTGCTATACTTAGCTTCATAGAAATCTTTAAAAATCTTAAGGTAAACTCGTTCATTTATACTAATTGGTAGTATTCCTGAGCATATTTTAGAATGATGATGATGCTCATGATTATGATGGTGATGGTGAAGTGAAGTAATTATGCTTACATATTTTTTTTAGCAATCGACATTACCTCTCAATGCTTATATAACATGTTACTGAACAATTCTAGATACTTTATCAGGCTAAATTTATCTGTTTATTTTAGTTGATAAAAAATGATCATAACTTCTATTGATATTTTGTATATTCTAGATCCCTATATGTGACATTTGAACCCATGTATGAGTAGAACCCATTTTATCAAATCCGAGTATAGAATGTATCGATTTTGCATCTATTGTTCCATAGATTTAGATTGAAGCATAAAGATCAGTAAAATATGACAACGCAACAAAGTTGGGACAAACATTTGGATCTATCACTAGTATGGCTTTTTCCTCTCTCTCTAAAACTGCTGCACATCCCCTCCCTCTATGTATATCGTATGAGAACCATATGACTTAGGATTAAAGGTTGCAAGAAAGGTTTTAGACGATAATATATGTATATATAGAGAGAACAAGGATGTGATATCTCTTTGATATATATCTATCCCAACCGATATGTGTTGGATCTGTATTTTTTTTCTTAATGTAACACATAGCTCACCTATGTGTCGTTACCCAAATTCATTTTGTCATGGAAGAATAATATCAAACTTTCTAGAACACCATATAGTTAAATCATAACTACGTGCAAGTTTCTCAACATTTTCCTCCATGTTAATCGAGATTATATCTCCAACATAAATTTCTATTAATGTACTACTTCTATTATTGTTATTATTTTGTGCACGCACGTTTCTTTTTAGCAATTAAATATTTTGATTATTCAGTTTTTTTACCTCCAATATATATATATATATATATATATATATATATATTGCTAATGTCATCTTTACAACATCCTTAACCTGATAATCTAGTTATTTCGTAGATTGAATTTTCGGCTTATTACATTATTCTCCTCTTTAAAATAATTTCGTCTTCGAAATGTTCATACCTGAGTCAGTTATTGGATATTTAGATTGTATTTCATCTTCTCTTTCCCATGTTTCTTCTTCTATATCCCGACTTCTTCAAAGAACTTTCACTGGCATGGAATCTTTTTTGTACGAAGCTCTTGAACTTTATAATCTAGGGATTTTTACACCTATAACCCTGACTATTTTTGCAATAACATTCATAACCCCGCAAAATCGTGAATTACACCCAAGACCTCAAAAAATGCTTAAATCTTAAATAGCATAAGCTTGTGTTAGTTGCCATCTGTTTTATCTGTTAACTCTCACAGAAAGAGTTACATGTTACCAATTTTAACCCCTAAAACTATATCACATTTATTAAGTATGCCATTAATATAATATTTTTATGAAAACAAGGACATCTGGGCAGCTGCACACCCCCCTCCTGAACAACTCGACCCCAACCTCCTGGCAGTCCAGGCGGCCTCGACGACCGGCCCAACATCCCCCAACCCAGGCTCCTCCCCCCCTCCCTCGCATGCTCCCTCCTCCTCCCTGCATGCCTTGCGACCGCCCTCCCCCGCCTACGCCTGCGACCCCTCCGCGGCCACCCATGCTACGCCTACGACCACCCCTCGTGGCCCCCGACGCCACGCCCTGAGCGCGACCCCCCCCCAGCCCAACCTCGACATCCCCCACCCTCCAGCCCATGCTCCCCAACACCCAACCCCACCCACGGACCTCGCCAGCCCAGACCGACCCCGACAACCCTGCCCACCCTCAGCCCAGGCTCGTTCCCCTCCCCCGCCCACCCTCTAGTTACCCACAATAATAATATGTTCATCTTTGATTCTATCTGCAGAAGGAAAAACGGAAACTACGACATCTGTTCAAAAGCACACAAAAATAAAAAGAATCTGAGCTAGAAACATTATTTACAGAAATCCTCACGTTGCAAATATACATTTTTTTGTACAATCTTCTTTCTCCTCCAAACACAAAAATAAAAACAAACGAAATGAAGTAACTTGATCTTAAAAAACTTTCCATTATTCAAGCACAAAAAAGGTCAAATTTTCTTTTGAAAAGATCAGAGCTTTCTACTCTCAACATCTCTCTCCTCGTTCTTATGCGACCTCTCATGTTCTTGTGATTCTCATCGTTCATCGTCCTGCAAAGTTTGACCGCCAAGCCCAATCCTCACCAAATCCGTCCTCTCAAATCCCCTCTTCTCTCCTCGCTCAGGCTAGTTGAGACCGCCCACCCTCCATCTGAGGGTAGAGAAACCCCCCCTCCCCTCGGGAAGCTGACCCAACCTCCCTTCACCAATGATCTCCTCCAGCCCCGTCGAGTCTGCCACACCCCAACCCCCTACCTTGTGGATGCCTACCCCTGCACCCACCTCCTCTAACCCATGCCAGTGCCCGTCGAGGAGGAGATATGGAAGAGGTGATGGTGTCAGAGCGAAAGCTACTACAGCATAAATGACCCAAAGAGTCCACATCCTCGACCCACACTAGACATGGAGGGAGGAGGGTTGTAGGGTTGGAGGGTTTTTTTTTATTTTGTTTGCAAAATTTAATAGACATTGGACAAATCATGGGTTAGATTAACCCATGATATGGTTGAGTTAACTGCTCCCTTAACGGAGGGTTATATGTGTAAGACGGAGGGACTACCCAGGGTTTCTCATGTAATTCATAATTTCGTGGGGTTATGAATGTTATTGTGAAATTACTTAGGGTTATGTGTGTAAAAATCCCTATAATCTATGATTTGGATAGGAACTTCTTTACAGGAAAAGTCGTCCTTCGGTTGTATTTCTTACGGTACTATAATATGTGACGGGTCTTGGATATACTTCCGAAGTGTAGAAACATGGAAAATATCATGTATTTTTGATAACTCTAGTGGAAGTAACAGGCGATATGCTATATTACCAACTCTTCAAATAACTTCATATGGACCAAAATATCTGGGACTAACTTTTCCTCATTTTCCAAATCTAATGAGTCCTTTCCAGGGGAGACTTGCAGAAATACCTTGTCACCAACTTAGAATTTAAGATCCCTCCTGCGCTTATCTACATAGCTCTTTTGTCTACTATGGGCAGCTCTCAGATGCTTCCTAATATTTTCATCATTTTCCATGGTATATTCTATGAATTTTGACTTAAATAATTTATGCTCTCCTACCTCATTCCAACATATCGGGGTTCTACAGGATCGACCATACAAAGCTTCATAAGGAGCCATTTCAATGCTAGCATAGTAGCTATTGTTATATGCAAAGTCCATGAGGGATAAGTGCTCACCCCAACTGTCTTTGAAACTTAATGCGCATGCCCGGAGCATATCTTCTAAAGTTTGAATGGTTCTTTCAGACTGACCATCTGTTTGTGGATAAAAAGCAGTGCTAAATACTAACTTTGTACCAATTGCTTTATGCAGGCTTGGACAAAATTTAGAAGTAAAACGAGGATCTCTATCAGATACAATGGATACGGGAGCACCATGTAATCTTATAATTTCATCCACAAAAATTTTACCTAGAGGATCCAATGTATAAGTCATATTGGTGGCTATAAAATGAGATGATTTAGTCAATCTATCAACTATTACCTAGATTGCATCATGGCCTCGACGAATTCTTGGTAATACAATAATAAAATCCATAGTGATGTGTTCCCACTTCCATTCAGGTATAGTAAGTGGTTGCAATGTACCAGTTGTTCGCAGATGCTCGAGCTTTGTCTGCTGACAGATCAGACATCGAGAAACATATTAAGAAATGTCTCGCTTCATTCCTGACCACCAATAGGATATCTTCAATGTTCTATACATTTTTGTACTTCCTGGGTTCATCGCATACATGGAGTTATGTGCTTCTTCAAGAATTTCGGCCTTCATTTATGGTGACTTTGGATACACAATCTTTGTCTGAAAAATAGTACTCCTTGTTCATTGATTGTATACTATGTCAATTCTCCCTTTTCTACTTTTTCAAGTATCCTTTTGATTTCTAGTTCATGTAATTGAGCATCTCAGATTTTATCATACAATATGGACCTGACCTGCAATGAGGCTAATAGATTTCCAGAAGTATCCATGCTCAGATTCGTACGTAATCCTCTCAGTTGTAGTAATAAAGGGAGGCGTTCACCTTTGATATATAACAATTGGCAATTAGACTTTTGGATAAGAGCATTGGCTACAATATTTGCCTTTCCAGGATGATATTGAATGGTACAATCATAATCTTTAATCATCTCTAGCCATCTTATTTACCTAAGATTCAGTTCTTTCTAAGAAAAAAATATATTTTACGCTCTTATGATCTGTGAATATTAGGCAAGTTTCACCATACAAGTAACGTCTCCAAATTTTTAAAGCAAAAACTGTAGCTGCCAATTATAAATCATGTGTAGGATATTTAAGCTCATTTTGTTTCAATTGTCTAGATGCATAGGCAATCCCCTTTCCATTTTGCATGAGTACACATCCCAATCCTTGACGTGACACATCACTATAAATTATAAATCCACCATTTTCTGACGGAAGGCTAAGAACGGGTGTTGAGGTGAGTCGATTCTTAAGTTCCTAGAAACTCTTCTCACACGCATCATCCCACAAAAATTTCACCTCCTTCCTGGTTAACTTGGTCAGCAGTGTCGCTATTCTCAAAAAGTTCTCAACAAATCTTCTATAATATCCAGCCATACAAGGGAAACTTCGAACTTCTGATACAGTTGTTGGCTGTCCCCAATTTTAGATAGCTTCTATCTTGCTTGGATCTACCGATACGCCTTCTTCTGAAATTACATGACCTAGAAATGCCATCTTTTTCAGCCAAAATTCACATTTGTCTCGCTTTGCAAACAATTGGTGTTCTTTTATAGTTTACAATATAATCTTCAGATGTTCCTTGTGCTCTTCCTCTATCGTGAGTGGACCAAAATATCATCAATAAATACAATTACAAATTTGTCAAAGAAAGGACGAAATATGCGATTCATTAAATCTATAAAAGCAGCAGGGGTATTTTTTAATCCAAAAGGAATCACCAGAAACTCCTAATGTCCATAACGAGTTGGGAAGGCTGTTTTAGTGACATCTTCAGCTTTAATTTTCAAATGATGACAACCCGATCTCAAGTCTATCTTAGATAACACAGAAGCCCCTTGTAATTGATCAAATAAATCATCAGTTCGGGGAAGAGGTAGTTATTGTGTATAGTCACTTGATTCAGCCTTCTTTAATTAATACAAACCTAAAGGAACCATCTTGCTTTTTAACGAAAAAAATAGGAGCTCCCCAGGGAGATTTACTAGATTTAATGAAATCCTTATCTGTTAATTCTTGCAACTGAATCTTTAGTTCCTTGAGTTTTGCCGGAGCCATTCGATAGGCTGCCAGTGCTATCGGAGTTGTACCTGAGACTAAATCAATGTCAACTCGATCTCTCTATCCGATGGAAGCCCTGGTAGTTCATTTGAAAATATTTCAGGAAAGTTTGTACGATAGGGATGTTTTCTAAGCTAATAGCTTCTACTTTTGTGTTATAAATAAGAGCAATATAAAAAGAACACCCCTTCTTTATCAATCTGTGAGGCATTATATTAGAAATTACAGGAGTAGGATATACCTTCCTACCTCTTGAGAAAATAAACTTAGCATCCCCAGATCTTCAAAAAATGAATTCCTTTTTATACCAATCAAACAAAGAATGATTTGTAGCTAGACAATCCATTCCTATGATCACATCAAATTCTTTGATCTGCATAAGAATTAGGCCCACATAGATATTGTGTTCTCCTATCCACATCACACAATGTTTAAAATGTGATGGACAATTTCAGGTTCTCCTTTAGGTGATGTAATTGCTAGGGCATTTTCAAGATTTTCCATTTCTATATCAGCATGCGTGCAAAAATTTCGAGAAATAAAAGAATGACAGGCTCCATAATCAAAAAGTGTATAAGCCTTTTTGCCGAAAATTATCGTGATACCTGAGACAACATCTTCTGATGTAATGACTTCTTCAAGAGTCATGTTAAAGACTTTGGCAGCATTTTGTACTTTCTGAACTTGGCGATTTTGCTCATTGTTCCTCTTTTTGTCCCTACTTAAGGACACTTGTTTCTAGCACCATTATTCCATCGTTGGTTTGATTCTTGAGTATATCTATGCTTCCTGGTCCAAATAGGATAATCACGTTGTATATGTCCAGTCTTCCTACAATGATAGCAATCTCGCGTACCTTTACGACATTCTCCAGAATGATTCTGCCCACATGATTTACACCGCCGATAAGTGTTCATTGCCACTTCCTTTCCCCTTGGTTCTCACGCACCAATATATAATTGTTTGGGATTTTTGAAATTTCTGAAAATTTTAATGCCAACACCTTTCAAGTAAGAGATTTCTCCACCTCTTTTCCTTGATGATACATTGCATCTTTTTTGTTCGTTGACTAACTTATCTGATGTCCGAGTTACCTCAACTAGATCAGCATAAATAGTATATCCTGCAACAACTACCATAGAATTTATATCAATATGCAAACCATCCTCGAAGCGACGACATTTTTCTTCCTCTTTAACCACTAGTGAAGGAACATACTTGGACAATTCAATGAAACACTTCTCATATTCATCCACTGACATAATTCCTTGAGTTAAATACAAAAATGCTTGACGACATTCTACCTCAAACTCTTGGATAATATTTTTCATTAGATTACTTCTGGAAGATCTGCCACATCGGAGTAATAGCAGGGTTTGCATATTTACCAAATAGACTTCCACCAATCGTAAGCGTCTTCCTTTAGTAGAAAAAAAGAAAATTTCAGACGTTGTTCATACGTACAGTCCATTGGAATGAATACTTTTTCTGTATTCTGAAATCATGCTTTGGCCACTTTTAGATCAATTGTACCATAGAATGGTTGTGCCCCTAACTTGCGATCATGGTCGAAAGGCAATTGCTATACGAAATCATGCGGCCGCATGGATTGGGCAGCCATACTTCCCAATGTTTGTGAAATCAGAATTAGAGTATCTTGCAAGTTATTATTATTCGTCTCGTTCCCGTTGCCCAATCCTTGTGTAGTCCTAGGAGGTTGCTCTGCTACCATCACGTCCTGTAGAAGTAGCACCCTAATTATTCTTCCGATAGAAATTTAAAAAAAATCCCAAAAGCTTCATATGATAGAATAAGATAAATCCTCAACATCCCAAAAATCAATAATCCAATTTTCATCTATATTCCAATTCTCGCAATAATTCTCTAAATTCAACTGTAAATAAGAATCCAAAACCTTTGTTCTGATACCACAAATTGTCACGACTCGTCCCTCTATTTGGGACGAGCGCGACAAGACCGTAATTATAAACCTCCTATTAAATCATTATTCTATTCTAATCTTTTCCTTATCCGTAAAATTTTGACAGAGTTTCCTCTATAATATGGATCTCCTAATCGCTACCTGCACCTAAAATGACATCTTTTAATTCTATGGCAAAGCTTTATAATCCAATCAAGATCACATCAACCATTGAATATAAACAACATCTTTTACCTTTCTATTTACACAAGATCTACATATTCAACGTCATTACAACCATCCATTCCTGCATATCCATATAAAAATCCGCAACTTTGTTTTCATCAAACAACTGCTAAGGTATCAAAAAGTTATCAAAAACTACGGTCTTTGATGGAGCAATAGAATGGTGAGTCTAACCCCATGAAAGAGCTCAGACCCAGCGAGCAGATCTCAAGCTTTTGATAAAATACTTTATCAATATATTTTGCATTGTCTCAAATAATTCTTTGCTTGAAAACATAAAAAATATCTACATGGATCAACATATATCATTGAATAATTATGACATGAAACAACATTTAAAAATCTTGATAATCTTACCATATCATATTCAATATCACACTTCCCCAACATGTCGCACTAATTCATGAATAGTTTAAAATTATCTAGGGAGAGAAATTCAACCCAAGACCGTGAAAATCTTATCATTTCGTGTTGATGGTCCCAAAGACAGAATGCATTTCGCATACAGCCCAAAGCCCATTAGTATACGAAATGCAAGCCGAAAGCCCTCCTGAGTCACAAGGAGTAGGCCATAGAAATATCACGAGGATATACCTATCTCGACATGTAGTGACTTGTTCATGACTTTTCCGGGGAGTAGGCCATAGTGTGCATGGATCTTATAATATATCATGGAAAAATCATGACAAGATATCTGGTAAAACTTGCATCCATATATCTTGGCAAATTTCATAAATCATAACTTCATATGTATTTCACCATGCAAATCATAATTGACTAGATAAACAAAATGTTAGCATAAACACACACGAATTAATTACTATAAAGACCTTCATAAGGCATGGAAATATTGTAAAACCATTGCTATGAAATTAAGCAAAAATTAATTTTCTTTTTCTCATAGAAAATATATTTTGAAACCACTTACCTGAGTGTAATAAATAAAGTTGATATGATTCCGTCATGCATGGGTGGTTTCATACGTATTTTAGAGTAGAAAATAGTCAAATGAACTCATGCATGGTTATATAAACTGAGTATATGACGAAATAATTTTCTTTTATTTCTTTCACCGAACTGTTTTGATTCTCTCCTTTTTATTAACAATATACTAATTATTAATTTAATTACCTAGTCATTTCTTAAAACTATAAAACTATATTAAATGTGATTGCATTATATGAATTATGCATATCTAATCCTATTTTATGTTCTAGTCATGCCACTTCCTATTCCTATACATGTTTCTATGAAGAAATGAAACTAAACTAATTGTTATACTGAGTTTCATAGAAATCTTTAAAAATCTTAAGGTAAATTCGTTCATTTATACTAATTGGTAGTATTCCTGAGCATATTTTAGAATGATGACGATGCTCATGATCATGATGGTGATGGTGAAGTGAAATACTTGTGCTTACATATTTTTTTTAGCAATGGACATTACCTCTCAATGCTTAACATGTTACTGAACAATTCTAGATACTTTATCAGGCAAAATTTATCTGTTTATTTTAGTTGATAAAAAAATGATCATAACTTCTATTTATATTTTGTATATTCTATATCCCTATATGTGATTATTTGAACCATGTATGAGCAGAGCCCTTATTTATGCCAAATTGAACTTATTGTATAAGAAAGAGAGAAGTATATTGTCATTTCACATTTCCATTTTTATCAAATCCAAGTATAGAATGTATCGATTTTGCATCTATTGTTCCATAGATTTAGATTGAAGCATAAAGATCAGTAAAATAAGATAACACAACAAAAGTTGGGACAAACATTTGGATCTATCACTGGTATGGCTTTTTCTTCTCTCTCTAAAATTGCAGCACATCCCCTCTCTCTATGTATGTCGTATGAGAACTATATGACTTACGGTTAAATGTTGCAAGAATGGTTTTAGACGATAATATATGTATATATATAGAGAGAACAAGGATGCGATATCTCTTTGATATATATCTATCCCAGCCGATATGTGTTGGATCTGTATTTTTTTTCATAATGTAACACATAGCCTACCTATGTGTCGTTACCCGAATTCATTTTGTCATGAAAGAATAATATCAAACTTTCTAGAACACCATATAGTTAAATCATAACTACATGCAAGTTTCTCAACATTCTCCTCCATGTTAATCGAAATTATATCTCCAACATAAATTTCTATTAATGTACTACTATTACCGTTATTATTTTGTGCATGCACGTTTCTTTTTAGAAATTAAATATTTTGCGTATTCAGTTTTATTTACCTCCAATATATTTCATAATAGCATCTTTACATAATTCTTAACCTGATAATCTAGTTATTCCGTAGATTGAATTTTCAGCTTATTACAGGAGCAATATCAACGCTAGGGCCAGCATGGCCAGTACAAACAGTACCAGCATCCTCAAGCCAATCAAAGCCCGGGGTCTTCCTCTTCTACAATATCTCCTAAATGCTAGCAAGTGTTGGATGAGCTGCACAACATGAGAGTTGACATAAATCGACTCTCCCATTGGAGAGATGAGTGCATTACACCCCAAACTGTGATTCCAGCTCAATTCCAGGCTAACCAAAATAGCCTCAAACAGAATCGGGGTATTAGCCTTTGAATGCTCTTTACGTGAATACGAGATCTTTTCACATGATGACACATATCATATTTCCTTCATAAGTGAAATGACCGTAACCATGCCAGATCGATCTAAAGAACATGGTAACATAGGACCAGTGTCTACACACTTACATAAATCTAGGGAAGAAGAGGAAGAGAGGCATGAAGAAGAGGAATAGGGGAACCCACCCACACCATCCGTGGAGCACCTTAACATTGACGACTCAGGAAAATTAGAATCTGAACTAGAAGAAGAACCTCCAAAGCAACATCGACAACCACAATTGTCCGTTCATTTCCTATTTTGAGTCCAAATTAGAGCCCAATCAGTCTTAGCCATGTTGAAACTTTTGATTCTCCATTCCATAAAGTGGTGTTTTTTATAACGATCATTCAATTCATTTCCCTCATGATCTTATGGTTGGAAAGAATAAAAACCTAAAATACAAAAAAATGATGAAGAGATGGCCCACATATGCAAAGAAAACATCAAGGTTACATTATCATTAGATGAGATTATTGAAAGATGGTTTTCCGAAAATATCTTGAGATGAAATGCATTCCAACAATGACAAGAAAAAGAACCCAAGTCGAACAAAGAAATACATACTCTCTATTGTCACATCTCGTCTGATAAAAACTGAGCTACCAAGAAAGAAAAGAGACATGGGTGTACACTTTGTGACAAGCCTAATCAACGAAATCAAGCTTGCCAAAACATTGTTAGACAATGGCTTCTCCATCAATCTCATGCCCACAACTATATATGAACATCAAAATCTATATCCTCTTAAGAATTCTATAGCAATACTTCAATTCGCAGATTCATCAACTAAGAGACATTTGGGAGAGATAAGAAATGTTGTCATCAACATAAAAGGTATGGAATTATCTAGCATAGTAATTGACATGGATGTCACTGCAAACTGAATAGATTCACAGATTATATTAGAGCAACCCTTCCTCAAGACAGAAGGAGCCCTATTTGATTATACAAGCGGGAGAATTCACATTCGATAAGTTGAGCTGGAAATGAATTAAAATAGGTTTCAAAAACCAAACATAGAATCTAGCATAGAGTCAGTTTCTTTTGAGCTAGAGATAGAGTAAAGGACAATTATGATAGTTAGGCCATGGAAATAGAACTCAAGCATAGAATCACACTCATCTGGAAAGGACATTGTCGATCATTTAGTATGACAGGGCATTCAGAATGACACTCTCTATGCATCATCCTACACTCCCGGAGACTCGAAGGTCTATTCAGATTTGTCACTCCCATCACTGTTAGAACAATCTTGGAGTGAGGAAGACGAGTTGGACATAGCATCTATCGAAACATGACATGTATATGGTGAACCGGCTCCCGAAAGCATCCAATTGGTGGTAGATGATTTCACACAAGATCCAACCACAAAACAACAAGATTCAGCAGTAATAAATCAGGATCTCTTGGATGATACTATATACCCGAGCTCAATCCATTTCCCCCTACTCTCAAATATGCCTCCCTTGCAGGACCTAGGGGAAAGTTTATGGTCGTCATTAGTTCACATTTTAACCAAAGAGCAAGAAATTTGTCTGCTAGAAGTTTTAGCGAAAAACCACAAGGCATTAGGGTGGATATTATCGAATCCCCAAGGGATTAACCCAACTCTCTATTCACACCATATATACCTTGAGGATAATGCTAAATCCTCCCGTGAATTCTAGTGTTAGATGAATACAAATTTAAAAGAAGTGGCCAAGAGTGAGATAGAGAAATGGTGCGGAGGAGGGTCATTTATCCCATCTCGGACTCCAAATGGGTGGTACCACTATAAGTTTCCCTAAAGAAACCAGGAATCCATATTGTCACCAATAAGGAGGGAGAGGATATCACGACACGAGTACGCACGTCATGGCATGTTTGTTTGGATTACACCTACTTGAATGCTACGACAAAGAAGGATCACTTCCCACTATCATTTATTGATCATATTTTGAATAGACTGGCAAGAAGAGAATAGTTTTACCTTTTACATAGGTACTCGAGTTACAACCACGTAGCCATTGCCCCTGAGGACTAGAAAAAGACAACATTCACTTGTCCCTTTGGTACTTATGCTTTCAAGCGTATGCCTTTCAGGCTATGTAACACGCCTAGCACTTTTCAATAGTACATGATTGTGGTTTTTGCTAAAATGATTGGGGATTTCCTCGATGTTTTTATGGATGACTTCTCTGCCCATGGTGATTCACTCGATGATTGTCTTGCACATCTGGACGTAGTCCTCCAGAGATGTAGGCAATTGAATCGGGTGCTCTCCTTGGAGAAAAGTCGTTTCATGTTAAAGGAGGGCATCATGTTAGGGCACGTCATCTCCATGAAGGAATGGAGGTTGAACATGACAAGGTGAATGTGATCAAGAAACTCAAGCCACCAATGAACGTTAAGAAAATGTAGTCTTTTCTAAGTCATGTCAGATTTTATAGGAGATTGATCAAAGATTTTTCAAAAATTTCTTGATCGCTGATTGTGCTCTTAGGTAAAGACACTGAATTCCTTATAAATCAAAACACTCTTGAAGCCTTTGGATTGCTCAAAAGAAAATCATGGAATCTCCCGTCCTGCAAGCCCCTGACCGATCTCTTCCCTTCGAGATCATGATCGGTACCTCTGATTTTGGAGTAGGGGATGTGTCAGGTCATAGGAGACATGTAGTCCCTTAAGCTATTCAGTATGCAAGCGAAGTTTTGATCCAGCTCAGAAAAATTATACTGTGACAAAAAAGGAAATGCTTGTTGTAGTCTTTGTCATGAAAACATTCAGATCTCTACTTCTAGGATCTAAGGTGACAATATGCATAGAACATTGAGCTATCTGATACTTAATGGCAAAGAAAGACATAAAGGCACATCTTCTCAGATGAATACTCATACTTTAGGAATTTGATTTTAAGAATAAGGATAAACCTAAAGTAAAGAACATGGTGGCTGACTAATTATCTTGAAATAAACATGATAAAATCCTTAATTTAGAGTCAGTCTATAAATCCTTCCCGAACAAGTCAATTTTTGTTATTGACTCCCTCCCGTGCTATGTCAGCATTTTTAACCATGTTATCTCTGATAAAGTCACCTAAGGTTGGCCCAAAAGCAGAATTGATCGAGTTAAGTTGGAATCTTGACATTACCATTAAGAGGATCCATTCCTTTTCTTCGAAGCTTCAGATTGTATATGGAGGATATGTATTCCTCGGGAATAATTGCAAAGTATCCTCACATTGTGCCACACCTTGGAGGCTAGAGGATGCCGCCCCAGGAAGAGGACTACTGAGAAAAAACTACAATGTAGCTTTTACTAACCGACCTTGTTTAAATATGCCTACAATTTTGTCAGGTCATGCTTGATCTATCAGAGAATGGGAGGTGCCATTGGTATCAAAGATTCCATGCATATGCAACTAGTAATCATTTGTGATGTGTTCGATGCATGGGGAATTGAGTTTATGTGCCCATTGCATAATAGCCATGGATTTGAATATATTCTTCTTGTGGTGAACTATTTATCAAGGTGGGTGGAGGCTATCCCTACTCAAGCCGCTGACAACATAATCCT
Organism: Ottelia alismoides; assembly: GCA_037367405.1. Lineage (NCBI taxonomy): Eukaryota > Viridiplantae > Streptophyta > Magnoliopsida > Alismatales > Hydrocharitaceae > Ottelia > Ottelia alismoides. The sequence goes on from JAZKJV010003483.1 coordinate 131,777, forward strand.
CTGTAAATTTCTAAAAGATCATATTATTTAGGTTCGGGATCCCCAAGGTTATGATATTTGATGGGGGTAACCACTTTGCGAACTGGGAGATGAATAAGTTGACTAAGGAATATGACATCAAGTACCGTATCACTAGTCCTTACCACCCACAATCTAATGGCATGGCAGAGGTATCAAATAGGGACATAAAAGGTATTTTACATAAGTTAGTCTGTCTTGATAGAAGGAATTGGTCCCAACTCCTAATCCAAGTTCTATGGGCTCATAGGATGACGTACAAGACCCCATTGAGTAACTCCTTATTGGGAATGGTATTTGGAAACCATATCATTTGCCTACAAAATTAATGCACAAATCAGAATGGGCAATCAAAAAGATTAAATGGAACTGTCACCAAGGAAATAAGAATAGAGATATGGATTTAAATGAGCTTTCAGAAATAAGAAACCATGCATATAGAAATAACACAATTTATAAGGAAGAGTAAAGAAATGGCCTAACAAACACATTAGAACAAAGAACTTCATCCCAAGGTAGAAAGTATGGTTATTTAATGAAAGGTTGATGATTTTTCAAGGCATGCTGAAATCGAAAAGGATGGGACCTTTCATCATTAGGAAAGTACACAATAATAGAAGTGTCACAATCGTTGAGACAATAGACAGTTAACAAACTTTCCTAGTCAATGGATAGCTGCTTAAGCACTTTGTTGAATCACATGAGCAGTTGTGGTAAATCTCAAATTTGTCAGTATAATATTATATATATCTTTCTTAAGTAATTCAACAAGATTCATTGGCAATTAACATTAATTAACAGATTGTGTGATGTCTATATTAACAATAATTAAGTTATATTATATAACAATATTATGGTGCTAATAATTTGTGTTTTATTTTTATAATATTGCAAGTAACTGATATAATATAAAATAAAAACCTAGAAAATTAAAAGAAATAAAAAGGAATTTGTTTTGTATTGTTTTAAAAAGTATTTAGTTTTTATCTGTGTATAGATGACGTTTGACCTCTTTGATTTTTACATGTAATGTGTAGATCTCATCGAGATCTACAGCTTTCTGGTTCATCATTTTTTCCAATTTTTATTCTAACTATTTATTATTGAATTTATAATATTTTCTGTATTTATCTTAATTCCTATTGGGATACGTGATGCCTCCACAGCCGTCCATGTTGCTGCATCCTTTTGCACAGATTTCCTTCAATCTGGACTGTTGGATCTTAATCTAACGACCCAGATTTTGTCTTCAACCTCCTCTCACCTCCTTCAAACGACGTAACTCTTCACATGAGATCCACTACTCCGATTTCTTCCAACCTCCACATCCAACCTCTTCCCTCGAAACCACCCAAAATCCATCGCCAAGCTTCCACCTCTCTCACCCTAATCCTAACCTCCACACACCTCTAACTGTTTGAAATCTCCATTCTCAACTTCATGTCACCAACATCTCCCTTCTCAAAACCTCACCTCTGACCATCGATAATGGAATCTACCTCCATGCGAGGAACCTCCTAGCCCTTCCATCTTCTTGTGATAAAGTGCAGGTGAGATAGAGAGCCAAGACAGAGTCAAAGCCTCTAGGGAGATCCTTAGCATTGTCGCCAAGTTGCAACACCTCGATTATCTACTCTAGTGCATATCTTTAGCCCATATCCTACAATTAAGAATGAACAAGTATTTAATCTTTGTCTCATACCCTAAACTTATTTATGTCATCGATTCCAATTCAATCTTCCAGGCAAGCATTCACTCGATCTTGTCTTCACTCATTGTTTCATGCTTTATCTTGTTTCATTTTCTTATTCGCATCTTCATTTGATCATCTGAATCTCATCGCTCATCATCCATCATTCATGCATTACATCCTCGTTAATCTTTCCATTTATCCATGCTCGGGTTCACTTCAATTTGTTCCAAGTCGATCTATGACCTAGAACCTAAATAAGGTTCTTCTCCTTCGTCCCATTGGAACCTCCATTTTGCCTCAAAACTACTTGAACTTGTTTGCATTTGCGTGGAATTTGTTATTAACATTACATGAGCATAAGGGATTCATTGATGAGAGAATGAAGTAGTGCTCCGATCTCCAATTTCTTCTCTGGAAATGCTTCATCGACTGGTTATTGTAAGGGTCCCTTCATCGTCCTCTATTCATCGTCGACTTAGAGGAGCTTTCAGGAAGGTCATCTAACCTTGAGAGGTGGTAGAAAAACGAGGAGGAGCTAAAGCACTCTCGCCAAAGCACAGCCCGAGCACCTCCGTGCATGGAGGAGTTGAAGATCATATGAGGAGAAATAGTCGTTGATCTTCCTAAATTCGGCGAGATCCAACAGCTTGGATCATGCCACGTTGTCTACCTGAGCTAGCGTTTCATTCACATGGCTTGGTCTACGAGCCTACATCCGAGCTTTGAGCGAAGCAGTAGAAGTAGCCACGTGGACCAAACCTCCTCGATTGAACCTAGCTTGGTCACGAGTTTTGCATACGTGATGGGGTAATTTACAACAACCACCCTCCAATTTCTTTTAATTGCATATAAGCCCCCCAATCATACGTAAATTGCATATAACCCCTGCGGGTATTTTAATTACATTTTAGTTCTATTTGTCCCGTTCTGTAAGAAAAACTTGTAGTTTTATAGCAAAAATGCCCCTCGAGTAAACATTGAATATCGTTTTACATATAAATCCAAACGAGGTAATTTGGTCTTGTTGGAAAGATATTTTCATGTCCTATATCTTGGCATGCTTCATTGCGATTTTTTTGGACTAAAAATCACGCTTGAATTATTCATGATCCTAAGTGCTTATTTCGACCGGTAAATGAAATTGATCATAGATTCTTACTGAGGATTTGATCTTGATACTCATGATGAATCTTAATGACTCATTATTTATTTTTAATCATTGTCATTAAATCATTAAGTGATTTGATGGCTTGCTAAAAAATTAAGCATTATAGTGAAATTAAAGTTCAAATTATGTTGAATGGCTTTTAAGACTTAGGTAACCTTTTACCTAATCAATGCCTTAATTAATATTAAATAATTTCAGGGAGTTTTTGTAGGTAGTACAAGTTTTTGTTGTGAGTCTACTATTAATGTGATCTTAATAATTGTATTATTTGTGCATCTTTACCTTTATATAAATTAATTGCATAAAATGTGTTGAAAATCTACCTGGTTAGTGATTTGTACATCTGCTCACTATAACCATCTTAGAAATTGTTATATTAAATAGTTGACACTTCAAATTAATCGCCTAATTACTCACGTCTATGTGTTCAACCCTGGAATTTGCAAGTTTATAAATTCAAACTGAATCCTCCTCATAAAGATCTTTTATTCAGTTCTGCATTATCCGCTAAGTGCCCATGCTACAACAGATACAAATTAATCTATGCATTTAGAGATTAACCAGATGGCACCATTGCTGGGGATGCGGCACACTTTGTGGATATTTTTAGGTCTGAATGTTTATTTAGCGATTTTAAGGTTAATTTATTGAGCATATGTTGTTGGATTATTTCTTTTGTGAGAAGTTGTTGTTTCTGTTAGTTGACTATTTTGAATCTCTCAAGAATTATCTAATATCATATTGTTTCATGGTAGGCACGGGGAGCCGACGACTTTCGGAAGATCGTGGAGGTGAGAGTTTCTTGTTAGAGAGTCCACGAAGCATGATTTTAGGAGTTAATTCAGTTAATTAAGTCCATTTTTGTTATGTTGAAATTAATTTGTAACTTAATTTTCTATTTACAACAGTTCTTGATTGAGAGCTCGCATGTGTAACAATGGCCAGTTAACTTTATTATACTTTATGTGGTTGTGTCGAAAGTTGTTCTTGACTTGAGTGCTATTTTTAGATCAAAGCACTAGAACAAATTAGACACATCGTAGGTCGGTCATTTTTACTTAATATAATTCATAATTTAGGACACACCACAATCTTATATGATTCACAATTGCAAAAAACATAGGAGATTCATAGACGTACATAGCATACAATCTACTTAATCAAAAAAATTGATTTCTTCACCACTTATAGAATTGTTGCTTAGGTGTGGTTTCTCATCTTGCACCATTTAGCTAGATTTTAAAATTCAGTCCGTGCATCCACATAGAGAGTGCTAGGAAGCATTGTAAGTATTTCTGAATGACTGCATGCATCATTGATTTTTTCTTGCATTCAATTTTTTGCTTTATTCCTCAATTTTAGAACTTAAGGAAAAATAACAAGGGATTGTACTTTAGGTTATGCTTGTGGTCATATAATTCAAAGTGATAACTGAACTCTTAAAGCAGGGACTGAATTACTGCAAGTTGTCCTAATTAGTTTGGAATAATATCAACATTGTATTACGTGTAGTGAAACCCTCATTAATTGCAGATACTTACCTCCAGACTAAGTGGGTGAGGATGTAGCCCCTAAGGAAAAGGGACAAAAATCCTTGGACTTATGCCCTAAGTTCTTGGACTCACTTTTAGGGTCCCATTATTGCTGCAAGCACTTGCCTTCAACCATTAGAAGAAGTAGTCTTATTCATGTTGGTGTCTTCCGCCAACTTGAACATTAACTACCTTAAGGGACTACACATGTGAGATTACAATAGATTGTCTTGAATCACTAAACCGATTGACAAGATAATAAGGCCATTATCCCGACCTTCAGTGTTGAGTCGGTGAATCAACTCGAAGGGGTTTATACTGATTGATTTATGTGAGTAACTCAGCACATTTACCTTCCCAATAGTATTAGAATATTTTAGAATCGAGCGTGCTCCATTCTCGTATTTTTTAACTCAAAGATGGATATTTGGTCAGATATTTTCTTAGACTTTGCGAGCTTGTCATTGAACCGCCCAAAAATCATGTCTTTACAGGTCCATCCCTCTTCCTATTCTTTATCTGGACCATCCTGATTTAGAGATAACCTTTGTTTCGAACTGGAGTATCCTGATTCACTCCTCGGGGGTGGTTACATCATAACCAACCCTTTTACCTCTTTACTCACTGAGGAAGATCATTGCCTTGGTGAGATCGATTTGATTTCATTATCTTTATCCAGATCTCACTCCAATCCTTTCTTTGATGATGGTGACAAAGATACAGATAAGATGTCTCCTAAGTGACAAAATGAGAATGGGGAGGAGGAAGAACGTGAGGACCCAATGCTTGCAGTATTGGCTAGTTTAGTAGAATCTGAATAGAACCAATAACTTATGAGAGCCCAGCTTGGCTAGTTACAATTGGGTAGAGATGCACCAACAGACATGACATACAACACTGGGCAGTGTCAGATGGCCAATTGGTTGCGCCTAGTTGTGCTTGAAGTTGAATATGAGTTGAAGCCATAGTTTATCATTTTGTTGCCTCGTTTTCATGGGAATGCACATGAAGAGTCATACGCATTCCTTAGGAACTTTGAGTTGGTATGTACTAATTTTAGGCATCCTAGGGTTATCTAAGATTACATTAGGCACAAAGCCCTTCCTTTTGCCTTAAAGGATAAGGTTGATTACTGGATGAAGATCTTAGGAGTAGCTGTAACTACCTTTGTGCAGTTCAAGGAACTCTTCCTGAAGAAGTTCTACGCTTTGAGTATAACTAACTTGATGTGTTCATGCATCACGAGTTTCTCCCAACTTCATAATGAAGCCTTATATGATACATGGGAGAGACTCAATGATCTCTTACAGAAGTGTCCGTGTCACGTCTTAGAGCCTACCATCCTGGTTCAATCTGTATATTGCATTCTACACCTTGAAAGGTAGGGTTTGGTTAATGTTGCTTGTGGAGGTAGTTATACTTCACGAGGTGCAAACACCATCTGGAATGTGTTCGAGCACATGGTCGAGATGAGTAGAGCGCATACCGTGAATAGAGCTCTGTTAGAGACCCCCATTCCATTCTTATGTAGCGAGAGAGTAAAGGCTATGGTGGATCACTTTGACATGGGACATATAGCATACAAACTCGCATTGGTTGAGAGGATCGATAGGCGGATGGATGTGTTGGATGGCAACTTCTCTAAACTGCCTATGCAAATGGCATAGCTTTCTAAGAAAGTATAAAAGATGAGGGTACCTACTGTGATTGCATCTACAGCTCCTGTTTACCATGTACACAATACTCAGGAGCATCAGATATCAGGGCCGCCCTAGCCATGGTTAAAGGACCAGACCCTAATCCATTCTTGCCAATAGTAGCCACCTTCTACAATAATGGGTAGAGGGAAATCGAAGCCATGGGTGGATATAGTTACTAAGAGGCCTTCTTGGGTGTGGGAGGTAGATGGCATGTGTTACACCAATGACCCTTCCAAGTAGGGGAGTTCTGCGAACTGTTTCACTTACCAGTGTCCCCAGACCTTCTACAACATATCATTTACTCCCACACCACTTCCAGCACCACAAAGCTCTGGAGTTGTTTCTTGCCAAGCACCGAGACAGTATCAACAATAGTACAAGCATCACCAGATGTACCTGTCGGACCAGCAAGGCCCACATGTTTAGCATCATACCAAACAATATCAGTCCTATGGCCATCAAAGCCAATCTTCACCTTCTTTTATGGATTCATCCTCTTCTATGTAGCAGCATTCATCTTCAGGTCCCATTGATTTTTAGAGATAGATTTTAGAATAGTTGTGTTCTTATAGGAATGACATACATGATTTGAGGTCTGATCTCAACTGTCTTTCATGTCTACATGATGAGCACACTACACTTATTACAACCATTCCTGCCCACATTTAAGTTAATCCCAATAGCCTGAACAAACCTTAGTAGCAACAGTAGTTTGATTAGGTATATTACTCGGATTCTCAAAATCCGAGAACGAGATCTTTTCGTTTGATTGTGTTAATCATATGTCTCTCAGGAGCAGACGGACTTTGGTTGCACTTGATCGGGTAAGGGATATGGAAAGGACCAACTCCGAGGCTCCACCTGAGGATACATCAGAAGATGATGAAACCACACATCTTCACAGAGAGAATCACCATCGAGCAAAGACTTCCAAGAGGCAATCGAGGAGGAGTATGAGATAAGCATATCATGCTCAGTTTCATATTCTACAGAGGACCTTGTACCTTTGGTTAAGGAGAATGCACGTTCAAAAGTCATTCCCCAACCTATAGTAGATGATTCAGTTGTTATTCCAAATGTAAAAGATTTATGTGTGAAAAACTCGATTTTTAGGAATAAAAAAGTGCATGTTTTTGAGTCTTCACATCCCTATTTTCCTATCCCTTTCCCCTATGCTCTTATGATAGGGAAACACATCTTAAATAAGATTCAAAAAGATGATCCTGAAATGGCACAATTTTATAGAGATAACATTATGGTTAAGGTATCATTTGATGAGTATGTGTCCAGACATCCTACATTTCAGAAAGACATGAAGGTGAGATGCACAGCTAACAATGCCAATAGGAATAAATCCAATAATTATGTCAAGACACATGTTCTCTCGATTGCCACCACATTTTGTCTCAAGAACCAAAAGTTACCATAGAAGAACGAAGATTTATGTGCACATTATGTAGTGAGTCATATCGATGACATAGCATTTGCATGCACTCTCCTAGATAATGGCTCTTCGATCAACGTGTTACTATTTGCTTTATATGAGAAATTGAAGTAGGGACCTTTACAGTGATTTAGAGATTTACTTTAGTTTGTTGATAAATAGATGAAAAAGGATAAGGGTAAGGTCAAGAATGTCATTGTCTCAATCGAGGGACAAGACTACAGGATGAACTTCAATGTCCTTGACACAGACATCTCCAATCATTGGAGAGATTCATAAAGTATCCTTGGGCGGCCCTTCCTTATGATCGTTGGAGATTCATTTGATTATCAGACAGGGATGATGAAGTTATATTATCTAGGTGGAGAAGTAGAACTATAGATGAAGTAGAAGAAATGGCAGTGACTTGATTCAGAGACTAACAATGATTTCTCTTCCTTTTTAGAGGCAGACTGTGAGGTAGTTAGCACAGTCGGGATTTAGGCTCAGAACCTAGTAGTACAGAGTGATACCTTCCAATCTTGAGAGGACAGTTTATGCAGAGCAGTTGTGGAGACGTTGCCAGAGTTCTTGACATCTACACCACCATGATCCCTTAGTGACTTAGAAGTTCCTTTGTATTTGTCAGTTCCTTTTCATTTGAACAATCAAGGGAACTAGATGATGAGTTGAACACGGCTTTGACTGAGCTACCGCATTTCTTTGGCGATCCTAATACTTGTTTTTTAGTTCAGTTTGTGGATAGTGTATACAATGCATATATTTCATCTCCACTATGTAGTATAGATCCAGATTCAGTGGCATTTCAACCTGATGTACGTGATGATTCTTCTTTGCTAACGTTGAAGACAATACCTCCTACACGCTAGTATTCCTTTCTTGTGGAACCAAAGAATAAGTTTACTATCATAATAATCTCTAGGTTGATTGTAGAAAATGAGATTAGGTTGTTAGAATTAGTAGAAAAGAACCGCATGGCTGATGAAATTCGATTTCATCATCTTAATTTACATTTTTTAACCCCCTTGCTTAAATATATGTTAAATAAAAACCAGATAAAGTCTTGTAATTATCAGAGTAATTGAATAAATAAAAAACACAAAAAAAGGTCAAAATTAAAAATCGTAGTGTTTTTAGCCTTAAAAATACCCTAAAAAATAATAGGTGTCTTTATTTGACCTCATCTCCGTTTTTAGTCAACATGAAACTTATAGATCTCATCGAGATTTACAACTGTCAAGTTTTGAGTTTTCTCAAATTCCGCCATTTGACCCTAAATATTGCAATTTTTTCTTTCTAATAATCTGATTGGGACATGTGGCCCTTTCTGGTTGAGCCACGTGGCCCGGCCACTTTGCACTATCCGCCCACACCCCTGGCCATTGGATCTCATCTTGATCCAACGGTCCAATGACCCCCACACACACCCTTTGTCCCCCGGCATCTGATCATCCCCATCTGACATAGGCACTGCCTGCATGCACCTCACCACTAGCTCGCCACGTGGCTCGTTGCTCACCATTCGATCTCGCCTTCTTCCATTCATCTCCACCATTCTTCCTGCTGCGATTCCAACCCTCCGATCTCTCTCTTGATCTGATCTGGGCCGCCCGCTTCCGCCTGCCCTTGCATTCGACACATGGCGACATCCTCGGCCCTCCGATCGCCCTCCAGATGCGATCTGGACCGCCCGCTAGCATTGCGTCCACAGCTAGCCATGTAACGCCTTGTACACCATCTGATCGAGGCACCCTAGATATAGTCCTAAGCGTCCACTCATGCCTCCACCAGGGCCGTTGGATCTCGCGATCCAACGGTCCAGGCTTCGTCTTCCACCTCCAGCAACCTCCGCCCGATACCCCGCACATCGCTGCCCACCCTCACCCTTCTAATTTTGGCTACTTCGTCTCATGCCATCTCCACGATCTAACATCGGGACCACGTAGCCCTCACATCCCCTACCCTCGCGCAGCACCTAGCCACGTCTTCCCTCCTCTCCTCCGGTCAGTATCTACCCACGAATCCATCGCCATCTCCTGACTATAAATAAGTCGCCTCCGCCCCATATCTTCTTTGTCCACCAACCAAGGGGATGAGGCCCAGTCCTTCTTCTCCTCCCTGTGATAGGGGGAGGAGCTAGGATCGAGCGACGATGACCCAGAACTCCGATGAGACCCATGGCCGTCGTCAGCCATGACTGGGATCCTCCGGGCACCCCAAGCTCGCTGGAGTAGCTGCCCAGCATGTGCGATGACCCAAGCACCTCCATATGCTCCGCCCAAACTCCACTCTGCCTCTAGATCCTTCTTCAATCTCATGTAACTTAGCTTCTTCGTTTGCCTTTTGTTTTCTCTGAATTTTCTAGGTTAGCTCCGACACCCTCATGGTTGCCTGAACCTCCACATGCTCCGCCTATTATCAGACACCTTCGTTAGCGCCTCCGATCACCCTCCTCCTCCGTCAAAACCTTCATCACCCCAAGCTCTCTCCTCCGCTGGAGGCGGAGGAGAACCCACCAAGGGCTCCGTTTCTTCATCTCCCTCATCCATCCGTTCACCTTAGCTTGCACGCACGCATGCCTCAGCTATCATCTAACCCCTTTTGCATGTCTAAAAACTCCATTGGTGGGACCTCAGGCGGAGCCAAGTTCTAGAGCCCCACCTTCAACGAGCACGCATCGACAACAAAATCCAAGCACTACCACCTCTTCTCCAAGCTTGGATCTTCATCACCAGGCCTCCAACATCCTTCCCCGACCTTCACCGAGCACAAAGAGGTACGGAGGAGCTCCAGGCCTCATGTCGGAGCTCCAATCGTGCCGCCCATTTTCGAGGAAGAAGTAGGTGCAAATGTTGTTGGATATCTCCCCCCGACGAATATCTAACAGCCCAGGAGCAACCACGTCGTCTTCCCGGAGCGCGGAGGCTCAGTGGGACCGAGCCTCGCCCTAGGCATCCTCGAGCCACCACGTGGCCCGATCCCCCTACTACAGTCGTCCGAACCTGCGTCGAACCTCGCCCCCACCCGAGCCTGGACTCACGTGCCTCACATACGTGAGGGTTGGGCTTTTGGCATCGGCGCCCTCGCAAATTTCTCGTATTGCAATCAGGTCCAAAGATCACATGCCGATCACGTGCAGCTTTGCAAGTATACCCTCGTGGGTTTCATTGATTGCAAAAATTCCCCTGTGCGTGTGGGTAATTTACAAGGAAGGTCCTGAACTTTCCTCTGTTTGCATTTTAGTCTCTCCTAGCGACATGTCTGCTATTTATGTTTTCATGTTTTCTTGCACTTATGCCCCTGACTTCACTCGTGTATATCTTGAGCATCTTAGCTCCGAATGAGTCGATTTCAATGACAATTAAAAGCTCTCTTCATTGTCTTCATTATGACATGGTTTTCTTTGAGATTTAACACTACAAAATTTCATGTATTATTTCCTTGTCTAAGTGCCTTGATTTATATGTTTCCCATGCCTTATTTTTACCTCAGTGAAGAGCGCTTTATTATTTGTCCCTGATTTGACTTCTTATTAGTTGGCTCAAGTACTGCTGATTTAGGGCTTATTTTGTATTGCATTTCATCGCATTTATTTGCATGATTAAAACATATAAAAAAATCCATGTTTTACATTTGTTTAATGCATTGTCTTGCCTTCTTGCATTCTTTGGCCTATTAATCTCTAATTATCCAATTAATTAATGAACGAAAGTCTAAATAGTCACGAGAGAGGCTCGTGTCCCTGAGTTCGACCTTGGTTATTTACCAAGTAAAATAAAAATACATGACCATCCAATTATATTGACTTATCAATTAGATGGGTTTTGTTGAACCGAATCCAGCCCGGCTGCGACGATCTTACATGCTAATTCAACACTCTTAAAGGGCCGGATTTGCGGTTAATCAAATGGCGTCGTTATCGGGGACATGGATCATTTCTTGTATTATTTGGATTTTTATTTATTTAAGTGTTTCTTTTATCTAGGTCAATTTGTCCATTTGTCTTGCATTATAAAATTTTCTTCTCAATTGACCTCTAACCTTTGTTTTTGTGGCAGGGCCCTTACTGTTTAAGGAGGCGAGAAGCAGGTTCTTCTCGTTGCGAGGAGCCGCAGAAGTATGCTTGGAGAAACTCAAAAAGAAAAAATGTCATTTTGCATATCATTTTATAATGTAATAATCGTCTTTACAGCGGTCTTCGATCGAAGACTCGCGATTGTAAATGAACGGATATATGTGGTTGTGTGGGGATCGCCCCCACTTGAGTGTCAATCTAGGACCGGGCACGTGGCTCTTCAAGCTTCTTTCATCATTTTAATTTTCATGTGCTTGCTCGTAGGTAGGACACACATTAATCAAAGACACACATAACATCGCTTCACTTAGTCAAAATTTCAAGATGTTCTTCCCCGCTAATAGAAGCATGTTAGGTGCAGCTTTTTGATCGACTTGCTTACATATCATTTTGGTTTTCAAACTGTCCAAATTTTCACGTATTTTCACTAAGGCACTGCATGTTTTCTCGAGTAGCCTAGATCTTGTTTTTTTATTGAATGCATGGTTTTTCTCGATTTTCCCCTCCTAGCTTGATCACCTAAGTTAATGGAAAATAAGAATAAACGGTAGACGATGATTGCTTGATTTATGTGCTCACCTTAAATCAGTAACAACCTTAAGCTAAATAATTGGGACTGTTAATTGCAAGTCAACCTAAAATGGAGTAAAATTTTGTTTTGGGAGAGCAATACCCTCGTTTACGCATTGATTTTACTACACTTTTTATACATAAAGGTAAAATGTTTTAATCACCAATAAAACTGACAAGATAATAAACCAACTTCGGTTGGTTTCATGTGTGAGTTGGTGAAATTGAAGGGTCTTGCATGTTTGATTGAGCCATGTTTGCTCTGACCCCCTTCCCTGAGCTTTAGATACTCCATTGATCTCCGAAGATTCATCCACTCATTTGTATATCCATCCATCTTCTTTGTTCACCATGGATCATTCCCATCATCAAAACTCCATCTTTATACTTAGGCTACTCTCAGCCTAAGTATGGGGGGGACCCAAGTCCCTGTGATTTTTTTACTCATCTTTCCTTGCCTTTATACATAGGTTATTTCTAACCTAAGTATAGGGGGATCCCTCATTAGTTCCCCTATATTTCTCTATATTTAAATGAACCCATGGACTTGTATCATCTAGTGCTATGAGTACATAGCAAAGTTTAAGTATAGGAGGGTATACCATGCATACAATATATGTATTTTAACTAAAATATGAAAAAATTGGCAAATTTAAAACTTTTTGGCTAAAGTAACAATTCTTTGAACTAAGTGGACTCAATGGTTTTCAAGGCTTTTCTATATTATGTTATACTATTTTTATATAAAAATATTTTTGAAATGATTTGAAAAATGAGTTTCCCTTATTTTCAAAAATCCTTTGAAAATATTCTGAAAAATTTTATTAGTGTGACATGGTATTGAAATCTTCGTTTTATTTCAAGGAAAGCTGAGTCCAACCTATATTCTAACTTTAATAAAAATCCATAAAAATGAGAAATTCCAAAAATCCTTTAAGCGTCATTAGTGACTACTAATCCCAAATAAGTAGTCATGTTCAGTGAGGGTTCTCCCTTATTAGATTGGATGGTAGAGGACATCGAGTAAGGCCCCGTCCTCAAGAAACGGGCTCCGGCCTGTACTTACACCCATATTAGCTGAATGCAGATGCATCTACTTGATTGAATTTAGGCAGTCATATATCTCTTAAAGTTTTAAAAAAATGTGTGTTTTTAAATGAAGGAGTTGGATTAATCCTCTACATTTACACTTCCACCTAGGATCTGAAATGTTCAAGAAAGCTTGATTTGTGAGGTCTTGAGATTTTAGATTAACCAGCCTTAACCATCAGGGTCTTAGACTTAATCATCCATATTCCCCTAGATTTCTAGATTTGCATGATATATTTCATGCTTAGTCTCAGACCAAAAGAATATGATCAACACATCACATGCACAATTGCAGTTTCAATGAGATGAGTTGACTCTTCACTTGAGAGACTGGGCTGGGGGATTTGAGTCTGGACTTGATCTAATGATGCTCGATGATGGGATAAAATCTTTGAAGGCTTCATGAAACCTGAGTGTCAGCAATTTTAGCCAGTATGAGAACTTGGTTCTTATTCTATTTTCTTGACATTGACCTAAGTGCCAGGGTGTGAAATAAATAAAAAAATTGTTGATCAGTGTGCACCAACTCTCGGTAAAAGCAGTGGAGCTAGCCAAAAATACTACAAATCAATGAAAGGTTAAAGAAAAGCTCTCATTCCATAAAGTTACATATCAAAGAGCTTCCACCAAAGACGAGCGCTCCCAACCATTTCAAAGTGTCCACTTGGACCACCGCTATTAGGACCAGGAGTCAGGCTAGCACCAAAAAGGGCTCTGCATCGTAAATGTTACAAGTCTGGGTGTAGAAGGTACGATAGGTACTCAAAAAAGACACACCCCGGTGTATTCCCAGGAAAACAAGTGTAGATAGCTCCAACATCTCTTGACGAACACACTGATCAACACCAAAAATGTGTTGCGTAATAAGGCACTAAGAGAGAATCCTTGTTCCTATGAGAAAGAGCAAAGAAATGACACAATCCCATGCCCTCAATTACTAACCTTCCATTTACATTTTCTAAGTCTGACAACTAAAGAGACGGTGGACTGGATGCAAGATTTGACTTACTCCCAAGTGTTGAGGATTGGGTCCTTAGGAAAGTTTCTCGGACCAAGACCTTGGGTGACGTTTTGACTCTACTCTCATAATCGCAGTCAACACTAAATATCATACCCTTAGTCTATATGTACATCAAAGAGAGTCTAGATAATTAGAGGAATTGGGTGCCTCTTGATTAAGGCCGGGTTGAACTCAAAAATTTTGGACCTATAAAGTTGAGTGGGCTTGAACAAATTGGATCCTATACTCACATCCACAGGGGGGTTAATTCAATTCATTCATTTTTTTGATGCTCGGGGACGAGCATAGTTTAAGTATAGGGGGTGATGAAACTCGATTTCATCATCTAAATTTACATTTTTTAACCCCCTTGCTTAAATATATGTCAAATAAAAATAAGACAAAGTATTGTAATTATCAGAGTCATTGAATAAATTGAAAACACAAAAAAAGGTCAAAATTAAAAATCGTAGTGTTTTTAGCCTTAAAAATACCCTCAAAAATATTTGGTATCTTTATTTGACCTCATCTTTGTTTTTGCTCAACATGAAACTTGTATATCTCATCGAGATCTACAACTTTCATGTTTTGAGTTTTCTCAAATTCGGCCATTTGTTCCTTAATATTGCAAATTTTTCTTTCTAATAAATTGATTGGGACACGTGGCCCTTTCTGGTTGAGCAATGTGGCCCGGCCTCTTTGCACTATCCGCCCGCGCCTCTGGTCGTTGGATCTCATCTTGATCCAACGGTCCAATGACCCCCCCACACACACTTTGTCCCCCGTCGTCTGATCATCCCCATCTCACATCTGCACCACCTGCTTGCGCCTCGCCTCTAGCTCGCCACGTGGCTCGTTGCTCGCCATTCGATCTCGCCTTCGTCCATTCATCTCCACCATTCTTTATGCTGCGATTCCAACCCTCCGATCTCTCTCCTGATGTCATCTGAGCCGCCCGCTTCCGCCTGCCCTTGCGTTCGACACATGGCGACATCCTCGTCCCTCCGATCGCCCTCCAGATGCGATCTGGACCGCCCGCTAGCGTTGCGTCCATAGTGATGCGGCTAAAATCCGATCGTGGCTTTTGATGCTATAAAATTGTCGGTGTAGAAAAGCCGCAAAGAGATCTCAGTCGATCAAATAAATTTGATTTTCACAGAAAAACCTACACTATTTTTTTATCCATGTAAGTGTTCCTGGGTCAAACTCAAGGAGGCAGAATAGAATGCTTTGATTGTTTTAAGGAAATATTTTTGTGATTTATTTTTATCTCTTCTGAAAGCGATCAAAGAAAGGCTAAATTTTTTAATGAATTTTTTATTTTTATTTTATTTTAATCTTTTCCAATTTTTATTTCATTTTCAAAGTGATATTTTTCAAAAGATTTATTTATTAAGTAATTGGTGGAATATAGGTAAAATATAGGCGATACAATATAATAGGTAAAAAGCCGAGCAACGGGCTCGGACTACACATGAAAACAAAACAAAACGAAGACGATAAAAACATGATAAAAACACACGAAAAATGAATGAAAAACTCGCAGAGGTAGTTGTGTAACTACCCAAAGAAAAACTATGAAAAATAAGGTCAAAAATGGGTCCCAAAATCCCCTACAACCCAGGGGTATAAGCGCAAGAAAAATAACTAAAATGTTCTGCAAATTGGTCCTTACAGGGATTGTTCTGTAGAAGAAATAAAAGTTGTTTACATTTAGGTCCCTGTGGAGGGACCTAAATGCAAAAACTAGAAACTGTTGGGGTGGCAATTAATTTTTGGAAGTCCTCGGGTTTACTTTCCAAATCTCCACCGATTCGGCTTGGACGGCTGCGATTAGAATGTTTCGGTGCTGATCCAACGCTTGCGCTGGTGCCACATGATGAAATTCTGCACTGCGACTGTTCTTGAAGTTGTTATTCAACTAACGACGGGCTCTCCTTCTCCGAGTTTTCTCGAGCTGATGACGGCGAGCTGGGGCCTCCGGCGGGGCCAGAGGGATGGCTCCTCCACCCCTCGAGCTTGCCCGTGGTGGTAGGTGATCGGCGGCAACTCCGAGCGACGGTGGACTCTCAAGGAAAGTGGCGGTTTTGTTGATCCTAGAGGTTAATGAAGTCTTACGCCCCTTCTTTGAGGTTGATTTCTGTCAAGATGAGATCCCTAAATGATGTGAAAATGCTCCAGATTCAAGTTGGATCTGCAAAGACAAAGTGGATGTGCTCGATTCTCAAAGAATTGGCTAAATGTTTAGGATTTTGCAAGATCAAATAAGTGGCTTCCAGAATAAATTTGAATTGCGTGGACAACTTAGGAAAAAGGACGATGATTTGAATGGATTTTGAAACGAAATTAAGAGGGATTTGATCTGGCGATTAAAAATGATGATTAAGCATCCTAATGTCGCACTTAGCGACGCTAATTAAGGCACAAAAATCGAGAAAGAAAGTAGAGAAGATGGAGGAATAGATCTAGGGAGATAGAGGTGTATTACCTCAGGTATCGGCACGACAGGCGATCTTCACCGGAGTTGAACGCACGATGTAGCGGCGATGCAAGGCTGCCAAGAGCCTTGGAACTTCCTTCGATGCGTCTTCTTCCATGCGAGGTCGCTTGCAGGTGCTGTCACCACCTATGCGAGGCGAAGCAAGGCGGAGAAGGTATGGAATCAGCCACTGGTGCTGGTCTTCAGTTAGTTACAGGAGAGTTAGTTGCAAATGGCGAACTTGGAGGGCTTTTATAGAACGAATTTGTGGGCTCCAAGTAAAATCCAAGGGTGGCCGTGCATGGTGGTTATTAGGAGGTGAAGATCAAAGGTTGAAATCATCGGAAGGATTTAAGAGATGCGCTTGGAAATTTGGGGAAGATGGCCGGCCAGAACAGGATCAGTTTAGCCTCCTTTGAAGAAGATGAACCAGGTGCTGACACGTGTCAGCACCTGGTTGGCCCAGATACAAAAATTACTTGTAAATTCATTATTAAATAATAAATAACATTATTTTAAATAGGTATAAATACAAGAAATGTAAATAAATTAATTATCTAATTTATGGAATAATTACTTTTTATAAATAATAAATGTTATTCAAAATAGAAATATTACATTAATAAATATGTATATATAAATAGGTTTTGGATTTTTAATTAATAAATAAATAACTAAAAATTAATTTTATATTTTCTTAATTATTAGAACAATAAATAAAAGTTGTGTGAATTTTTATGGATTTTAATAAAATAACTTACATGTATTAATAAATATGGGTATAAGTTATACAGTTCATTTTTACCTATAATTTAGGGTTTTTTATTTTATTAAAATAATAAAAAAGCTCCAAAAATTATGAAATAAATTAGGGTTAAATTACAAGATCATGAAATTATTAATAAATTATAAAATTAAGAAAACAATAAATAATGTGTGCTATATAAAATAAATAGCCCACAAAACTAACTTTTTGCAAACGGACTCCGAATTCGATGAAACCACTTTTATTAATTAGAGAATATTATTTTATGAACTTTAAAGGTGTAGAGTGAAATTGGAGTTCGTATGAAGAAGTTATGATGTTCGGAAGTTGAGATTTTGACAATTTAAAGGCTGGATTTTTTGGCATCGATACAGGGTAATATTTTTAACCTATTTTTATATTTATATATATATTTTTAGAAATAATTAGGAAAAGAGTTTGGTGAAAAATATGTACATATGAGTTAATTAAAAATTTTTGAAGTTTTGTATTTATTTATAAATAGTGAAAGATGTATGAAGTGTGCCTTAATTTATTTTTTTAGTTTTCTTTCCTAATCTCCACCTACTTTTTGGTTTGTCGACCAATCCATGATGTCTTGGTCTCGAGGTTTAGGTTATATAAATATATCTTGCAGTTATATTTATATTTCTAAGTCATATTGTACATATTTTCATATTCACAATCTGCCTTCTTTTCTTTTCTTTTTTTATTCTTTTATTTATTAACATCTTTTTATGCTTAAATGTTAATATTTATTCATGAATGGAATTTGGATAAAAGATGAAGATTAATGAATATTTACATGCATTTGTTAAGGATTTTAAGACAAAATGCGACAGAAAAGTTAATGAATCATGGATTCATCACACAGCTAGCCACGTCACACCTTGTACACCATCCGATCGAAGCACCCTAGATCTAATCCTAAGCGTCCACCCATGCCTCCACCAGGGCCGTTGGATCTCGCGATCCAACGGTCCAGGCTTCGTCTTCCACCTCCTGCAACCTCCGCTCGATACCCCGCACCTCGCTGACCATCCTCCCCCTTCTAATTTTGGCCGCTTCATCTCACGCCATCTCCACGATCTAGCACCGGGACTATGTAGCCCTCACATCCCCTACCCT
Source organism: Ottelia alismoides (assembly GCA_037367405.1). NCBI lineage: Eukaryota > Viridiplantae > Streptophyta > Magnoliopsida > Alismatales > Hydrocharitaceae > Ottelia > Ottelia alismoides. The sequence goes on from JAZKJV010003483.1 coordinate 150,439, forward strand.
CACGCAACACCTAGCCATGTATTCCCTCCTCTCCTCTGGTCAGCATCTACCCACGAAACGCACGACTCCATCGCCATCTCCCGACTATAAATAAGTCGCCTCCGCCCCATATCTTCTTCGTCCACCAACCAAGGGGTTGAGGCGCAGCCCTCCTTCTCCTCCCTGTGATATGGGGAGGAGCTAGGATCGAGCAACGACGACCCAGAACTCCGGTGAGACCCATGGCCGTCACCGGCCATGACCGGGCTCCTCCGGGCACCCCAAGCTCGCTGGAGTAGCTGCCCAACATGTGCGATGACCCAAGCAGCTCCAGGTGCTCAGCCCAAGCTCCACTTTGCCTCTAGATCCTTCTTCAATCTCAGGTAACTTAGCTTCTTCGTTTGCCTTTTGTTTTCTCTGAATTTTCTAGGTTAGCTCCGATACCTTCATGGTCACCTGAACCCCCCACGAGCTCCGCCTATCATCAGACACCTTCGCCAGCGCCTCCGATCACCCTCCTACTCCGTCAAAACCTTCATCATCCCAAGCTTTCTCCTCCACCGGAGGTGGAGGAGAACCCATCAAGGGCTCCATTTCTTTGTCTCCCTCAGCCCTCCGTTCACCTCAGCTAGCACACAAACATGCCTCGGCTATCATCTGACCTCTTTTGCAGGTCTAAAAACTCCATTGGCCGGACCTCGGGCGGAGCCAAGTTCCAGAGCTCTGCCTCCGGTGAGCACGCATTGACAGCAAAATCCAGGCACTTCCGCATCTTCTCAGAGCTTGGGTCTTCATCGCCAGGCCTCCAGCATCCTTCCCCGACCATCACCGAGCACAGAGAGGCGCAGAGGAACTCCAGGAATCACGCCGGAGCTCCAATTGCGCCGCCCATTTTTGAGGAAGAAGGAGGTGCAGATGTCCTTGGATCTCGCCCCCCGCGGAGATCTAACAGCCCAGGAGTAGCCACGTCGTCTTCCCGGAGCATGGAGGCCTGGTGGGACCGAGCCTCTCCCTAGGCATCCTCGAACCGCCACGTGGCCCGAGCCGCCACGTGGCCTGAGCCACCTGCTACGACCGTCCGAACCTGCGCCGAACCTAGCCCCCACCCGAGCCTGGACTCACGTGCCTCACACACGTGAGGGTTGGGTTTTTTGCATCGGTGCCCTCACAAATTTCTCATATTGCAATCAGGTTCAAAGCTCACATGTCGACCATGTTCAGCGGGGGTATTTTGCAAGTATACCCTCCCGGGTTTCATTTATTGCAAAAATGCCCCTGTGTGTGTAATTTACAGGGAAGGTCCTGAACTTTCTTCTGTTTGCATTTTAGTCCCTCCCAAGGGCATGTCTGCTATTTATGTTTTCATGTTTTCTTGCATTTATGCCCCTGACTTAACTCGTTTATATCTTGAGCATCATAGCTCTGATTGTGTCGATTTCAGTGGCATTTTGGAGCTCTTTTCATTGTCTTCATTATGGCATTCTTTTCTTTCAAATTTGACACTACGAAATTTCATGTTTTATTTCCTTGTCTAAGTGCCTCGACTTATATGTTTCTCATGCCTTATTTTTACCCGAATGGAGAGAGCTTTATTATTTGTCCCTGATTTGACTTCTTATTAGTTGGCTCAAAGACTGTTGATTTAGGGCATATTTTGTATTGCATTTCATCGCATTTATTTGCATGATTAAAAAAATATATAAAAAATGCATGTTTTACATATGTTTAATGCATTATCTTGCCTTCTTGCAATCTTTGTCCTATTAATCTCTAACACAACACTTAATTAATGAATGAAAGTCTGAATAGTCACGAAAGAGGCTCGTATCCCTGAGTTCAACCTTGGTTACTTACCAAGTAAAATAAAAATACATGACCATCTGATTTTATTGACATATCAATTAGATGGTTTTTGATGAACCGAATCCAGCCCAGCTGCGACGATCTTACGTGCTAATTCAACACTCTTAAAGGGTCGAATTTGCGGTTTATCAATGGCCATCCTATAGTCAGTGTCGGGTCTTGTGGGTTTAAACCTTGCACTCTGTTCACATCATATTTTTGTTGTAGATAATGCTAGACCTTCCTGTGAGTTCCTGAGAACATTTAATCAAAATATATGGGATGTAGTTAAGAAAGAGATTGAGAAGTGGTATGGAGCAGGATTTATTTTCCCAATGCCTAACTCCAAGTGGGTGGCACCTTTACATATTGTCCCGAAGAAGTCGGGTTCGTATGGTCACCAATGAGGAGGTAGTTGAGATTGTGACACGAGTACCCACGTCGTGGCACATTTGTGTTGATTACAGAGGCCCGGATGTCTTGACCAAGAAATATCACTTTCCTCTACCTTTTATTGATCAAATTTTGGAGATACTAGCATGGAAAGAGATCTTCTGTTTTCTTAACGGGTACTCAGGCTACAATCAATTAGTTATCGTCCTTGAGGACCAGGAAAAGACCACTTCTACATCTCCTTTGGGAACATATGCATTTAGGCCCATGCCTTTTGGTCTATGCAATACCCCAGGTACTTTTCAATGGTGCATGAATGTCGTGTTTGCCGAAATGGTTGGTGATTTCCTGGAGGTCTTCATGGATGACTTCTCGATCCATGGTGATTTATTTGATTCTTGTTTGACACATTTGGACTGAGTTCTTTAAAGGTGTAGAGAGGTGAATATGGTACTCTCTTGTGAAAAAAAGTCAATTATGTTTAATGAGTGTATCATGTTGAGGTCGTTATCTCCAAAAAGAGAATGGAGGCTGACCCTACCAAGGTGGATGTGGTCGAGAAACTAGATCAACCAACCAACATCAAGTAAGTGAGATCATTTCTGGGGCATGTTGGAATTTATAGACATTTTATACAAAATTTTTCTAAGATTGCATGACCCCTGACTGAGCTCTTGGGAAAGGACATCGAGTTCTTTGTAGATCACAAGTGCATTGAGACCTTTGAGCTCCTTAAGAATAATATTTATAGATCACAGATTCTGCAGGCTGCTGATTGGTCTCTTCTATTTGAGATCATGACTAATTCTTTGGATTTTTCTATAGGATCCGTATTAGGTCAGAGAAGAGATTAGATTCCATTCGCAATTCACTACGCAAACAAAGTTTTTGACCCAGCACAGATAAATTACACAATGATCGAGAAAGAGATCACTGTAGTAGTGTGGACATTAGAAAAGTTTAGTTATGTGATTCATTGCTCAAAAGTAATAGTTTGCAACGATCATTCAACCATTACGTATCTCATGGAAAAGAAGGATGTGAAGGCACGTCTTCTTAAGTGGATATTGCTGTTGCTAGAGTTTGATTTGGAAATTAAAGATAAACATGGGGAAAGAAATGTAGTGGCTAATAATATTTCGAGGATTGAGATAAAGGTTTCCCCTAATTCTAGTCTTATTAAAGAAACCTTTCCAGATGAGTCAATTTGTTTTTTTACTCACTCTCATAGTATGCCAACATGCTGAAATTCATTACCTCCAAGTAAGTTCCCAATGGTTGGACTTGGAGCAGTATGGACCGACATAAGTCGGATTCAATAAATACCATCGGGAGAATCCATTCCTTTTCTTTGAGGGACTGGATTGTGTCTGGAGGAGCTATATTCCTCGGGAGGAATACCATAGTGTCCTCATAGATTGTCATTCACTTGAGGCCGTAGGATAGCATTCAGAAAAAAGGGTCGCATACAAGGTGTTTTATTTTGGCCAACCTTATTTAGAGATGCTACTGATTTTGTACGGACGTGCCCTATTTGACAAAGGATGGGAGGGCATGTTGGTTCTAGAGATGAGATGCCCATGCAGCCTTTGATTTTTCATGATGCCTTTGATGCTTGGGGCATATATTTCTTGGGTCCCTTCCCGAATAGACAAGGTTTTAAGTACATTTTATTAGTAGTTGATTACTTGTCGAGATGGGTGGACACTATTCAAACTCGAGCCATAGATAGTATGATTGTCTGCAAGTTCATAAAGGATCATATTATTTCATGGTTCGGGGTACCTAGAGTTTGTATATCTGATGGGGGTAGTCATTTTGTGAATAAGCATATGACATCTTTAGCAAAAGAATATGTATTTGAGAATTGAGTAACTAGTCCTTACCACACACGATGGAATGGCATGGAAGAGGTTTCAAATAGGGAGGTGAAGAGCTTTCTTCAAAAGTTAGTCTGACCCGATAGAAAGAACTGGTCTCAGTTGTTAGACTAAGTTCTGTAGACTTATAGAATAGCCTACAAGACACCATTCGACACTTCACCTTTTAGGAAGATTTATGGAAAGCCATGTCATTTTCCTGTTGAATTAGATCATAAATTCGAATGGGAAATAAAGAACATAAATTGGAGTTGTCACTTAGGGAAGTTGTGTAGAGACCTTGACCTTTATGAGTTGGTGGAAATCAGTAACCGAGCATATGGAAACAACATGATCTATAAGGAAAAAGTTAAGAAGTGGCATGATGCACATATTATATTCAAGAACTTTGTCCTGGGACAAAAGGTATGGTTGTTTAATGAAACTAAAGATTTTCCATGGGAAACTTAAATTGAAGTGGACGGGTCCTGTTATGGTAATGGAAGTGCATGAAAATGGTAGTGTAGAGATTTCAAAGCTTCATAGAATGCATCTTCCTTTTTGGTTAACGGGCAACTACTTAAGAATTTTGTAGAATCCAAGGAATGATTAACTCTTGTTGACATGATTGACTGCATGCCTAATGATGCAGTTTCAGATTTTTCAGACAAGGCATGATCATCGGTACTGATTCACATCATAAGATTCATCATAAGTAGATTTTTATTCTTTTTGATTTCATTCTTGTAGTGTTACATTGACTCTTATTCTTTTCCCTACTAACACTTATGCTATTTTTTAGCCTAAGTGTATGGGGGATCAGTCTCTATATTATTCATCATGTATTCTTTTATCTAGTATTCGGTGTCTTCTATATAGTTAATTCTCTTTCTTTACTTAGGTTTTTTAAAACCTACATATAGGGGGACCATCCTTTGGTATTCATTTTGACGTATTTTTTCTTAACCCACACTTATATTATTTTGGTCATAAGCCCTTGCATTCTTTTATATTAAGTTGAGCTATGGCTTCATGTCATTTTGTCCTTTGTGGACATAACGAAAGCTATGTATAGGGGGGTCTACCATATATATGTCATATATACTTTATCATAGCTCATATTTTTAAAATTTTCAAACTTTTTGGAGCTACGAGTATCGTATTGTATTCTTGCAACTGATTTCTATACATAAGGTTTTGAAAAGGATTTTGAAAATTATATACACATTGTACATGGTTTTCATGTTTTACGTGGTTTGTACAAAAAAGATTGACATGTTTTGATGGGAGTTCCCTAAAAAATTCAAATAAAATGATGATGAAAAATGAAATGAAGAGAAAGATTGTTACATTACAAAGCTACATCACTATAATCTTACATTAAATGTGAGCGATCCCAACCTTTAAGTATCCACTTGGACTAAATCATAAGGCTTTTATGAGCCAGGCGAGTACCTCAAAAAGGTCTCTGCATCGTTAGTGCTACAAGTCTAGATGTAAGTATATTATATACCTTAAAAAGATGCATCATGGTGTACTTCTAAGAAAACAAGTACATGTGACTCAGTTTCTTTTGACGGACACACTGATTAGCAAAATAAAAATGAATGCGTTGGGTATTGGCACTTGAGATAATCATGTTCCAATGAAAGGAAGAGAAAATAAGTACACAATCCTATTGCTTCTATAATCTGGTCTTACATATACCTTTGAAGTCTGACAAACTAAAGAGATGGTGGATTGAGGCAAGGCCAGATTTATTCCCTAGAGTTGAGGGTTGGGTCCTCAGGAGAGACTCTAAGATTGGAACTTTGAATGAAATTTTGACTTTACTTCTAGGGATGCAGTCAACACTAAGTCGTACTTCTTATATATGTGTATACATTGAGAGTTTGACAACTAGAGAGTTGAATTCCTTTTGATTAATACTTGGATGAACTTAGAGTTTTAGGAATCTTAAGACTTAGTGTTCTAGGTCAAATCGATCCATATATACTCACTTGCACATGTCAGGGATCTCACTAATTAAGCTAACTCTTTAACTAAATTCTATATTTATTCAATCGAGGTTGAGCATAGTCTAAATATAGGGGAGGTGATAAATCTCATATTTATCAGTATAATTTAAGATATTTATCTCTCTTTCTTAAGTAATTCAACAAGATTCATTGACAATTAACATTAATTAACAAATTGTGTGATTTATATAATTGACACTAATTACATTGTATTATACAACCTTGTTATGGTTCTAATATTTTACATTTTTATTTACTATTAAAAAAATAAAAAATAGTATAATAATAAATAAGTATTATAACAATAAATAAATTAAAACCATAAAATTAAACAAAAGAAAAATAAAAAGGAATTTGTTTTATATTGTTTCAGTAACTATTTAAGTTTTATCTATGTATAGATGACGTCTGATCTCTTTTACTTCTAAATGAAAGTTGTAGATCTCATCAAGATGTACAACTTTCATGGTTATCTTTTTTTTAATTCTGATTCTAACTATTAATTATTGAATTTCCGTTGTTTTATCTATTTATCTTAATTCCTATTGGGCCATCTGGTGCCTCCATGACCGTCCACATAGCCGCATCCATTTACACATATCGCCTTCCATCTGGACTGTTGAATCTTGATCTAGCTGCCCAGATTTCGTCTTCAAACTCCGCTCTCCTCCTTCAAGAGACAAATCTTCTCATGCGCCCAACTTCTTTGATTTCTTCAAACCTCCATGTCCAAACTCTTCCCTCAAAACCACCACTAAATCCATAACCGAGCTACCACCTCCCTCGCCTAATCCTAACCTCCGAATACCTCTAACCACCATGCATTGCCAACTTTTTGAAACCTTCATCCTCAACTGCATGTCACCAACTTCTCCCTTCTCAAAAACCTCTCCTCCTACCATCAATAACGGCATTCGCCTTCACGCGATGAACCTCCTGGCCCTTCCACCTTCCTGTTACAGAGAGTAGGTAAGATAGAGAGCCAAGACGGAGTCAAAGCCTCTAGCGAGATCCTTGGCATTGCATCCAAGTTGCAGCAACTTGCTTAGTTTCCCTAGTGCATATCTTTGGCCCAGTTTGTGGAGAAAAGAATGCCAAAGTATTTAAGTTTTTTCTCAGGCCCTAATCTTCTTCAAATAATTGATTCCAATTCAATCTTTCGGGTAAGAATACACTTGATCTTCTATTCATTCACCATGTACTTATTTATCTTGGATCAATTGCTTATTCACATCTTCATCTGATCATTTGATTCTCATCTCTCATCATCCATCGTTCAAGCATTATATCCTTGTTTATCTTTACAGTTCTCCATGCTCGTGTTTACTTAGATTCTTTCCTGGTCGAGCTATGACCAGGAACCCAAATAGGATTCTTCTCCTTCATCCCAATGGAACCACCATTTGAACTCAAAACTACCAGAACTTTTTTGCATTTGCATGGACCTTCGTTGCTAACAGTACAAGAGCTTAAGGGATTCACTGATCGGAGAATGAAGCAGTGCTCCAATGTCCAATTCTTCTTGGAAAAGATTCATTGTAGGTCATTGCAAGGGTCCCTTCATCGTCCTATGTTTATCTCCGACTTCGCGGAGATTTTAGGAAGGTCCTCTGACCTTGAGCTATGGTAGAGGAGCAAGGAGGAGCGAAAGCACTCTCACCAGAGCATAGCCCGAAAGTCACCGCACACAGAGGAGTCAAAGAACGTACGAAGAGTAGTAGCTGTTGATCTTCCCAAATTGGGTGAGATCAAATGTCCTGGATCTCGCCACGTTGTCTGGTTGAACCAGCATTTCATACCTACAGCTTGGCCTATGACCCTACATCCGAGCCTCGAGAAAAGCACTAAAAGCAACCATGTGGACCAAACCTCCTCTTTCAAACCTAGCATGGTCATGTGTTTTGTGCACGTTATGGGGTAATTTACAACGACCTCCCTCTAATTTATTTTAATTGCAAATAAGTCCTCCCACATTATGTAAATTACATAGGTTATTTTATTTACATTTTAGTCTAATTTGTCTTGTTTTGTAATTAAAAAATTATAGTTTTATTGCAAAGATACCCCTAGAGTAAAGATTGAATATCTTTTTATATATAAATCGAAATGAATTGATTTTATTCTCATTGGAAAGTTATTTTAATATTCTATCTCTTGGTGTGATTCACTACGATTTTTTCGGTATAAAATCATGATTGAATTATTCCTTATGCTAAGAGCTTATTTTGACCATTAAATGAAATTGATCATGGATTCTTGGTGATGATTTGATCTTGATACTCATAATGAATCTTACTGACTCATTGTTATTTTTTTAATCAATTGTCATTAAGTAATTAAATTAATTGCTTACGAAACAATTAAGTATTAAAGTGAAATTGAAGTTCAAATTGTATTGAATTGCATTTAAGACTGAAATAACCTTTTCCTTAATTAATAATTTAATTAATATTAAATAAATTTAGGGAGTTTTTTAGTTAGTTCAAGTCTTTTGTTGTGAGTCTACTATTAATGCGATCTTCAAAATTGTATTTTTTGTGCATCTTTGCCTTCATATAAAGTAATTCCATAAAAATGTTTTGCTAATCTAACTAGTTTATGATTTGTGCATCCGCTCACTATAATCATCTTATAAATTGTTATATTAAATTTTTTACACTTAAAATTAATCATCTAATTGCTCGCATCCTTGTGCTTGACCCTGAACTTCCTAGGTTTATAAATGCAAACCAAATCTTCCTCATGGAGATCTTTTATTCGGTTCTACATGATATGTTAACTGCAACTGCTACAATGGATAATTAATCTATGCATTTAGAGATTAACCAAGTTGGTTTAAGTGGAGAAGTTCTTCTTCAAACAGGGCACCGAATCAGATGAAAGACACCCTAGGCCCATATGAAACATGGATGAATATAGCCATAATATACATTGCAGCTAGAAGATTCAGCCGATGACTTGTGTATCCACCCCTTGATCCACTTGGTCCTCTACCTGTGATTATTGATCATACTTATGTTGACCTAAGCCTAAGTATAGGGGTACTGATATCATTGTGTCTAGTTCATTTCTATTCTCACTCCTCTCCCTCTATCGCCCCATTCCTTGCTCTTCTGCTATGCTCAGGCCCTCAAAAGCCTAAGTATAGGGGGCAAGTGACTTCCTTTTTTCACTCGACTATGCTTGATACGAGTGATGAAGAGGATCTCTCGAGAGTCGCATGATCTCCCATGGCGAGGCCACAGTCAACTAATTGACCGCTTAGGAGACTCAAATCACTCTACAATTAACACACAATATAAATGAATAACAAGAATATGAATTAAAATTTATTATACCCTGCAACACATAATGTATTTTTATGCATGCATATAGAGGTCGATCGACATAGAGCAAGTTAGGAAGCCTATGAATATTTCTAATCAATTTATATTATGAACGAAGTGTTTTTATCCATTATGCATGTTTCTCTTAGTTATTTATTTATTGTTTATTTATTTTGAATTGAAATTAAAAATGAATATATATATATATGTATATTTAAAAATAATAAAATCTATATAAATTAGCTTAATACATATATATGTACACATAGGTAAAGATATTTATATAAGTGCTACACATATTTACATATACATAGACATATATATATATATATCAGTAGTATAATATTTATATATATATATATGTATGTATATGGATTTTTAGTATATATTCTTTAAAAGTATATATAAATGAATATATAAGGGTTGTATACAATATAGAGTTAGATACCTATAGATATAATAAAAGCAAATAAGATACACAGTATAAAGGACTTTTTGGGTTTAAAATAATTTCTGAATGTCTTTTTTTTCCTTGAATTGTTTCTAATTTATAGTGGTTTTGAAGTAAAAAAATATCCCAAATTAGTATTAAATAGAGAAGACGAATTGAATTGAAGCTTAAAAATATCAAATAATGTAAAAAATGCTTGAAATAAATTTTAATATATTGTCAATAATATAGAGAAAAAAATAAACAAAAATAAATGTTTTTAAATTTTTTGGTGATTTTCAAAATTTTTTGTTGTATTTTGGAGCTTTTAATTATTTCTCTTTTTTCCTTTTCTATTTTAGGGGTTTTTGGTATAGAGTTAATATAGAATATATTAAATGACATAATTTTTTGTGATTTTTCATGGAATTTTAATTTTTTTATGATTTTATTAAATAAATAAATGCTTGGAATCCAAATTAAACTAATACAATTAAATACACCATTCAAGGTGCTCACCATAATTTTGGCATAATAAAATGCGAATATGAGCACTTTTTCACAAAACTCCTAAGAAAATACAATAGATCTATTGGCAGGGACCAACTTGTAATTATAATATAAGTTTTCTTCATTTTCAAACCCGCAATACAAAATCCAGGGTCATTGTTGTAATTTTTACACAAAAAATGACATGTGCACACCTAGGAAGGGAATAAGTGAAAATCAACAAAATTGTTGGTCGTTTATACAATCTTTACACAAAAATATACACTGGATGTTCAAACTTTTACACTATATATAAATAACCAAAGCCTTGAGGTTATTCGAGTAAAATGCCCAACTCTTAGTCCGACCCACATAAGCTGAGCTCGCACAAACATATAGGAGAATAATCAAAACATATGCGTCATTAATGTAAAAATTCCCAAATAATATAGACTCTAGACATTATTTCCCAGACTAAAATTAAAAAGTAAAAGGCAAAGGTGGTTCTTTGTATTTTATCCCTTATTTGCGCATGGGACAACGGTGCAGATCTCTCCCCTTAAAATCATAGTGGCTCCTCCTTATGCAATGATGCTTTGGTCCTAGATGCTCGAAATTAGATCCAAGTTGAGGATCTGACAATCGTGCGCATGCAAATATAATGGTTGCTGATGAATCTAAGGTGCCTCCCAGTGCGAACAATATCTTCTCTTCACAGAGAACATGGAAGAATGGTGCCTCCCCTGAACTTCATTCATTGATTACTCCTCCATCTGACAGTTTTTGATGTTGATCTTCGCTCTGAATGACTGGGAGGCTCTCCTACAACTAATGACATGCTCGATAAGGTCCAAGACCCAACGATGGGGACTTAGTTAGTCGAAGAAGATGGTGAACCTAGAATGCCTTCACCAAGTTTGAATCCAACATAAGAGGGGTTCTTTTGGCGCAAGACCATCTCGAGGATATTCCTTCACTCGAGGAAAAGGTCCTCGACCCATTGTCAAGCAGAAATGCAAAGGAGATGGATAGAATGGAAGGGGCTTTGGCATACGACATAGGAGGCTCCTCGGTTCGTAGAACCACTAGGATTCTGGTTGGTCAAATGGGTTGTGGAGATGGAGAAGGCTTTGGGGAACGTGTGGAGGTGGTCGGTGAGATTAGAGACCATTGAGGGATGTGATGAAACACAACCGGAGCGCTAGAGATCTGGCGAGCTAATTATCCTATGTTAGACTAAATCATTACTAAAGAGCGAAATTGAGTGCGGAAGTTGAAAGATGAAATGAAATCTACCCTAGAAACATAAATTACGTAGATCCTATACCTGATGGTGGGCATGGAGCATGGCAGGCCAGAGCTCCACTGTGGATCGCCGTCTCATCCTTACTTTACCGCCTCCGAGCACAAGAAGGGTCTTGGTTGTCACATGGGCCTCAACACATATGCAAGAACACAGGACAAAGCTTAAAAGGGGGTTCAAGAGGCATAGGAGAAATAGAGTTTCTTGTTTATAAACAAGGGTGATGTGTCTTATTGATCTAGGATGTCTGATTGAATCAAGGAGTGTTGATTAGGTCTTTGGCGAAGACATGAATCAAGGGTGTTTAGTCTCCATAAATTGCACATCATGCCATGATGGAGCATCATGAACGTCAACAGAAAAATGTGCAAAATCAGGAGTCTGAGATTCTGGTGACTCAAGGAAGACAGAGGCGGTGTTGACCGGGGTAAACAGTCAAAGCCCTCTGATTGATCCACCCGGGTCGCTATAGGACAAAAAGGTTAGATTTATTTAAACATAATTAATTAAAATTTAAAAACAATTTTAACAATTTTTTGTTATAAAATAATTTTTTTTTATTATTTTATGTATTATTTTTTTATTTTTTAATTTATTTATTACAACTTAAATTTTAAGGGTTTATTTATAAGTACATTCATCTATGTTTTAGGCATTTTTTAATTTGATATTTTATTTTTCTTATTTTGTATATTTACAACTTACTTTTAGGTATAGGAATATATTTTTATTTTATTTTGTTGATGTTATTTGTATACTTAAATAAATAGGGGTATATGTTATATATGTCTAAGTGTAGGTATTTCATCTATGTGTTTATATATATTTATTTTAATGTGTGTGTTCTTTTATAGTTTTCTTATAGTTTTAAAATGTACATGTATTATAGGTATTATTTCCAGAATTATAAAAATATAAAGTAATAAGGAATAAAGAAAATAACTATTTTAATCAGGTATATTGTACAACAGGAATCCAAAACCTAACTTTCGCACGTTTACACCAAAAATATGAAACCATCTTCATTAAATAGCTTATTAAAAGTTATATTAAAAAGATTTTGATACATTTTGAGTTTTTATTTAAGCGATATGAGTATGGGAAGTTTGCGTTTTGGTTTTTTATTCTTGGTGTAAATGTATACTGGATATTATTTTTTTATAAACTCACTTTTGCATTTTTTATATATTATTATATACAACTTTTAGGTATAAAGTTTTTTTATTTGATAAATAAATAATAAAAAATAAAATGGGTCCTCAAAATTCTTTATTGATGAGTAAAAGAATGGGATTGTAACGTGTATTTGTCCCTTATCTCTCTGTACTTTATTTCTTGTCGACGAAATCTATCCTTGACTTGGTCTCAGGGTTGAGGGTCATAAAATACCTTTAGTATTTTATTCTTTTTCTTTTCTCTCCTTTATTCTATAATTTTGGTATTAAAAACATTATTTTATATACAATAATTAGAATAAATAATGAATGTTAATATGTACACAATAATGCTATTTACGTGCATTAGCTAGGGTTTTTAAGGTCGAAATAATAAAATAAAGGTGATGAAATACAGATTCATCACCCCCTATACTTGCATTTGCTAGTCCCTAGAAAACACTTATGCAATAAGGGTATATCATGAAAAATAAAGAAAAGAAAAAATAAATCACTTTGAATAATTGTCAACTTTAAACTAGTCTCTAATAAAGTCAAAGTTTAGAGCTTAGACGAGGCCTATGGTTTAATTGTGTGTTCAAACCACATTGAAGTAGAGAAGTGTGACATAACAACCCTCATGTTCTATACACCTATCATCAAGTCCAATTCACAGCTAGGCCATAACAATCCTCCTAGTCGCATACTCTTAATACCTTGAAATGATAGAACCATTTATGTGAATTTTTTAGTTGTTCCCAGACAAAACCATTGAACCATCAAGGCGTCTACTCTTCTGGTAATTCATCTTCGTGGATATAGATATTCCCTTTTAAGGTTATGTACTCTCGGTCTTTACAACCGAATTAGGGAGAGAAGTTAGAAGAATGGGAAGAAAAGTGAGAATGAACTAGTGTAGTCTTCATTCCCTTGTGAAGTTAGTCGTTGTAACCGATTCTCTAAAAAGAAGCAAGCTTTTTCTGAAGCTCAATTTTTTGGTGGAATATTTTGTATAGGATTCTTTGGATATTTTCTTTTACTTTGTACAGCTTCTGCATTCGTGTTCATGCCTTGGTGGATATAGCATCTTTTATTCCACCCAATATTTCGGGGTCTTGGAAAAGTTATGCCAGTAGACCATTCCTCATCCGAAGCATTATCTCAATCCACACAGTCTTCAGATATCAATGTTACCAAAAGAAGTGGGTTAGAGACTACAGATATCGGCAATCCCCAAGAATGGTTCCTGATCCACCCTTGACGAAGCACCCTTGCAACGTCCCAACATAGACTTTAAGATTTTTCAACAGACCATCAGGGTTGAGTTAAGTGCTAGGTTCGAGGTTTTCAGTCAAGTCACTATCTCAAGAGTCGTACGGATGATATGAAGGGTTTAAGTAAATTGACTTGATTACTAAATATAGTTTTATGGAATATAAATAATTAAGTCATGGTGACCTGAAACATCTCCACTTTTAGCCCTCAATGGGTTCCTCCGAAATTAGGTGTATTAAGATCTATTCCAAGCTCCAATCTCCAAACTTTATTTTGAATTTCTTAATTTTCTATAATATTCTTAAAAATGCCAATGTTATGTACAATGCAAGAACAATATTTTTGTTATGCCATTTTCTAATTTTGAAATTTTTATGGATTTTTTGAATGGTTTTGCACATTTTCATGCAATTTGTTAAGAGTTTTGCTAATGTTTTTGAAATTTTGGTATTTTGCAAATTTTTAGGGATTTTTCAAAACAAAAGACTTTTGGCACAAAAAGGAATGATACACAGATATTTACACAGGCGTGCCTCTTTTTATTTACAAGAATTGATGTTGGAGGATTTACATATCGAATGTGAGTTATTTTTATAGGTACATTTATACAATTTGTAAAGAATTTATTTGAAGGATGTATATATTCCTCAAACTTATTTGAACATTGTTTTACAAATAATTTTGAAAACTATGGTCCAAAATAATTTTTTCAAATAATCTTTACAAACATTTTAAAACTATTTTGCAAAGATTTTTCAAAAAATATAAATATATATATATATATATATATATTCAAATATTTTTGCAGCCATTTTCCAAACCATTTGCAAATAGCTTGTGAAGACATTTTTATATCACAAAAGAAAAGAAATTTTTACAAACCAAACATTTTACAAAGATTGAAAACATTTTATAAAATATTTTTCCAATAGTTTTCAAAAGATTTTTCAACTCAATTTGAAAACTAGATATCAAACATTTTGCAAAACATTTTTTCCTAATTTATTAATCAATGTATACAAAAATAAGTTGAGGAATAATATGCATTTTCTTATTAGTAACTTTGATGAATTGTTTATTTATATATAGTATCTTAGCTATATTTATGTAAGAATACAAAAGTACGAGATATGGTTGAAGTATATACAGAGTATATACAACCCCGATACTTAGATTGAGCTATGTCCTCATAGATCTAAGAGAAAAGAAAAGACAGATCTCGTACTAAGTATAGAAAAGTCTATACTACAACGACAAATAAAGAATGATGAATGAAAGAATAAAAACCGATAGTCCTCCGTATACTTAGGATCAAACAACCCTAAGTGTAGTAGACTGTACACAAGGTGGGGAGGGTTGAGGATAGGAATGAACAACTCAACGAGTCATATGTCTCCCCTATACTTAGGATAAGATATCTGTAAGTATAGACATGAATATCAACAAGAGAGGAGATCGGTGGTGAGACAAAGAATGGAAATGTTACATCACTCATACGCCCTATACGTTGGATGACGCATATGCTAAGTACATAATCAATGAACGAGGAAAACAAAGAATAAGATGGAGAATATACAGAAAAGAATAAAAGAACAAGAAAATATGAAAACTTAAAGGAAGAGATTTTTAGTAACATTATCTGAATCTTACGATGTTGCTAAGGATGTGGATGCTCCTTCATTTCATATAACTTGGATGCAATAAACAACGGCCACGAAAGTGTCATGTTCAAGGTACAACTTGAGTAACTAACCGTTGACGACAAACAGTTGTGCATAAGGAGACAATTCTAATATCATAATGCTTCTGTTGTCACACACTTCTTGCACTCTGAATGGCCTTGTCCATTTACTCTTTATTTTTCCAGGGAATAACTTCAACTTTGCATCAAATAGCCATATTTTTTGTTCAATCTCGAAGGTCTTCCGTTTGATGTGCTAGTCATGTCGGCATTTAACTTTCTCCTTGTACATAAATTTGTTATCGTATGCATAGTCATGGAATTTCAAGAGAATGTTCAGATTTTTTTCTTATGACCACCCCTTTGTAAGTCCAAATTACAAATATTAAATTCCCACGATGATTTATGAATTAACTCCATGGGATTTGGCATGGTTTTACATATACAAGACGGTAGGGCGACATAATCAATGACAAGAAGGATGTGCTTGTATTTCTTAGCTGTTGGGAATGGGTTCCATGAAATCGATGCCTCAAGCATCGACTATATCTAAAATTTGAATGAACCTCAAGGGCATGGAATCTTTAGCTGTAAGGGTGCCTTTGAGTCTTTGACAGTTAGTGCAACCCTAGACATATGTTGTAGCATCCTTAATTGTGTAGGCCACCAGAGGCCACACTACAATACTTTCGCTATCATTCTATCTCCCGTGTGGTGTCCACCATATTCGAGTAAATCACAATGATCGAGGTCACTATGATGCTCCTCTTGAGGGATACACCTACGCCAAATGTTGTCCTCTCCTTCCCTGAATAAGAGAGGATCTTACCATTGGTAGAAATGGATGGCAGAAAAGAACTTGTGCTTCTTGATATTCGTCCAATCTTACGGAAGCACACTGAAGATGAGGTAGTTCACAATAAGGGCATATTAAGGGAGTGAATCCATGGCTAGAATTGATTCGTGAGGAAAGGTTTTCGTGATGGATGCACTGCCAAGTGAAGGTTCTTGCTGCTCAATTCTGAATAGGTGATATGATACCACATTCTGAACCCTAGGCTTGTCTTTGATTTCCAAATAGAACTCCTGGAGGAGAAGGATCCATTTGATTAGTCTAGGCTTGGCATCCTTCTTTTGTTGTAATTCTCGGATAGTAGAGTGGTCAGTGTAGATGGTGACTTTTGATCCAAGCAGATAGGATATGAACTTCTCAAGGGTGAATAACATATCTAGAAATTCTTTCTCTATGACAGTGTAATTTCTCTTAGCATTGTCTAGTATTTTGTTGGCATAGTAAATGGCATAGGTCACCTTGTCTTTCCTCTACCCTAACAAAGCCCCAATGGCAAAGTCTGGCGCATCCATCATGATCTCGAAAGGAAGAGACCAATCTTGCGATTGTAGGACCAGATCTTGAGTGATTAGCTCCTTCAACTGATTAAATGAAAGGAGCACATGATGATCAACAATAACTAAGTTTCCTTGCACTGCAATTCTATAAGAGATTGGGCAATCTGGCTTAAATCTATAAAGAATATCTTATAGAAACCCACATGCCCCAAGAATGACCTCACATGTCCAACATTCTGAGGTGGTTCGCGATTGTTGATAACATCTACCTTTGTCAGGTAAACTTCCATGCCACATTTGGAAATGATGTGACCCAGCATAATCCCTTTTAATACCATTAAGTGGCTCTTTTTCCATGATAGCACGAGATTAACTTCACTGCAGTTCTTCAGTACTCGGTCCAGGTGCTCCAGGCAGGCATCAAAACTGTCACCATAGAATGTGAATTTGCCCATAAACACCTCAAGAAAACTACCAACCATCTCGGCGAAAATGACAAACATGCATCTTTGGAATGTAGCAGGTGTGTTGCATAGACCAAAGGGTATTCTCCTGAAAGCATAGGTGCCGAACGGGCAAGTGAAGGCAGTCTTCTCTAGATCTTCTGAGGCGATTGTCACTTGGTTGTACCCAGAGTACCCATCATAAAGTAGAACTCTTTTCCTGTTAATCCTTCCAACACTTATTCAATGAATGGCAAGGGAAAGTAGTCCTTTGTGGTTGCTACATTAAGGAGGTGTTAGTCAACATATATGCCAGGATGTTGGTACCCAAGTAGAAATATCCTCTCCTTTGTCCTTTTTAACCATGGTGTGCTCGTATTTCTTCGAAACTACATGTAGATGGCTCAACCATTTTGAATGAGAGATGGGATAAATGAATCTTACATCACACCATTTAGTGATTTCTTTCATGCTAACATCCCACAAATTTGGGTTCGGTTTTCTTTGAAACTCTCAGGACAGATTGGTATCTTCTTCCAAATAGATATGGTACGAGCATAGAGCTGGATTTTATCCTGCGGAGATATGAGATGTGCTAACCAAGTGTCTTGTGGTTCTTTTCTAGAACCTCGAGAAGTCAAGATTCTTGATCCAGGGTTAACCTACTACTGATGATGATTGGATACATGTTCTCTGCACCCACAAGAAAAGCAAACTTAAGTCCTGTCGGAAATGGCTTTAATTCTGGTTCTTATTTGGCCTGCTTCTCGAGTACCTCAGAAATTGTGCTAGTAAACAGATGATCTTCCATGACTTTGTAAGTATTGCTCACCTCAGTGGCCTCTTGTTCAACTAACAATGTGCCGAACAGATCTTGATGAAGTCATCATGTTCAAACAGGAATGAATTGTATGACTCAAAGAGATCCATCATCAAATTGGATTTTATCTCCTAAGTGCCATCGGAGCATGTTTTGACTATGCTTTCCTAGTCTTCCTCAGGAGAGAGGAATTTTAGGGTCCATTTGTCATTGAGAGAGAGGATTGTATTTTTGAACTAAGCAATCAAGCCACAATCTTTTTCAGGAGATGCTGCACGACTTTCATGATATACGATCTTTGGCTCACTGACCATGTCTATTGTAACTCTGTGATTGCTCAAGTTGAACATGATCTTCCCATATCCATAGTAAACTATGGCCTCTACGGTGCGCAAGAATGGACATCCAAAGATAATTGGGGTCTGAAGTAATAGTGCAGTGGAGTCCATATCAAGGACTACAAAATCAACTACGAATTGCATGTCTTGCTGCCTTACCACAACATCTTCCAACAATCCTCGAGGTTGCTTGATGGATTGATCAGCGAATTAAAGGATCATGCATTTTTCCTTCAATAAACTTAGCCCAAATTCTTGCAAAAATGATGAGGGAAAGAGGTTGATGGAAGAACCGTTGTCAAGAAGGGTTTGCTCGAAGACTTGGTAGAAAATCTCGCGTGTGATCAAAGGTGATCCTTTTTCTTGCTTCTTTTGTGGGAGATTGTTGATGGTTTCAACTATGTCCATGGTAAGGACATGCCTCTCAACTTGCCGGCTTATGTTGTTACGGTTCAGCCGACGCTTGTCAATACACGCCTCTTTCAAGCTCTTCCTCTCAGAGGGCATGTATGGCATTTCAAGAATTAAATTGCTAAGAATATCAAAAACTCCTGGATCAGACAATGCACTTTTTCTTTTTGCATTTTTTGGTTTTTCTATTGCATCAGGAAAAGAAATATTTATAGATTTGAAATCAAAAGCAATTTTCTTATTTAAAGTAAAATTCATGCCCACAATATTCTATACATCCATATCACAAAAAGTGTGTACATGATGGAGATGAAGGTGATAATGTTGGTGTACAAGAAAAAGCAGGGTCTCTACTCTGTCGACTACACTGGTTTGGCAACTGATGCTGGCTCCTCCATGGTTGGCATGGCCTCACTTTTCATCTTTTTGGTATTTTTGCTTTTTATGATTTTTTGTTCTTTTTATTAGTAGAGATGATGGTGGGTGACAATTGGCATGGTTCCTCCTTCTTCTTCTTCCTCACTTGAACCTGTAGCTAGTGCAGTTGATGCAGAAGATGACGATTCACCTAAAAAGGCTTTATTTTTTCCCTTGATTGCGGCAAATCGAGGTAACATCCTACTACTCCTGAGAGTGAAAGAATTATATAAAGAAAAATTACAATCATCTGACTCTACAGGCACAAACTGGGCATTACATTGTACCTACTATTTCCTCTTGCAATTATTGGGATTTCTTTGACCTGAGTAGTGGTTGTCAGGTTGTCTAGCTACATGGTAATCTCTGCTAGACCCTTCATGATTTATGCCAAGCAATCTAGGCTGGGGTTTATTGGAACTGCCTCAGATGTTTCAGCATGCATATCACATTGTGGCCGATGGTTGGGAGGTCGAGGTGTTGATATTGTTGGGGTGGAGGAAGCTGATATTGTTGATATGGAGAAGGTTGATACTACTATTTTCCAATTGTTTACTGATGATACAAAAGTGGATGGTGATGATGATACTGCGGATGTGGGTACTGCTAAGATTTCTCTAGCTTCCTTGGTATTGTGGAGATGGGTGATTCTGGTACTAAGGCTGAGGTTGAAAGGACAGTGAAAAATGACCACCCTGAGGTTGGTGAAAAGGTCAGATGACTGGTATCTGGCCCTGGTGTTGTCCCATAGGATGGGTCAGTTGTGCAACGTTACTCCATACACCATTGACTTCTTATATCAATGGTGGTGGTGGAAATGCTGGATCAGAATATGGGATGATTCTGGCTGGTCGACCGCCATCTATTGCTACAGTAGGGTCTGTTGAGGTGCTTCCACGTAGTACACTTGTTGGATCATGGCCTGTTGTGGACTCAACTAAGGTTGTTCTGGCAGTGAGGGCACATCCTTCTTCTTATTAAGAGTCTGTGATGGTGGTATCACCAACTGACTCGAACTGATGGTGCACACCAGCAGCTCCAATTGCTTGAGATTTGGTCCAGTTTGTTTTAATTATGTGTCCTTTGTTCGATCACAGCGAGATTTTAGAGATCATGTGACAGCCTCTTCATAATATAAACCTTATAAAGATGACCCCTAATGATACTGAGGTTGGATATCTCATCTTTCTCTATCTCTCTAGATGATTCCATGTAAACATGTTTATGGATGACCTGAGGTTGTCTCTGGTACATACGTGAAGAAGAGAGGGCAACCTCTCCGTTTTCAATTTATTCAAATATCTGCCATACCACATCTTCATCCTTATTGAAGTGGTATCCCCCACAGGAAGCATCGACTAATCTAAAGCTCTCGAAATTCAGACCCCCCAAAAAATGTTGGACCAGAATGGTCCTCAGTATATCATGTTGGGAACATTTATCCTATAGATCTGTAAATCAATCCCAAGCTTCATGGATAGACTCATGGGTGTCATGGGAGAAGTTGTTGATCCTTTCTCGCATTTAATTGAGCTGCCCGAGAGGGCAAAACCTATGAAGGAATGCATATTTAAGTTCCTCCCAGGTCGTCACGACCTTTCCCAAATGATTGACCCAATATAAGCCCTTGTCTTGTAAGCTAAAGGGGAGCGTATTTATCTTCACTACACCCAACGGAATGTTAGGGTAATGGGTCATCCTTTAGATGTGAGAGAACTTCTACAGGTGTATGTATAACTCCTCGTTGGTGTTCCCATGAAATGATGGTAAGAGTGCAAGGAACCGAGGTTTGAGTTTTAAGTAAGCATGGATCTGAGGAATGTGGATCCATTATGTTATTTGGCTATCTCCTAGATTATATATTTCTTTCAACAATGGTTTTGGGTTCCCGTTCCCTTCTTCTAGTTCTTCATGGGGTATTTCTCCTTCTCCTCCTTTTACTGTTGGTCTATTCATCACATCATTCTGCATATCCTGAAATGTGTTCTACGCTGCTGCCTAATCAATCAGCTGCTACTGTGCTTGGATGGAAGCCAACAATTGAGCATTCATCAGGTTCTAATTGGGCATCTTATTTTTCTCTTGTTGGGGTGGCTACTGCTCCTTGCCCTTCCCTTGGTGATCCATCTCTTGGTCTAAGTCTTAGGAAATGATTTTTGGATTGGGATCCAGGACTGGAGCTGGCTTCTATTTGCAATATGAGTGAATCCCAATCATACCATTCGAAATTGAATTCTAGTTGTCGAGATGAGTCTCAAATTAGGGTCAGTCTCAAATGATTGTGAATGAAGTAAAAGATATAAACTGTAATTGACCTCCATTCACAACGGGCAACAGGGGAGCAAGAGTGGTCCCAGTTTATTGGGTGATAAAGGATAATGGAAAGAAATTTAGGAGTCTGGATATCAGTTCATAATGTACGAACCGGGTATGAAGGAATCATCTCGAATTATTGATGATGCCAAGTCCATGGAATCGATGTGGGTATCGGCGGAGTCCCGACTAAACCATCCATGGATTGATATCATGGAGAAAGAGAAGATAGATGCATCAGGAAAGATATTGTAGTCAAACATGAATAAAAAGGAAGGTAAAATCATAGAAAGGCTCGAAATGAATAGGGAAGTCAAAGAGATGACACACATAACAAAATGTGTACAACTATGAGGGACTTCATAATTGAACCTTAATCTAGATCCAAACAAATGTAGTACCAAATTGCGTTCACAAACTCAATGCCATGTGAAGACGTAAAGGGTCTGCTATTAATTATCTTTTCATTTTAAGAGTTGTTATTTCAGGCTATCTTCCAACAAGTCCTTAGCACGCTCATCCTATAGGATAGAGAGTACTACCAGAAAAGTATTGCGTACTTGTCCTCCTCCTTTATAACTTGTAGTCTGTACATTTTGAGGTCCTTGTGACTCTTCATGGATCCCTACTCAGCTAAAGAAATAGAGAGAGGAAGTTGATAGGCAAAACGACTACTTTAGACCTCGCTTGCAATGGAATCACATATGAGCATGCAAGGACCTACTCAAATGCAAACCAATGAGACAGACACCCTAGTGAAGGCGGGCTTAAGATCGATACTTAGGACCAAGTCGATGTTCCACACAAGGCATGAATATTATTGCTGAAAGGCCCTAATCGATCATGTATGATAAAAGCACCACTACTTCAGAATTCCAGACTATACACATGGCAGTTACAGACTAGGTTTTTGGCTATAATACTTAGTGGGTCATGCCTCGCTCATGGGAGGGGTTTTGGTCCCCTCCTAAGGAAATTGAAAATAATGAGGGCTTTATGAACCTAAGGCAATGAAAATCCATTATAGATTTTAATTAAGGACAAAGTTTATTTAGCGGTCCCCTTGTTTTAGATTTTTAGATTTTCACTTTTTGGATATTTTGCATATAAGCACCTTACAATTTAGTTGATTCACATTTAAATTCTAGGTGCTAAAAATCAGAGGGAAATAAGGAAAAATCCATGAAAGTTGACTCGATGATGGAAATCTCACCATTGAATCTAATGATGTATGCAGAGTTAGAGGACTTATAATGCTTTCCTCTCTCTACATGTGGTATGCAAAACATAATTTTTAAACATATCTACATGATGGTGTGCAATTAAATAAATTGCCCTAAATAGTAGATGTTATTGATCGTGAAGAATCATATGTGAATTATTCAGAAATAACAGGGTCCAGTCTTGGAGACATCTCGATGCCTGCCATAACGGGTCATGCTAGCATTGTATGATGCCTCTCTTGGCGTGTGGGTTTAAGTCCAAATAACCAACATTTATTTGTTTGACTAGATCCAATCATAAGAGACTATAGGGCTCTCCTTGTCACAATTGTTGCCTCTCCAACTGGTAAAATTTTGAAGACCGGTGTCCACCAAGCTTGGCTGCATGAACCTCCCAAGAAGTCATCCTCACATAACGGGCCCTCGCAACAAATACAACACGAGAGGTATATTAGCACAGAGAATCAAATAATCATAATCAAATAAATATATAAAAATGAGTTATGTAGAAGTAATAAATGAATTAATAAATATGCATAAAGAAATGAATTAAAAATTGAATCAATCAGTAAATTAATGAATGTATACAAAATAGGCTTCAAAATAGTCTACACACATTTCTCCCCGACAGTGGCACCATTTGATGAGGAGGATCTCACAAGGAGAGAATACAGTCAATCCATTGACCGCTCAGAAGACCTAAGTCAATAAATAGTTCACCCACAATATAAATTAATTAATGAATAGTTGGAATGTGAGTTAAATTTTATTATACTCTACAACACAAAATGTATAGTATGCAAGCATGTAGAGGTCGATCCACAAAGAGAAAGTTAGGCAGTATATGACTATTTCTAAGAAATTTATATTATGTACAAGAGTCTTTATTCATTGTGTGGGTTTCTTTTATTTGTTTATATGTTTATTTTTTTTGGTTGTTTCATTTGAATTGAAATTCATAATGAATATATAGGTATATTTATTAATAATAAAATCTATATATATATTAGATAAATACATATATGTACGTACACATAGGTAAAAATATTCACATAAGTGCTCCACAAATTTACATATACTTATATATATATATATAAGTAGTAATGTTATATATATACTTTAATCAAGTATTTAATATAGTAATATATAAGGGTTGCAGAAAATATAGGATAAGATAGTTATATATACTAGTAAGAATAAATAAAATATAAGTAATAAAATAGTTTCTGGGATTTTAAATAATTTTTTAATGTTTTTTATTTTCCTTGAATTTTTGCTAATTTTTATGGGTTTTTAAAATAAAAAATATCCCAAATCATGAATTAAGCTAAATTGAATTGAAGCTTAAAAATAACCAAAATTGTCCAAAATGATTCAAATCAAATTTAATATACAATCAATAATATGGAGGATAATCGGAAACATAAATAAATGTTTTTAGAACCTTTAGTGATTTTTCATATTTTTTTGTCGAATTTTAGATCTTTTAATTTTTTGCTTTTCTTTTCTATTTATAGGGATTTTTGGTCTGGAGTTAATATAGGGTATAAAAATGACAAAAAATTTCTTTTGTGATTTTTCAAGGCATTTTAATATTTTTTTTGATTTTTGTGTCTAAAACAGGTACAATAAAGGCACTGTTTGATTTTTAATAAATAATCAAATTCCTGGAATCTAAATTAAAAATCATGACAATTAAATACACCATTCAAGGCATTGATCATAATTTTTGCAAAATAAAAATCAAATAGGAGTTATTTTTCACAAAAATCAAAATAAAATACAATTCATTTACTAGTAGGGACCAACTTACAATTATAATAAAATTTTTCTTCATTTCCGAACTTGAACTTAGAAGGGAATACCTGCTCCTCGAGGAAAGAGATGATAGACTAGGGCATTAGAGTTACCTTGTTGAGAGGGGTTGTCACTTTGCCATTTCTGAGGTGGGGAGCTACATATCACTTACACATGACAAGGAAAGATTCATGGTCATTGGAGTTTGTGTATGTAGACTTGTTCTGATCTGGATTGTTGAGGAGTCTTAACCATAGATTGTTGGAACTTAGAGGCTGTTTAGTTTTAAATCTAAGTCCAAATAAGGTTCCGACACACTAATAATCTAAAGGTCTGACTACTCCATACTTCAATTTAATGAAGACAAGTTTAATAATCAACCATGATTGCCCTTATTTTTCTTTCTCTTTCTCTTTTCACTTATTTTTCAAATAAGGGTTTGCTAGGGAATTAGAAAAAGTAAAGTATAGGGGGATGATGAATCCTCATTCATCACTCTTTGTTCTTCTATTTTAGCTAAATATCTTGGCAAAGCATCATGCTTATAGTTGTAAATACAATAAATTAGCATTAAGCATGCATTTGTTAATATTTAATAAATAGTAGGTATTTGTGCAAAAATAAAAGAATAAAGAATAAAAGAAAAAGAAGGAAATATTGAGAATAAATATTGAGTGACCTGTACCCAAGAGAGGGTCCAGTATTGGCTTGATCACCAAATAAAAGAAGTAGAGAGAGATAGGGCCATTCTACCTTGAGGATATTTATCACCTATCTGTATATAATTTATTTTCACAAAAATAAAAATAAAAGGGTGTTTTTATCCCCTTATATATATTTCTAAAATCAAAAGAAAAATTAGAAAAATAAAATAAAATTCCCTCTCACCTTGTATATAATACATGTAAATATGTATAACTACCTATTTATTTTATACTTGTAAATAACCAATAAAAATAAAATAAATTTATTTTATACTCCAATTACTATGTTGTAAATAAATAAAATATAAATTTGGGTATTTATACAAAAAAATAAGAAAATAAAAATAATTGTACAAAATTCATCGGTATTTTATACATGTATATAATATACTATACTGTATATATAATATAAGTTGTTTTTATAAAAATAAATAAAAATCACATAAAATAATTTGAAAAATAATAAATATTTTTTATTTTGAACACTTTTTAATTTAAAATCATTTTCTATTTTTAATTGATTTTACAATTATTTCTGACTTCCTATTTTCTGATAAGTCTAGAAGGAATGTCGACCTCGGTCAACTACCCCTCCCAGACCTTCTCACGCGGATCCAGCTCACGCACCCATTTTCTCCCATTTTTCCTGAGCAGATCTTGCACCCTTTAGCTCTGATTTTCCGCCCTAATCTCCCTAGCAGATCGGTGATCCCTAGGGAGGTACGGGTTGAGCTCGGTTCGCGCACATGCTACGATTCTTCCAAGCTGCCTGGGACGGGCTATATAGTCTCCTTTCGACTCCCCGGTAGCTCAGCTCATGTCGCACACCCTTTTGATACCCTAGAAAGCTTTCCCTTGGTGACAACAACTTGAGGGCTGCCTTCGGTCACCGGAAAGGTGTTGTGCAACCGATGATTGCCTCTCGTGGCTGGAATGCCACCGCGACGAGCCTCCTCTGCCAGCCGCAGCGAAGTTGAGGCAACGACCACCCTCGACCGCACCCCCTAGAGCTCAGGATTCTACTAGGACCCTCAGGAATTCATTTCATCGTCCTCAGCTCCCTTATCTGATTCAATTTTTCATCTACACTCCGCCAGCCGCAGCGGAGTTGAGGCAACGACAACCCTCGACCACATCTCATCCTCCATCTTCCCTCTCCATCTGATCATCCTAATCTTGGCTCGGATAGCCAAGATTAGGCCCTAGGTCTCGTCCATCTCTTTCGTTGGAGACCCCCTTCTCATTCATCGTCGCTTCCCTTTGTTTTTGGTTCAATAACCCTGACCAGAGCCCTGCTCCGAGTCTGAGCTTTCTCCTGCAGGACCTTGTGTGCGTGGAACAACCCAGATAGCCCTTCGATCACCCTCGCCGGAGCTCGCCTAGGTCCCAGCCATAGCCACGGACATCTGACCATCAACAAACCTATCCGACACGTTCACCCGACGTGGAGGGGCCCCACAATTCATGTGTCGTCGTCCGATCACTCATCGGAGCTCCGGATCCTCATCGGTGCCCTGGTGGAACTCAGCCAGGCAGAGCTTCCATAGTCTTACTCTGCCGTCGGATTACAACCCTCGTCGAGATGCCATCCTCGTCGTTCATCTCCAGCAACTGTCAGGTCGTGAAATGTCAAATCTAACGGCCCCCGTACTGCCCACGTCCTCGAAATCTGACGACCGTTAGATCTGACAACTGATCGCGCCAGAGCTGCACATTCGCATCCATTCAACATCCGCCAACTTTTAACCCCATGCGCAGCTCACGTGCTGCATGGGTAATTGGCTCAATCATCCTTGCATTTATTTTAGCTTGTCATTTAGCCTGTAAAATAAAAGTATACAGTAGGACATTTTGCACTCTTTCCCTTACAGTTTTCTTTATATGCTTTTCAGTCTTATTGTGTGGACCTAGGTGCTTCGTCACGTGGGATTCTGGGATATTTGCACTGAGTATCCTAGACATATTATCTGCTCTGAATTGAATGTCTAGTTATGCTATTTGCAAATATGCCCTTGTGAATGATGTTTTCCAGCATGTGCGGATTTGATGCGAAAATTACAGATTGTACCCTATAGTATCTTTGTGTGTTATTATTTGGTCTAGAAACATATTTTCTTTGCAGATTGGTCCATGTATGTTGTTTCTTTTATTTTTGATTTAATAAATGGCAAATATTGTCCAAAGTTCATAGAATTTGGAAACATGGCTCCTTCCATGGTGTAAGAATTTTGGTGAATTTTTGGTTTTGTTTTATCTTCGTTTAATATTTTTAAAAATTCAAAAACCCTAAAAAGTGTCACTGTCTGTTTTAAAAAATCAACTAAAAATACTAAAAAGTCTTGAAATTTTCTATAAGAATTCTTGCTTGTCTGTTTTGTTCTGTTTAAACTTCTTTCCAACTTTCAGCTCATTCTCGTTTATAAAACCCAGAAAAAGTGAAAAAGACCAAAAACCTTAGAAAAATCGTTAAAATTCATAAAAATTCATAAAATGTGTTTTCTTTTGTAGTTAGATTTTTGCTTTTCATTTTAAATAAAATTGTTGCTTGAATTTTATAGGCATTCTAAGTAATTTTAATTTGCTTTAAGATTCCAGCTGTACAGTGGTTGCTATTTCTGACCATGTTTGATTTTTGGAAATTAATAAAAAATCAAAAAAAATCAAGAAAATTCACAAAAACATCTGAATATTTTTAAAAACACAAAAATATTTTTATTCTAAATTTGAAAATTTTTGAGGTATTAAATAATTATGTGAGTGTTGATTTGTGCTTTACTTTTAGCCTTTTTCTTGTATTAATAATCATAAAAAAATTTAAAAAAACCATTGTTCCTTTGCTCTTTTTGGATTCTCGACTACTTTGTAGCTTTTGCATTACGTGCTCCTTGTGTTCGACACTGGTAGCTATACCAGGTAAAAATAAATAGCAAGACCTCATGCCACATTTTGATTGTTTGATTCCTTGTTTGGTGGTCTCTTTTTCTTGTTAACTTCGCCTTGATTATTCATGTCGCAATGACCTTATTTATTACTTAACCCGAGT
The DNA here is from genome assembly GCA_037367405.1 of Ottelia alismoides. Classification (NCBI taxonomy): domain Eukaryota; kingdom Viridiplantae; phylum Streptophyta; class Magnoliopsida; order Alismatales; family Hydrocharitaceae; genus Ottelia; species Ottelia alismoides. Next base: position 179,047 of record JAZKJV010003483.1, read on the forward strand.
AGCCTTAGGCTTGTCATCATCAGCTCGACCAACCAGAATGATCATTCAGTTTGTTGATCGATCTGTTATGTGGTCATGTGGAGTGTTGAAAGTCATTATTGTAATAGCCCAAGGTATGAAATTCCCAGTGGACATTATTGTCCCCGATATGGATACCTTGGTATCGTTACTCTAGACACCGATCATACTAGGTCAGTCGTTCCTCCAAACGATCAAGGTGGTTGTCCATTATGGATCTAGAAATATCATCTTTCACTCTAACATGGATTGTTAGTCAAGTGAGCCTGAGGTCATCCATTCCTACAATAAATGCTATTGTAATATTCGATTTATCAATAAAATTTATTGATTATTTCACTCCCTACTTTAGATTAAATTAATGAACGCACTATAAGGTCCCTCTGTACAATTAAGGTTATGTACCATGGCCATCTTAAAGATCATACAATTGTTGATTCAATAATTGAATCATAGATGTCGGTGCTTGGATTAATATCTAAAGAGTTAGATTGAGGACTCATCAAGCACCATCAAATGATTGTTAAGAGATGATCTCCAACCTGCGTAGGAGATGGAAATCCTTTATTATTAGGTTGATATCCGACACACCTCCTGATGTAGGTCCTCTACATGGGAATAGAGATTTGGAGGTGTTAGATTAGTTAGGTCAAACAGTTGACTTAAGGAGATCATGATAACCAAAGCTGTATGTCGTATATTATCATGATATAGGGACACAACATCTGATCAGAGACAAATGTATTACTGTATGTCTAAGTATGTACATTTGGCAGACCAATAGGTTGATTACCTAACCAAGATCTATACACTAGCGAGCTGGTGTGCATATGAGGGCATATGAGTAATATGATCTCTCAAAAGGGATCATACAGGTTCATTTGTGAACTCGATTACATGATCTCACTCATGATGTATTAGGGCCGATCAAATTCTTTGCATGGTCATCGTGCTTTGGAAGCATGACAAGAATTTGTAGGTATGATATATGCTTTTGGAAAGCATATGATCCATATCAACTTCGAATGACCAAGAATGAGAAACTTGATGATGAAACCCTAAAGAGGATAGTGTAAAATTGATCTATATCTTCGGATTTATCATAGGTCTTCCAATATGTGGGATCTATAGGTATTAGGAATACATGAGGATGATGTGATCATAAATGATTTTATAACCATGATTCTTCCATTCTGAGGGAGTGATGAAACATGTCCGGATTTTAATGACTCCTCTCAGTAGAGAAGTAATCTGATCTTGGTCCAAATGTTGGGCATTGATCTGAATGAGATTCAGATGCAATGAGAAGATTAGATTTATGGCGTTGATTTAATCAAACATCTTTGATATGTCCATGAGATCTGGATTTAAGATGTGAATATCCAGGTCAATATACATGGAACGTACAATCGCCCGGTCCTTATCTCCAAGTATCTGTAGAGAAAGCGCATTATTCTTGAAGGAATTCAATAATTATTTTGTTGTTAAATTATTTCTAAGCATTGAAAAATGGATAATTAAATGTCATTTAATTATCATGAATAATGTGAATTCGATTCATATTATTTAAATGCATGAGAATGATGATATAATATAATTAAATGTGACTTAATTATTATGGATAAGAATAACTTGGATAGCATTATCTAACTTATTTATATATATTATGAATGTGATTTATGATATATTGGAGAGAGCCTATTGTAATTTCTATTTGTTAATTAATTATTGATGTGAATTAGATTCGCATCAGATAAATAATTTAAATATAATTTACATTCTATTTTGGGTTATGAATGTGTTTCACATATTTCCAATGGCATGATGCAATATTCACAAGATAATAATGAATTATTTTTGTGAGATAATTTCCAAAAAATGTTTTGTAAATATTAGAGATTTCATGATATAATGTAATCTCATGAATTGGACGGAGATCGGCTCCTTCCAATTCAAGGAGGTGGACAACCACCAAATCCTAAAGGGAATAGGTGGTCCCCCTTTTTTTAGGTATGAGGGCAATCTCCTTCCTCATTATCTCAAAGATTAATTGGTTTAATTTAGAATTTATTTATATTTTTTATAATTATATATCTAATTTAAACAAAATTATTTATTTTTTAGTTCTTACAACAAAATCGTGGTCATTGAAAGAAACATAAATCAATCTCATCCATTGCTTTTGTGTTGTCCATTGATTGAAGTCCATGGACTCCCAAAACCATATATAATAAGAGGCATAGCTTGATCTTCAAGTTAGTACATAAATAGCTCTCTCGCTCTCTTATTCTCATACCACCTCTCTCTCGCTCCCTTGAGTGGCCGTCCACTCTATCACTGAAGAGAACGTCGTCGTTGTCATCGCATCATCATTGTATTGGCGTTTCGACAACTCTCGATCTGTCTTCTTTGGTGTGCCTCACTCGTAAAGAAGATATTTGATCTCATTAGACGATATCAGGAGGTCCATTGATTGGATCAACTACTTGGATTGCGAGAAGCACGTAACTCATCTCCGTGCTGACAAGTGTCTCTTCCGACAGATCGACCTTGAGGCAGGTGGTCTCTTCTCTGAGAGACTCAATCAAACCACTCTACAAGAGTTATTCCTTTATCTAATATGTGGTTAATATGAAACAATTCGATAAGTATTCCTTAAATCATGTGGTTCCATTGAGTAAAAAATATTTGAATTCCGCTGCACCAAGCAACTAGTGCGACTAGTCGTTGTCGATCGTATATGATGTGATCCTCACACTTTCATGATGCACTAATGGATTCTTCTATATCCTTAAAGTGGTATCAAAGTCTTGGTCAAGTCTTGGATGTGATCCAAAATCCTAGGTGATTATGGTTCATTGTTTTGGTTGTACAGGAATCATTGTTTTTGCATTGGATGCAAGAATCGAATCGGGCTTTGATGGAATAAAAACCTATTATTTGTGCACTAATTGGAAGAATTTTTTGGTTGACAAAATATATTTATAATTTCAAAGTACATCCCAAAAACAGTAATCTTTTATTGGTACTAAAAGTGCATGAAATTGATTCAAAGGGTTTCCGCTATGAAAATTGTTTCGCATGTATTCATGGATCTGTAGCAAAAGTACGTTTTCTTACTATTTACCTATCATGAAACATGAAGTAAATACTTGAATTAATTAGAGAATCAAATAAGTAAACTACATGATTTTATTTCGCACGATTCCGACTCTGTTTGCCCTAGATATTCCATATTTAGTGGAGATGGACCAGATGATAATTGGATCATCAAGATCTCTTTCTTAATTTGTTTGTCATTCAATGTCAATCAAGGAAATTGAGAGTTTGTCATGATTAATTTATTATTAATATTTATTTATTGAAAAAATTTATTAAAAAACAATTATCATTGAATGAGTGTTTCATGAAAATCGTAGGATATCCTACAATAGTTGTAGGACAATCTCTACAGTAAAACTTAGTTACTTGAATAGGATTGGGCATTTGTTTACATGCAAATCTCCTTATAATATTAATCAAAATGGTTATTATTATTATGATATAGTATAACTTCAGTTGAAGTATTGATTATCATCTCAAGTACAAAATGATCAACTGGCATTATCCTAACCTGAGACGGATATGGTGTCTAATCGGGGAGTGTTGGGGTAGCAGGTTGCTCCGTGAGTGGTCTGTCCCACTCCCATCGGTACTGGTCATGACAGCAGGTAAGGAAGGGATAACGTTTGAAGGGATCATGATGTATTTTTCTAATTATTAAAACTCAAATAATACATATTTTTTAGATAATACCATCCTTCATGTAATAATCATGTTTGTTGGTAAACTAAATTGGATTGATAATTGCTTTAATATGATGAAATCAATTATATCCAATTAAAACACCACTTTTATGAATATGTGTATTTCCATTGGAAGAAGTAATTATGTGAATATGGTTCATGATAACTAATTAAAATTTGGATATGAGGTGGAGGATCACATAAGTGACACCCATGGTCTACCATCATGGCGAAGGGTTCCGTCGTCGGGGATTTGTATGTGAGAGACACATTCTGAAGTAATAGATCTTGCATACAAGAACATCTAGATCAACCTCTTTGCTTCTCGAAAGAGTAAAGCCATATACGTAGTGACTTCAACAACGAGTTCTCATATTATTGGGGCAATATTGGATTACTTATAGCGAGTTCTAATCTTGTTGACAGTTGGTTTAATTAACAACGGGTCAACATCACCTCAGAGGTGGTGGGATCGGGTGTTAAAGACCGTATAGGGAATGCAAGTTGGACTTGCTAGGCGGAATGTGTTCCCTCTTCTTTTTATCCGAGTTGGAAGTTCTCATATTATTGGGATGTAACAATGGTAAAAAGGAGATCCCAGTTCTTGTTAGAGATATAGCAGTAAGTCCATCAATTTCCTTGAAAGTGACTATGGGAATGAACTTTTAAAGTTGAAAAGGCATGACTAATGTTATTAAAAATTCCTTAATCAAAGAACTTCAATTGAATATATAATTATTTACATGTTCTAATATAGTGCATTCTTAATTTCAAAAAATCAAGGCCATGAACCCACTTTGCAGGCTCTTTGAGGTCAATTAGTTGACAGGACCAAATTATTCGGATTGGATCTGAAATTTGGATCTTGTCCTTTCTACAGAGAGCATGTCTTATGTACTATCCAAGGACAAGTACATAGACCCGAAGACTCCGGATGAAATTAAATTTAATGAAAAATATGATGAAAATAATAATTTGGCAAGGTATTACATTCTGGGTTCATTTTCCAATGTGCTTTCAGAAGCAACATGTGGAAATGAACACTTGCCATGATATTATGGTGAATCTAAGAGAAATTTTCATTAATGTAAATTGCACACGTCATTACAATATCATGAAATAACTTATTTGTTGCAAGATGCAGGCGCGGACCTCTATTAGAGAACATGTACTCAAAATGTTTAGGTACCTTTCTGAGTTGGAAACCCTTGGGGCTGACATGGACACAAATATGCAGGCTGACTTCATTCTGCTATCACTCCCTAAGTCTTTCAACAACTTTGTGGTTACGTATCATATGACCAAAGTTGATTATACTAATGTTGGGCTATCAATTGCATTAAAGTTTGAATAAGATGTAATGAGGATGCATGGCCCCTCTAGCAGTGCAAAGGTTGTGGAAGTCAAAGGAAAGAGCAGTCGAAAGCATGGTTCTCAGAAGGGCTTGGCCCAGAAGATAAATAAGAAGTGTCAAGGCGTTGTCTTGTAATCTAATGCATCTGATTTGATAGCATCAAAGAAAATCGATGTCTGTCATCATTGTAAAAAGCCATGGCACTGGAGGCGTAATTGCCCGGACTTCCTAAACTCTGGGGACAAAGGTAAAGCCCTAGTGGGAATGAAATCTACTTTCATCATTGAAACTAATTTTTTCGTTGGATGAGAAGGAAGTTGGGTTATATATTCTGGTGCATCTATTCATCTATGCAATTTGTTGCATCTATTTTAGGAAACTACTAGTCTTGATGAAGGTGAGATAGTCATCCAGATGGGATTTGATGCAAGTGTTGCATCAGTCGCCGTCGGGACATGTTGACTGTCATTATCTGGTGGAAGAATACTTAAAGAGTACCTTTATGTACCGGAAGCCAGAAGGAATCTTATATGTGTATCTAAGATTGTTAGAAGCATATATTCATTCCTTTTCTGTAATAAACTAGTCATAAATCGGTATGATAAGCATATTATGGATGGTGTTTTGACTTCTATTGTACTCTATGAATTGTGCATTGATGAAAATGTCATGAATGTTACTACCACTACTAAAAACCCTAAAAGATCCAGGAAGGATGGAAATTATTCAAATATTATTTGACATCAAAGGCTTAGTCTTTTATCTACTGATAAGATCAATATATTGATAAGAGATAGACCCTTAGATTTTCTACGTGTTCAATCATTGTCTACCTACGAACATTTCATTCGAGGTAAAATGACTATGACACCTTTTCGTAACAAGGTTACACGATGCCAAGGTATTCTAGACCTAGTACGTACCAATGTAAGTGGTCCCTTGAGTACCATGACTTGAAATGGATATCGATATTATTTGACGTTTATTAATGACCCCTCGTGATACTGGTTTATCTTCCTGCTACGTCATAACACTGAAACCTTTGAAAAGTTCAAAGAGTTCAAGGCTTTGATTGAGAACCAAACTGATAAGAAGATTAGACGGATTCAATATGATCGAGTGACGAGTACCTCTCAGATGAATTCAATGAATACCTTAAAGAGAATTGAATTGTCCCCAATCTCACTCCTCTTGGAACCTCCAACTTAATGGTGTTGCTGAAAGACGCAACAAGACCATTATGGATATGGTTAGTTCAATGATGAGTAAAGCGCATTTACTTCTTAGTTTCTAAGGATTTGCAGTAGAGACTGCAATATATATCCAGAATAAGATTCCTAACAAATCCATACCTAAAACTCCACATGAAATTCGATATGGAACCAAACCCGGTGTTAAACACTTGAGAGTTTGGGGTTACTTTGTTGATGTGAAGATCATGGATGCAAGAAAGCTAGAATCTCACACTCGTGAGTGCTACTTCGTTGGGTATGTTATGGATGGTATTGGTTACCAGCTTTATGAACCTGAGACCCATAACGTTTTGTCTCTAGATATCTGAAATTTCAAGAAGATGATTTCCTTAAAAGCCAAGACAAATGTGAAGTAGAGAAAATCATTGAGTCACATGAGGATTATGAGCTTCCTGAACTAGAAACTATAGAGAAAAATAAATATAAAACACCAGTACCTCTTTGAAGGAGTTTGAGGGTGGTTGCACCACTTGAAAAGTATGGATTCCATGTGTCAAGTGAGACTGACAATGATCCATCTTCATTTGATTAAGCACTCGTAGATTGACATGGATAGATAGATGCTAGTAGCGAAGTTAGAGATTGACTCCATGCATAAGAATGGTTTATGGATCCTATAGGATCCACCTAAAGGGTTAAAACCATTGGGTGTAAATGGATATTTAAGAGAAAGAGGGGACCTAGTGGGAAAGTAGAGACTTTCAAGGCACAGCTCTTAGCCAAGCGCTACACACAAAGAGAAGGCATCGACTACGATGAGACATTTTCTCCTATGTTTGTGCTTAAGTCTATCAGGACAAGGCTAGCTATAGCTGCATCTCTTGACTATGACAATTAGCAGATGGACGTCAAGTTGGATTTCCTCAATGGATAACTCGAGGAGGATATCTATATGGAGCATCCGCATGGCCATAAAATCGAGGAAGGTAAATTACACAAGTTGAAGAAATTCATCTATGGGCTCAAATAATCTTCTCTTAGGTGGAACATCAGATTTGATGAAACCATAAAGAGTTATGATTTTTTGCAGAATCTTGATAAACGATGTGTGCACAGGAAGCTTAGTGGGAGCATCATTGTGTTCATTATTCTTTACGTAGATGGCATCCTTATCATTGGGAATGATACAGGGATGATGACCAATGTTAAGATTTGTCTATCCCATACCTTTGAGGTGAAATATCTTGGAGAAGCCTCTTACATCTTGGGTCTTAATTTGTTCCGAAACCGATAAAATAGGATATTGGGATTATCACAATATGGGTACATTATGAAAATTTTAGAACGTTTCCATATGGAGAGTTAAAAGAATGGTTTCCTTCCATTAAGACATGGTATCCACCTATCTAAAGGGATGGCTCCTCATAGTGCTGAGGAAAAGAAAGCCATTGCTGGATGCCCCTATGCATCACATATAGGAAGCTTAATGTACGCCATGATGTGTATTAGGCCAGACATCTGCCATGCAGTGGGAGTGGTACATTGTTACCAATCCTACTATGGAGAACAACACTGGAATGTAGTGAAAAACATTTTCATGTATCTAAGATGAATGCAATATTATATCTTGGTCTACGGAGATGGTGATCTCCAAGTCTTGGGATATACATATTCATACTTCAAGTCTGATATTGATGATTGAAAGTCGACATCAGATTTTGTGTTCCTATTGAACGGTGGTGTTGTGAGCTGGACAAGCAAGAAGCAAGACACTATGGCAGATTCACAACAGAAGTCGAATACATTGTCACATCGGATGTTGCAAAGTAGGAAGTGTGGTTCAACAAGTTCATCCTGGAACATGGTATAGTTTGCTTTGATACTCACATCCCACATCTCTACGATAACAAGGGAGACATTTCCCAAGTGAAAGAACCTGGATGGCATCAAAAGAGAAAGGATGTAGAAAGGGAATACCACATCATTCGAGAGATTCAAAAGCATAGTGATGTCATCATCATCAAAGTGGCGTATGCCGATAATATTGCCAGTCCTCTTACCAAACCTTTGACAAAAGGTTTTCGACCAACATGTAATGAGTATGGTTTTAGGGATTGTACTTTAATGGTCCTGAGGGCTAGCGAGATATTGTTATATCTTAAGATAAACCATACCTAAAATAAATGTTATTGTAATATTTGATTTATCAATAAAAGTTATAGGTTGTTTCACTCCCTATCTGATACTAAATGAATAAATTCGCTATAAGGTCCCTTGTACAATTATGGTTATGTGCCATGGACGTCTTAATGATCATACAGTTCTTGATTCAATAATTGAATCATAGAGGCCAGCGCTTGGATGAATATATAAATAGTTAGATTGAGGACTCATCAACCACTATCAAATCATTATTAAGAGATGATCTCCAGCCTGAGTAGGAGATGGAAATCCTTTCTCATTAGGTAAATATCTGACCAACCTCTTGAAGTCGGTCCTCTGCATGGGAATAGAGATTCGGAGGTGTCAGATTAGTTAGGTGAAAGAGTTGTCTTAACGAGATCGAGATAACTAAAGTCCTATGTCATATACTGTCATGATATAGGCACACATCCTCGAACTGGAGATAGATGTGTTATTATATGTCTAAGTATGTACATTTGGTAGACCAATAGGTTGATAACCTAACCAAGGTCTATACACCAACGAGCTTGTATGCATATGAGTGAATATGAGTAATACGATCTTTAAAAGGGGTCATACAGGTTCACTTATGAACCAGAAGACATGAGCTCTCTCATGAGGTATTGGGACCGATCAAATTACATGCATGGTCATCGTGCTTTGTAAGCATGACAAAAATTTATAGGTATGATATATGATTTGGAAAGCATAAGATCAATACCAACTTCCAATGACCAAGAATGACAAACTTAATGATGAAACTATATAGAGGACAGTGTAAAATTGATCTATATATTCGGAATTATCATAGTTCTTCTACTATGTAGGACGTACAGGTATTAGGAGTACCTGAGGGTGATGTGATCATAAATGATTGTGTAACCATAACGCTTCCATTCCGAAGGAGTCATGAAACATGTCTGGATTTTAATGACTTCTCTCCATAGAGAAATAATCTCATCTTGATCCAAATGTTGGAAATTGGTCCGTATGAGATTTAGATGCAATGAGAAGATTAGATTTACGACCTTGATTTAATCAAGCATCTAGATAGGTCCATAAGTCTGGATTTGAGATGTGATCTCAATATCCAAGTCACTATACGTGGAACGTACAATCCTCTTGTCCTTATCTCCAAGTATCTACAGAGAAAGCGCATTATTTTTGAAGGAGTTCAAGAATAATTCAATTGTTGAATTTTATCTAATCATTGAGAAATATATAATTAAATGTCATTTAATTATCATAAATAATGTGAATTCGATTCATAATTTTTAAATGCATGAGAATGATGATCTACTATAAATAAATGTGATTTAAATATTATGGATAAGAATATTGTGGATAGCATTATACAAATTATTCATATATATATAAGGAATAAGATTTATGATATATTAGAGAGAGACTATTGTAATTTATATTTGTTAATTAATTGTTGATGTGAATTGGATTCACGTTGGACAAATAATTGAAAATATAATTTACATTTTATTTTAGGTTGTAAATGTAATTCACATATTTCCAATGGCATGATTGCAATATTAACAAGATAAATATGAATTATTTTTGTGGGACGGTGATGAAATCGAAAATCACATCATTAATAGTGAGTAATTATAGTAGAAGAGGCAAAAAATGATTCAAAAAAAATCACAATCTTTGAATTTTATGAAGAACTTTTCTTAGGAAGTCTGCCAAGTTCGAACATAGGGAATGATGATTTTTAGTTGCGTGGTCATAAATGTATTTAAATAATTAATTAAATGCGTGGTTAATCTCTATGTCAGGAAATTCAAATCCAATGAAATGATGAAGATGCAATGTGAAGAAAAATAGAAAGAGCGGATAATGGATCCCAGTTTCTATTACTTTGTTTTTTAATCCAAATAGTATTTATCAATATCCTCAATCACAAATCAAACAAATTTAAATCCATATGCATGCAAGAGGATTAATAGATCAATGTGTACTCCTGCAAAAATTGACTCCTCAAAAATATGATCAATAATTCTTTTTCCTTGGATGAGCCCCTTCATAGATTAAATTCCTCAAATAATGATTTCCAGTCAATGAAAAAATAGTAATCTTGCAAAATATTTAATTGAATTCCTACAGAAAGATCATTGATTTTCTCAATAAAAGAGCACAGATATGTCATTAATCAAGCCTAAAAAGATTAAGAAGTTCAAATAATAATAATGATCATGAAATATAATCGGATCTATCCACAAATTATATAATATTAAAGAGCACGGAATAAGCTTCAAATCGACATATTATGTGTTAAAAATGGAGTTCGAATGAGAAAGTTAAGCGATAAGTAACTTCCAGGGACTTAAATGTAAATAGAAATAAAGTTTTCTTTCAAAATGGTCCCTAGAGGACTTATCGGTAGTTCATGAAACAAATAGGGAGTCTTCTGCAACTTACACAAGGCGCCACATGCAGAGCGCATGACATAGGACAGTGGGGCATCTTTTGCAAATTTTGGAACTAATGGGGGCCTAGTTTCAAATTTCCCCAAAAGCATGTGTGGGGCACGTGTGAAACGAGGTTTGAGATCGGGGCTGTGGCTCGGCGACCGAAGTAGTGGCTCGGGGGTGGAGGATGAGGTGCAGACTCAAGTCTCCACATGGCATGCTTTGCGAGGCTTAGATATCCAAGCCTTTAGGTATGATCGATCCCTGCTTTGGATGTGGCAACGTGGCAGGCTTGCAATTGTTGGATCAAGTTATTGGGACCGATCAAAGGCTGCTGAAGGCAGAGGGCAAGGCAAGACTATGCACGATGGAGTATGGGGTACGCAGCGGAGGAGTGTGAGCTCGGTCGACATACAGCCAAGCGGCGATGCAAAGGTGCAGTTAGTGATGAAGGTGGTGGCGAGGCACGTTGCAACTGGTGTTGGTGGAGCGTACGGTGGAGTGGAGGCTACGAGCGAGGTGGTGGTGGATGCGGTTTGCGGTGAACAGTGGAGGTGGAGGGAAGTTGACACGAGGGCAGTGGGTGCGCAGTTAGTGTGATCAAGAAGGAGACACGACGGATGTGATTTGGGAAAGAATTCTAGTTTGCCTGGATTGGAGCTGTTGTGTGGTGGCTCCCGTTGTCACCTATAGAAGGCTTCGTGTTGCCCCAAAGCTTGAACAGTAGAGAAGGAGTAGATGTTGCTTCAAGGTCCCATATTGAACCTTGGATCACACCGAGGTCCAAGCCTTCGTCTTCGCTCATCAGGACACGATCTCTGTCACCCACCTTAGCCCAGATCTAGAAGGAGGCGTTGCTCCCAAAGATGGAGGATGGCTTGATCATCGATGATGATGAGGAATTTAATGGAGGTGGAGGTGATTGGCATTACTCGAGAGGGGGGAGGTTGGTTGTTGCACGAGCGTAACAACCAGTGATCAGGAGGAGGTGGCGATCGCCTTTTTTGCACGAGGGGGGAAGCATTGCATAAGATAGCAATGGTTGGAGGAGAGGAAGGGGGTCACAGTCTAGGCACGTGACCCGGGGGTGGAGAGAGGAGAGAGGATGTAGGTGTGAGGTGGGGGTGCTACGTGGCACGCCCATGGGATGCCACGTGTCACCCCAAAAAAATTCAGAAAATAAAGAGGAAGAAAAATATAAAAGAAATAGAAAGAGACCTTAAATAAAAAAATCCTTCAAGTTGTTTGTCTCGAAGAGATCTACAACTTCCATGAAGGAACCAGAGGTAAATGATGTCATATGTATATAAAGGTATTTTTGATGGACTCCATGTGTATAGAAAATCAGCTTTAGGGATTTTGTAATTTTTTTATAATTTTAAAATAGGCAAAAATTCTAGAAAAAATATGATAAATAAAAAATATTTAATTACACATTAACATAATTTTTGAGTTCTTTAATAAATAAGAAAATAGGGAAATAAAATAGAAGTATGAAATACGAGATTTTTGTACAGAATCACAAAGGACACTTGGACTCTGTCCGTTTCTTTTATTTCACTCTTGATCTGGATTTGGATTTTTATTTCGTTTGATAAAACTTTCATCAAAGAACACAACTAAAGAAGAAGTAAATAAAATGGGGTAAATATGTACATAAATCTTAGGTCAAAAATAGCAAAAAGGTAAAATGCGCAAAAGAGGCCCAAAACCCAACTTTCACATATGAGCAATGAATTTTATGAAATTGATCTTGTTTTGAAGGCATTTGAAAATAGAGTACTTTAAAAGTGAGTAGACCAAAATCAAGCACTATATGAGGGAGATATGCGCATTTTAGTCCGTCGGATAGGAAACTGGGTTTTGGTATTATTTGATACTTATTTACGTTAGTAATTTTTTGTTTTTTTTTTGTTTTTCTTAGTAATATATACATAATGGAGGTATTTCAGGTCAATCAGAGTTAAAATGAATTAATTAAAAACTGGAGAAGTTAGTTGCTTATCATGTCAATTTAGACTTGGATTTTTGGGCTCCTTATTTTATGTAATTATGCATGATGAAATGCGAATATTATTACCACATGTATGAATGATAATGATGTTATATTAATTATTAAATACATATGAATTGTGGAGAACATAGTCTAATTAACCAATTTTAGCATGATGAGTCTGAGATTCATCATACCCCTATACTTAGACAATGATTGTCCCCGAGCATCAATGAATGAATGACTTAGTTGGATAAATCCCTAACTATGCATGTGAATTTTCAAGGCTCATTTCATAGAAGACCCTAAATTTGGGTTTTCATAAAATTATGGGCCCAACCATGCTTTAATCAAAAGGAATCCATCATCTCTATTTATCAGACTCTGTTTGAACATATAATATATGGTTCAAGTATCTCATGAATTATTGTCGACTCAAAGATTTGACCACTTCAATAATCATTATGATCCTCAGGAATATGTTCAAATTCTTGATAAACTCATAAATAATGTTTCCTCCTAGGGGCAGTTTCAGGGTGGCTGGTGTGGTGAGAATCAAAGGTTTGTCCAACAATCGATCTCACAGGTGTCTCTCCTAGGGCATGTGTCTGTATTTTGTGAGGAGAGGTCTGATCATGTGAAGCTTTCTGGTCATAACTGTTGGTTTCAAGTTGGGTTTCCCCAGAGCAGGTCACGTCTTTGAGGCTTTGTGCATTGTGGTCAGAGTTCGGAAACTTGATTTCTTGAGTCTCACAATCGATAATTGTCTTAGCAAAGACTAAGAACGGCTTTCCTAAAATGGAAGGAGAATCATATAATGTTTTGGGGTACTCAATGTCAAGGACAATAAAGTCCACTTTATGTCTATCACCACATAAATTTACGATGACAGAAACGATCCCCCATGGTCTTTTGGTATATCGATCAAGGTGTTCAACGATCACTCTTGTCTTTTTGAGTTGTCCGAGTTTGATTCGATCAAAAATGAACTCGGGGAGGTTGTTGAGCATAGTGTCATCATCCAACTGAACATGAGTAAATATGGTATCCTAAATTTCACATGTGATCTGAGTCAACCGCTTGACTTTGCATCTTTAGATTTTATGATTCATCACCAAAGAACTGGCCATAGATATGACATGATATTCAGTCCTTGATCGTTTCTTGCCCATCTTTTTAGGGTTTAATCGACTCTTCACAAATCTCTTAAGATTGGGTACATATTCTATGGCCTCGATCATTAAAGCTTTAAGATCATACTCTTGCAAAATACTTCCATTTCATAATTGTATAAATTTTTGAATTTTCTACTTTGTTTCAATGTTTTAGTATTCTTTAAGATATGATCAGTAGGGGAGTCAAAGGTCAGCAGTGGTTGTTCCTGATTGTGAGTAACATGATGATTTAGTGGTTCGCTTGGTGGTAGCCTCACTTCTTCTGGATTCTGCATAGACCGGATGAGATCATATATTTTCTCAACAGTGCGTTTGGTCTATGATTGATCCGAACAATCTCATCCTCAAACATCTCATGACTTGTGATTGAATAATCATTCTCCGTATGTCATGATTCCAGTATGTAACCTTGAGTAGAGTTTTTATTATTCATAATCGTTATCGACTGGTCATGAGTCATATTTCCTTGACTCTGGTTTTCTTGCGAATTGTCGAAGGAAATACTCAGGAAGATAGTCAACCTGAGAAGGGGATGGTTGGGAGTCCATAGTAACCAGATATTGTGTTTCTCTGTCAAAATTGGTTACTCTATTTTCCATCCTTAATTCTAGTTGCTTTCTCATTTCCATAAGATTGTCAGAATGTAAGAGAGGTGTCATCAACGAAGAAGTGTGGGCATTGGGTGGGATGTATGGGAGGAGAGAGAATGATAGCTGAGGGGGACCATGTTTGAAGAGAGGGTTCCCCTAGAGAGAGTGAAAAGAAGGATGTCACGACATAGTCATGAGGACCAGTTAGGAATACCAATGTGCTGACATCTTCTAGAGAGAGTGATGAAACGATTCGTGAACCACAGTTTACTTGCAGTTCCAATGTCTTTGACGCACACAAGTCAAACACAAAGCAAACACATAGATTCACCCACTCGACACTTGTGAAGGCACATTAGGGCTCAATCTCTTATCTTCTCAAGTTTAATTTAACGATAGTGCAATCTTGAAAATTAAAGCAGAGTTGTTGGGTGCCGAAATATTTTACAAAGACTTTCCTGAGTTCATACAACTAGTTGCACCAACTTTTAGCCAGTAGGGGTGTAAGTACAGACCGTTAGATCGCTACCCATGTTACTTGAGGATGGAGCCTTTCACAGTGTTCTCTAAACCACACACTCTGCTAAGGGAAGTTGGGCAGTAAAATGGCTACCTGAAACCCTCACTGAGAAGTAGCTAGTTCTTTCTAAAAATAGTAGTTTGCATGAAAATTTTCAGTTTTTGGCTATGTCCAAAGTATAAGATCCTATCCTTATAAACAATGAGTAGGTTATTCTCCATCAAACACAATCTTGATTTTAGTTTAGGATATTTACAATTACCTTGATTAGCAGTCTCGGTTTTAAGTTAGGGTTATCATTGAGGTTTTAGATTAGCACAAAAATTCATGCCTAATAAGTAATCCCAATTCCTTTAATTCCTAAGTTGTAAAATGAGGAGGGGGAATCAAAAAAGCCATTGCAAGCCTAAATCAATGATGCATGTTTAAGAAGATGACTTACAATGATTCCTTACTTTCTTCATGTGGGATGAAATACAAGGAATTTTAAAATTTATGCTAAATGATATGCACAGATGAAATCGCTCTAAACATATAGTTTAATTAGAGGGAAAGAATTGATTCAAAATTTGGCTAAGTTAAATGATCTACCAGTGCATATAGTTAGTGGAAGTATGGCCTAAGTATTACGAGTACAATAAAGAATAAATAAGCAAGTGTATATGTGCCTAATTCCTACACCACTCAAGTCGGGTCCAACCATAAAGAAGGGGTTGAAATAGACCCGACACACCATAGAGAAGTACAGTCTAAATTATTACAAATTATCAGGGTTTAGAGAGAGGGGCCCTGTGAATAATGTAGAAAATAAACTATCTAATATCTCCCTCATAAAATTAAAATACAGTCTTCTTCTTATTAGATCCTTGAATTATATCATAAAATTTGCTCCGAGAAGTATGCAAAGAGAGAAGATGCGATTAGTATATGTAGAGACAGAGAGATAGAGATGTAAAATATAATATAGCAAATAAAATGCAAAAAAGGAAAAAATTAACATGGAAATTAATTTCAAAAAATTTGATTACAAAAAATAATTTAAAATCCTAAAAAGATGCCATTCCCCGACAATGATGCCATTTGATGAACTCAGAAATCGTATCTTTAATAGTGAGGAACTATAGTATAGGAGGTAAAAAATGATTCAACAAAAATCACAATCTTTGAATGTTGTGGAGAAATTTCTTGGCATGTTTACCCAGGTCAAACCCATGGAACAATGATTTTTAGTTATGTGGTCTTAAATTAATTTAAATAATTAATTAAATTCTATTTAATCTCTATGTCAAGAAGTTAAACTCTGATGAAATGATAAAGATGAAATGTGAAGAAAAAAAATAGAGCGGATAATGGATGCAGGATCTGTGACTTTGATATTTAATCCAAATAGTATTAATCAATATCCTTGAATTGAAATCACAGATCAAATCAATTGAAATCCATATGCAGGCAAGAGGATTAATAGATCAATTTTTACTCCTGCAAAAATTGACTCCTCAAAAATATGATAAACAATTCTTTTTCCTTGGATGAGCCCCTACACAGATGAAATTCTTTAAATAATAATTTCTAGTCAATGAAATAATATTATTATTGCAGAATATTCTCAATCGAGTCCCTATAGAAAGATCATTGATTTTCTCAATAAAAGAGCACAGATATGTCACTAATCAAGCCTACAAAGATTATGAAGTTCAAACAATAATAATGATCATGAAACAACCTCAACTATGTCCACAAATTATATAATATTAAAGAGTACGTAACAAGCTTCAAATCAACATATTATGCGTTAAAAACTAAGTTCGAACAAGAAAGTTATGCAATAAATAATCTTTGAGGACTGAAATGTAAATAAAAATAAAGTTTCCTTTTAAAATGGTCCCTGCAGGACTTATCTGTACTTCATGAAACCCACAGGGAGTCTTCTGCAATTTACCTAAGGCACCACGTGCAGGACGCGTAACCTGGGGTGGCGAGTTTTCTTTTGCAAAATCTAGAAATAGTGGGGACATGGTTTCAAATTTCCCTAGAAGTGCGTGCATGGCACATGTGCAGCAAGGTTTGGACAGGGGTTTCAGCTCGAGGATTGAACTAGATGCTTGGGGCGGAGGCTGAGATGTGAACCTGAGCCTCCATATGGCATGCTATGTGAAGCTCGGATATCCGATCCTTTAGGTATGGATCCCTACTTTCGAGAGGGTGACATGGTAGGCTTTTAACCGTTGGATCAAGGGATTGGACCTGATTCAATGGCTGCTAAAGGTAGAGGGTGAGGCGAGGCTCTGTGCGATGGAGATTGGGGTGTGTAGTTGAGGAGCACGAGCTTAGCTGACACACGGCCGAGCGACGACACAGAGGTGTAGTTGGCGCTGAAGGCAGTGGTGATGCGTATTGTGGCTGGTGTTGGTGGAGCGTGCAGAGGAGTGGAGGCTGCGAGCAAGGTGGTGGTGGATGTTGTTAGTGGAGAAGACTGGAGGTGGAGTGGAAGTCAACATGAGGGCAGAGGGTGCGAAAAGAAGAGTAGGTACAGGTATTGTGGGCAACAAGGTGAGACACGACGGATGTGATTTGGGAAATAAGAGCAAGAAATGGAAAGGAGAATTTCAAGTTTGCTTGGATTGGAGAAGTTGTGTGGTGGCTCACGTTGTCGCCTACAAAGGCCTTGGCATTGGCTCCGAAGCTTGAGCATCAAAAGGAGTAGATGCTACTTCAATGTCCCGGATTGAACCTTGGATCATACCGAGGTCCCAACCTTCATCTTCTCTCATCGGGATGCAGATTCTGTTACCAGCCTTAGCCCCGATGTGGAAGGTCGTGTTGCCCCCAATGATGAAGGATGGATTGGTCATCGATGATTGTGAGGAATTTAAAGAAGGTGGAGGCAATTGGCATTACTCGAGAGGTGGGAGATCGATCGTTGAACGACCGTAACGGTTAGTGATCATGAGGAGGTGGCGATGGCCTTTTTTGCGCGAGGGGGGAAGCATTGCATATGATAGCAATGGTAGAAGAAGAGGAAGGGGGTCATGGTCTAGGCATGTGACCTGGGGAGGAGAGAGGAGAGAGGGCGTAGGTGTGAGGTGGGGATGCTACATGGCACGCCCAAGGGTTTCCACGTGTCACCCCAAAAAATTCAGAAAATAAAGAGGAAGATAAATAGAAAAGAAATAGAAGGAGACCTTAGATTGAAAATATTCCTTCACAAAAGTTGTTTATCTCGACGAGAACTACAACTTTCATTAAGGAATCGAGATCAAATGAGGTCATATGTACAAAGTAATATTTTTGGTGGTCTCTATGTGTATAGAGAACTATTTTTTAGAGTTTTGTTATTTTTTGTGATTTTGAAAGAGGATAAAAATTCGAGGAAATTAGATAAAATAAAAAATAGTTAATTACAAAATAATATTTTTTTGGATTTTTAATAAATAATAAAATAGGGAAAAAATAGTACGCAATACGAGATTTTTGTACATACTCATAAAGGACATTCGGACTCAGTCAGTTTCATTGATTTCAGTTGATATAAATTTGGATTTTTATGTTGTTTGATAAAACTTTCATCAAAGAACACAATTGAAGAGGAAGTACATAAAATGGATTAAATAAGTACATAAAATCTTAGATCAAAAAATATCAAAAAGATAAAATGTGCAAAAGAGGCCCAATGCCAAGCTTTCACATAGGAGCTCCGAATTTTATGAAATTGGTTTTGCTTTGAAGGTATTTGAAAATGGAGTACTTTAAAAGTAAGTAGAACAAAATAGGACATTATATGAGGGAGATATGCACATTTTAGTCTATCAGATGTGAAATCATGTTTTGGGATTATTTGACACTTATTTGTTTTTTATGTATTTTTTATTTATTGTTATTAGCAATATCCACACAATGGAATGGTTTCAGATCAATCAGAGTTAGAGTGAATTAATTAAAAGCTAGGGAAGTTAGATGCTTATTAGGCCAATTTACACTTGGATTTTTGGGTTCCTTATTTTATGCAATTATGCTTGATGAAATACGAATATTATTAACATAAATATGAATGGTAATGATGTTATATTAATCATTAAATGGATATGAATTTTGGGGAATAGAGCCTAATCAATTTTAGCATGATGAGTCTGAGATTCATGAGATAGTTTCCAACAAATGTTGTTGGAAATATTGGAGATTTCATGAGATAATGTAATCTCATGAATTGGAAGAAGATTGCCTCCTTCCATTTCAAGGAGGTGGACAGCCACGAAGTCCTAAAGGGAATAGGTGCTCCCCCCCTCTTTTTAGGAATGATGGCAATATCCTTCCTCATTATCTTCAAGATTGATTGATTTAATTTGAAATTAATTTATATTGACTTATCTATATATATTTAATTAAAATTAAGTTAATTATTGTTGTGTTTTTACAATAAAATCATAGCCATTAAAAGAAATACAAATCAATCTCAACCATTGATTTTGGGTTGTCCACGGATTGAGATCCATGGACTCCGAAAACCTTATATATGAAGAGGCACCACTTGATCTTCAATTTACAACATCAATCTCTCTCTCATTCTCATGCCACCTCTCTCTCTCTCTCCCTTGAGTGGACGTCTACTCTATCCTAGAGAGAAGGTCAACGCAGTCGTCGATATCATCATTGTGTTGCTACTTTGACAACTCTTGTATCTCCGTCTTCTTTGGTGCATCACGCTCGTGAAGAAGACGTTTGATATTGTGAGATGAGGTTAGGAGATCCATTTCTTGGATCAACTACTCGGATTGCAATAAGCACGCGACTCATCTCCACGCTCGCAAGCATCTCCTATGATAAACCAGACTTGAGATAGGTGGTCTCTTCTCTTAGAGACTCGATCACTACCATGCTACAAGAAGTATTTATTTATTCAGTATGTAGTTTAGATGAAATGATTCGAGAAATGTTCCTCGTATCATGTGGTTTCATCTATTAAAAACTTTAAAATTCCGTTGCATCGAGCAACTAGTGCAACTAGTTACTCTCGATCGTATATATTGTAATGCTTACGCTTTCATGATGCACTTAAGGATTCTGCCATATACTTCATCGATAAGGTAACTATAGAGATGCGTGCGGAGCTGAAGAAGAAAGATAGCACATCATAGACAAGTATGCATTTTCATGCTGTCAACAGTGACACATTTGAGGATACCAGAGAGATAGATGTTTTGTGGACTGAAACTGAGACCAAGGAATTCCTCTTTTGTGAGGAAGACTTTGAAAGTACAATAGAACTTTGCTCCATTGACACTGATGAGGTAGAAGATGAAGAATTGAGAGTATCCATCCCTTAACGAATAAGAGGAAATGATTGTAGATATGTTTGGTGTCGTACTTTCTAAGCCTGGAGTAATCGAGGTGGACCCCAAATCACTGATGCAACATTCACAAGCAGCAAGTACAATTTAAGAAGTATTTGAGAAGTTAGATCTGATTACACCTGAGTTGGAGCCGCTTCCAGCAAATCTTAAGGATGCCTTCCTTGCGAGTGAGCTCGAACAGTATCTGGTCATCATCAGTTGGCGATTGATAATCTCTCTTGCTAGAGGTTCTAGAGAAAATCATAAGGCTCTTCATTGTAATATGGCTGATATCCGGGGCATAAATACGACCTTGTGTTCACACCATATCTACATAGAGGATGACAGCAAGCCATCCTGGAAGTTTCAGCACATGTTGAATCCTAATCTTCGAGAAGTTATCATGAAAGAGATATTGAAAAAGTGTGAGGCATGCTTTATCTATCCCATCCTTAATTCTAATCGGGTTATCCCATTGCATGTGGTTCCGAAGAAATCTGAGATAATCGTGGTCACAAATGATAAAGGGGAGGAGATCTTGACCCGAGTACCTACTTCCCGGCGTCTCTGTGTAGATTACTGGTGCTTGAACTCTGCGACCAGGAAAGATCGCTTTCATCTGCCCTTTATTGAACAGATTATCGAAAGACTGGGAGGGAAAACTTATTTTATTTCTGGGATGGGTATTCTGGGTATAACCAAGCAGCAATCGCCCGTGAGGATCAAGAGAAGACTACATTTACTAGTCTGTTTGGCACCTTTTCCTTTCGACAAATGCCCTTGGATTATGTAATGATCCCACTACATTCCAAAGGTGTATGTTAGTTATGGTTGCCAACATGGTAGGTATTTTTCTGGAGGTGTTCCAGGATGATTTCTCTATCTATGGTGATGACTTTTATTCTTGTATGATGCACATTGACTGAGTACTTAAGAGATGTTGTGAAGTGGATCTTGTTCTCTCTTGGGAAAAGATCCACTTTATGGTTAGGGAGGGGACTCTCTTAGACCATGTCATCTTAAAAAGAGGTATGGAGGTCAACTCGACAAAGGAGAATGTCATTACAAATCTTGAACCACCTAGAACACTGAAGCAGGTGAGGTCTTTTATGGGGCATGTCGGATTCTACATGCAATTTATCCGAAACTTCAGGAAGAATTATTGGCCTCTTACTGAACCTCTAAGAAAGAATACTGAGTTTCTTGTCAACGATAAAGTACTCCTTACTTTCAACACCTTGAAAAGACAGGTTACTCAAGCATCTATCCTTCAGTCGTCCGATTACTCTCTTCCCTTCGAGATCATGATAGACATGTCAGAGTTTGCTAATGGGGTGTTTTGGGTCAGCATAGGGATGGAGTTCCATTTGCTATACGTTGTTCCTGCGAAACCCTGGATGATGCCCAAAGGAACTACATTGTAACAGAGAAAGAATTGTTGGTTGTTGTGTTTACCCTTGAGAAGTTGGGATCTCACATCTTGGATTCTGAAATTATTATTTACACTGATCACTCTGCTATCGGTATCTATAGGACAAGAAGGATGCTAAGTCATGTATGCTCTGTTGGATTCTTCTGCTCTAGGAATTCGTTTTGGAAACAAGAGACAAATTTGATGTTAAGAATGTGGTAGGAAACCATTTGTCAAGACATGAAAGTTTAGAGGCTCTCTTGAGCATTGTACCTATCACTAAGACCTTTCATAATGGATCCGTATTGAGTATTGGTTCTCTCCCAAGGTATACCAGGATTGTGAACTATCTCATGAGCGAGAAAGTTCTACAAGATTGGACTCATGTCATGCAAGACAAAATTGTACCTGACATCCATTTCTACCAGTGGGAGGACCTGTACCTTTACAAGGAAGGTGCAGATTACATTTGGCGATGGTGCATTCCTCAGGAAGAGTACACCAGTATCCTTGAGCATTGTCATAAGCTTGAAGTATGAGGATACAATTCTGGACATCGAACGGCAGTGAAAGTTTTGTAATGTGGCCTTTAGTGGACCACACTATTCAAGGATGTCACAACATATGTGAAAGGTTGCACCGACTATCAAAAATTGGGAGGTGCCATATGTTCCAAAAATTTGATGCCACTTAAGTTCTTCCAAATTTCAGACTTATTTATTGCTTGGGGCAGTGGATTTATGGGCCCTTTTCCTAGCAGTCAAGTATTTTCATACATCCCGCTCGCTGTGGATTATGTGAGTCGATGGGTGCAGGTTGTCCCCACTCTTTCCATTGATAGTCATATTGTTTGTCGCTTTCTCAAGGAAAACATTATCTCACGGTTCGTGATTCCTAAGATTTCTATGTTAGACGAGGGTGGCCATTTTGTGAACAAGGATGTCATAAAGATCATTAAGGATTACATCATTGAACACCGCGTTGCATCTCCTTACTACCAACAATCAAATGTTTTGGTTGAGTTATCCAATCGAGAGATCAAAACTATTCTACAAAAGCGTGCACGTCTAAATAAGAAGAACTAGTCTCAACTCATTGGTTCCATTCTATGTGCTTATCTAATCATTTAAAAGACTCCTTTGGGTATGTATCCCTATTGGTTGGTTTATGGCAAGACATGCCATCTTCCAGTTGAGTTAATCCACAAATCACTTTGGGCAGTTAACATATGTTACTTGGACTCATAGCATAGTGGTCAGAATGACAAGATAGATCTAAATATACTCTTGGAATTCCAAGATTATGCATATGACAATAACCTGATGTACAAGGAGAAAGTCAAAAGATGGCACGTAAAACATATCAGAAGAAAGACTTTCGAGCCAGGATAGAAAGTTTGGTTCTTTGATGCAAAATTCAATCTTTTTCCTAGCAAATTAAAGATCAAGTGGATAGGATCATTTTTGATGTTGACTATGCATGACAACAACAACATTCTCATATCAAAGTTTCATCTAATGCATAGCCATTCATAGTCAATGGACAGTTGCTGAAGCATTATATAAATCACTACACATTCATGTCTGTGGTAGACTTCATTAAGGTGGTATTTTAAGAAGAAAACAACAGTCAAAGGATGTAGATTCTTGAGCACAAAAAACTCTTTTATTCCTGCTCTTTTTCTTTTTCCATTTTCTTTCATTCCTTATCAATGCTATATTTAGGATGAATTTATCCTAAGTATAGGGGGTGAGTATGTTAAGTGTTCATTCTTTTTCTCCTCGCATGTCTCCTAACTTGTTGATATTCGGTCTATACTTAGGAATATTTCACCCTAAGTATAGGGGGAGAAAAGTTGAGTCCTTGATTTCGTATATTTAAACCCTCGCCTATACCCGCATGGTGTACAGTTTGCTACACTTAGGTATTTGATCCTAAGTATGGGGGGATGGTCGACTTCTAAATCCTTGATTCTTTAGTCGATGTAGTATAGACTTCTCTATACTTAATACGAGTGGTTTCTTCTTTTTCTCTTCAACCTATGAGGACATAGCTCAAGCTAAGTATAGGGGATCGTCTATATGATGCATATACTTTAGTGTGTATTTTGTATACTATGGAAGATATAATAAATTTGTATAAAATCCTTCAAAAAATTTTATATATGTTGATTAATAGATCAGGTTAAAAATGTTTTGCAAAATTATTTAAAAAATTGTCGAAAAATGTTAAAAAAATCTTTTCGAAACTATTTTGAATTTTTTTTTAAAATATTTTCAAATAGTTATAAAAACATTTTATTTGTAAAAATTCTTTTATTTGTTTGAATAACTTTTATTGAAAATCTATTTGCAAATGGATTGGACAATGGTTCAAAAGTACTTAGAAAAATCTATACAAACTATTTGAAAAATCTTTGCAAAATGATTTTCAAAATTTTTGTTAATGGCTGTAAAAAAACCTTTTCAAATTATTTGTTAAAATAAGTTTTCCAAAATATTTGTGAAATTGTTGTAAAAACTTTTTCAAACTATTTTGAAAACTATGTGTAAATTATATAAATATCACTCCAAATAAAATTCTTATATAAATTTTTATATATCTGTCTAAAAAACTCTTTGTAATACACAACTAATTTTTGTAAATATTAATGCACCTGAGTGTAAATACTTGACATATTTCGTCTATATTGAAAAAATCTGTAAAGTTTGAAAACTTTCCAAAATACCAGAAAAAATTGATAATATTCTCGAGAAATGCATACGAATTTTCAAAACCTTTTGAAAAAATCAATAAAAATTGTAAAAATAGAAAATTCTATACAAAAATATTTTTCATGCATTGTACATTGCATTATCATTTGCATTTTTCTAAGTGATAATGACAATTTAACTAGTCTACGTAAAATCTGAAGATTGGAGCTTTGCAAGACCTTAATTAACTTAAATTTACAGAACCCTTATATGAGCTAGATTTGAGACTTTTCAAGTCAGTTTGACTTAATTCTTTAAGGCAGTAAGACTATGCTTGCATGTCATCTTGGTATGCCTAAGTGGAATATTTCGAGACACACACCTGACCTTTTAGACAGTAACCTAACTTGGACACCTGCATCTTACACTTTGCTCAACTCAGTTGAATTAATAGATGACTGGATTTCATGGCATGAGATAAAAGCGAATGCAAACATACAAAGTCACAATTTTGTGGCCATTTTGCCCCAACGTGATCTAGTGGCGATGAGGTCTAAAGACAGAATGTTTTGGATTGCAATAAAGCTTCAAAAGATGGATAGTTTATTGGACCAAGAGGAAAATGTCCTTATATAAATGTTGTTGTATATAGTATTCAAAAAAAAGCAACCAAAGAATATATGGGTAAAAATCAAAGAAAAATCAATCCCCGTTGGAGTACATGTCCAATAAGCAAGCATAAGCTTCAACGTCAAAGTAATCATGTGAGCCAGGAGCTAGATGACTTGGCTACATAGGTCAAGAATCCAAGGATAGGTAGTTACATTGGCTATCGTAGATTCTCTTCTCCACCTCCTCTTCTTGAGTCGGATGCACTTAAACTTATAAGGGAATACCTCACTTCTTGAGAAAAGACTTGTTGGATTGGGGAATTAGGGTCATTATGTCGGAGAAGACTATCTCTACTGCTTCAGCCGAGACGAGCTACATATCACTGACATTGTACAAGAAAGATTCAAAGTCATAAGAGTTATGTATATGAAAAGGTTTATTCTGATCTGTCTATTAAGGAGAACTAAATAGAGTATTATGCTTATTAAGAGTTGTTAAGTTTTAAATCCTATTCCCATTAAGGTTCCGACAAATTAATAATCCAGAGGTATAATTTAGCTACAAACTTTGATTTATGAAGACAAGTTTAAAAATCATTATCATTCTAAGTTTTTTTTTCTTTTCTTTTATTTTCTTTCATACACTTATTATCATAACTGTTTGCTAGGGACTAGTAAAGCAAAGTACATGGGAGTGATGAATTTCCATTCGTGCACATTTGTTCATTCATTATAGGCTTTAATCCCTAGAAAATTGCATATAAATAGAAATAACACATTTGAATTAACACATGTATATTCATCTATAAATAACATATATATACATGTATTGACT
The DNA here is from genome assembly GCA_037367405.1 of Ottelia alismoides. Lineage (NCBI taxonomy): Eukaryota > Viridiplantae > Streptophyta > Magnoliopsida > Alismatales > Hydrocharitaceae > Ottelia > Ottelia alismoides. The sequence goes on from JAZKJV010003483.1 coordinate 205,159, forward strand.
GCAAAAACTAGAAACTGTTGGGGGGGCAATTAATTTTTGGAAGTCCTCGGGTTTACTTTGCAAAATCTCCACCGATTCGGCTTGGACGGCTGCGATTAGAATGTTTCGGTGCTGATCCAACGCTTGCGCTGGTGCCACATGATGAAATTCTGCACTGCGACTGTTCTTGAAGTTGTTATTCAGCTAACGACGGGCTCTCCTTCTCCGAGTTTTCTCGAGCTGATGACGGCGAGCTGGGGCCTCCGGCGGGGCCAGAGGGATGGCTCCTCCACCCCTCGAGCTCGCCCGTGGTGGTAGGTGATCGGCGGCAACTCCGAGCGACGGTGGACTCTCAAGGAAAGTGGCGGTTTTGTTGATCCTAGAGGTTAATGAAGTCTGACGCCCCTTCTTTGAGGTTGATTTCTGTGAAGATGAGATCCCTAAATGATGTGAAAATGCTCCAGATTCAAGTTGGATCTGCAAAGACAAAGTGGATGTGCTCGATTCTCAATGAATTGGCTAAATGTTTAGGATTTTGCAAGATCAAATAAGTGGCTTCTAGAATAAATTTGAATTGCGTGGACAACTTAGGAAAAAGGACGACGATTTGAATGGATTTTGAAACGAAATGAAGAGGGATTTGATCTGGCGATTAAGAATGATGATTAAGCATCCTAATGTCGCACTTAGCGACGCTAATTAAGGCACAAAAATCGAGAAAGAAAGTAGAGAAGATGGAGGAATAGATCTAGGGATATAGAGGTGTATTACCTCAGGTATCGGCACGACGGGCGATCTTCACCGGAGTTGAACACGCGATGTAGCGGCGATGCAAGGCTGCCAAGAGCCTTGGAACTTCCTTCGATGCGTCTTCTTCCATGCGGGGTCGCTTGCAGGTGCTGTCACCACCTATGCGACGCGAAGCAAGGCGGAGAAGGTAAGGGATCAACCACTAGAGCTGGTCTTCAGTTAGTTACAGGAGAGTTAGTTGCAAATGCCGAACTTGGAGGGCTTTTATAGAACGAATTTGTGGGCTCCAAGTAAAATCCAAGGGTGGTCGTGCATGGTGGTTATTAGGAGGTGAAGATCAAGGGTTGAAATCATCGGAAGGATTTAAGAGATGCGCTTGGAAATTTGGGGAAGATGGCCGGCCAGAACAGAATCAGTTTAGCCTCCTTTGAAGAAGATGAACCAGGTGCTGACACGTGTCAGCACCTGGTTGGCCCAGATACGAAAATTACTTGTAAATTCATTATTAAATAATAAATAACATTATTTTAAATAGGTATAAATACAAGAAATGTAAATAAATTATTTATCTAATTTATGGAATAATTACTTTTTATAAATAGTAAATGTTATTCAAAGTAGAAATATTACATTAATAAATATGTATATATAAATAGGTTTTGGATTTTTAATTAATAAATAAATAACTAAAAATTAATTTTATATTTTCTTAATTATTAGAACAATAAATAAAAGTTGTGTGAATTTTTATGGATTTTAATAAAATAACTTACATATATTAATAAATATGGGTATAAGTTATACAGTTCATTTTTACCTATAATTTAGGGTTTTTTATTTTATTAAAATAATAAAAAAGCTCCAAAAATTATGAAATAAATTAGGGTTAAATTACAAGATCATGAAATTATTTATAAATTATAAAATTAAGAAAACAATAAATAATGTGTGCTATATAAAATAAATAGCCCAGAAAACTAACTTTTTGCAAATGGCTCCGAATTCGATGAAACCACCTTTATTAATTAGAGAATATTATTTTATGAACTTTAAAGGTGTAGAGTGAAATTGGAGTTCGTATAAAGAAGTTATGATGTTCGGAAGTTGAGATTTTGACAATTTAAAGGCTGGATTTTTGGCATCGATACAGAGTAATATTTTTAACTTATTTTTATATTTATATATATATATATTTAGAAATATATAGGAAAAGAGTTTGGTGAAAAATATGTATATATGATTTTATTAAAAATCTTTGAAGTTTTGTATTTATTTTATAAATAGTGAAAGATGTATGAAGTGTGCCTTAATTTATTTTTTTAGTTTTCTTTCCTAATCTCCACCTACTTTTTGGTTTGTCGACCAATCCATGATGTCTTGGTCTCGAGGATTAGGTTATATAAATATATCTTGCAGTTATATTTATATTTCTAAGTCATATTGTACATATTTTCATATTCACAATCTGCCTTCTTTTCTTTTCTTTTCTTTATTCTTTTATTTATTAACATCTTTTTATGCTTAAATGTTAATATTTATTCATGAATGGAATTTGGATAAAAGATGAAGATTAATGAATATTTACATGCATTTGTTAAGGATTTTAAGACAAAATGCGACAGAAAAGTTAATGAGTCATGGATTCATCACACAGCTAGCCACGTCACACCTTGTACACCATCCGATCGAAGCACCCTAGATCTAATCCTAAGCGTCCACCCATGCCTCCACCAGGGCCGTTGTATCTCGCGATCCAACGGCCTAGACTTCGTCTTCCACCTCCCACAACCTCCGCTCGATACCCCGCACCTCGCTGACCATCCTCCCCCTTCTAATTTTGGCCGCTTCATCTCACGCCATCTCCACGATCTAGCACCGGGACCACGTAGCCCTCACATCCCCTACCCTCACACAACACCTAGCCATGTATTCCCTCCTCTCCTCCGGTCAGCATCTACCCACGAAACGCACGACTCCATCGCCATCTCCCGACTATAAATAAGTCACCTCCGCCCCATATCTTCTTCGTCCACCAACCAAGGGGTTGAGGCCCAGCCCTCCTTCTCCTCCCTGTGACAGGGGGAGGAGCTAGGATCGAGCAACGACGACCCAGAACTCCGGTGAGACCGATGGCTGTCACTGGCCATGACCGGGCTCCTCCGGGCACCCCAAGCTCGCTGGAGTAGCTGCCCAACATGTGCGATGACCCAAGCAGCTCCAGGTGCTCAGCCCAAGCTCCACTTTGCCTCTAGATCCTTCTTCAATCTCAGGTAACTTAGCTTCTTCGTTTGCCTTTTGTTTTCTCTGAATTTTCTAGGTTAGCTCTGATACCTTCATGGTCACCTGAACCCCCCACGAGCTCCGCCTATCATCAGACACCTTCGCCAGCGCCTCCGATCACCCTCCTACTCCATCAAAACCTTCATCATCCCAAGCTTTCTCCTCCACCGGAGGTGGAGGAGAACCCATCAAGGGCTCCATTTCTTCGTCTCCCTCAGCCCTCAGTTCACCTCAGCTAGCACGCAAACATGCCTCGGCTATCATCTGACCTCTTTTGCAGGTCTAAAAACTCCATTTGCCGGACCTCGGGCAGATTCAAGTTCCAGAGCTCTGCTTCCGGTGAGCACGCATTGACAGCAAAATCCAGGCACTTCCGCATCTTCTCCGAGCTTGCGTCTTCATCGCCAGGCCTCCAGCATCCTTCCCCGACCATCACCGAGCACAGAGAGACGCAGAGGAGCTCCAGGAATCACGCAGGAGCTCCAATTGCGCCGCCCATTTTTGAGGAAGAAGGAGGTGCAGAGATCGTTGGATCTCGCCCCCCGGCGGAGATCTAATAGCCCAGGAGTAGCCACGTCGTCTTCCCGGAGCATGGAGGCCTGGTGGGACCGATCCTCGCCCTAGGCATCCTCGAACCGCCACGTGGCCCGAGCCGCCACGTGGCCTGAGCCACCTGCTACGACCGTCCGAACCTACGCCGAACCTAGCCCCCACCCGAGCCTGGACTCACGTGCCTCACGCACGTGAGGGTTGGGTTTTTTGCATCGGTGCCCTCACAAATTTCTCATATTGCAATCAGGTTCAAAGCTCACATGTCGACCACGTTCAGCGGGGGTATTTTGCAAGTATACCCCCCCGGGTTTCATTTATTGCAAAAATGCCCCTGTGTGTGTGTAATTTACAGGGAAGGTCCTGAACTTTCTTCTGTTTGCATTTTATTCCCTCCCAAGGGCATGTCTGCTATTTATGTTTTCATGTTTTCTTGCATTTATGCCCCTGACTTAACTCGTTTATATCTTGAGCATCATAGCTCTGATTGTGTCGATTTCAGTGGCATTTTGAAGCTCTTTTCATTGTCTTCATTATGGCATTCTTTTCTTTCAAATTTGACACTACGAAATTTCATGTTTTATTTCCTTGTCTAAGTGCCTCGACTTATATGTTTCTCATGCCTTATTTTTACCCGAATGGAGAGAGCTTTATTATTTGTCTCTGATTTGACTTCTTATTAGTTGGCTTAAGTACTGTTGATTTAGGGCATATTTTGTATTGCATTTCATCGCATTTATATGCATGATTAAAAAATATATAAAAAATGCATGTTTTACATTTGTTTAATGCATTATCTTGCCTTCTTGCAATCTTTGGCCTATTAATCTCTAACACAATACTTAATTAATGAATGAAAGTCTGAATAGTCACGAAAGAGGCTCGTATCCCTGAGTTCAACCTTGGTTACTTACCAAGTAAAATAAAAATACATGACCATCTGATTTTATTGACATATCTATTAGATGGTTTTTGATGAACCGAATCCAGCCCAGCTGCGACGATCTTACGTGCTAATTCAACACTCTTAAATGGTCGAATTTGAGGTTTATCAATGGCCATCCTATAGTCGGTGTCGGGTCTTGTGGGTTTAAACCTTGCACTATGTTCACATCATACTTTTGTTGTAGATAATGCTAGACCTTCCTGTGAGTTCCTGAGAACATTTAATCCAAATATATGGGATGTAGTTAAGAAAGAGATTGAGAAGTGGTATGGAGCAGGATTTATTTTCCCAATCTCTAACTCCAAGTGGGTGGCACCTTTACATATTGTCCCGAAGAAGTCGGGTTCGTATGGTCACCAATGAGGAGGTAGTTGAGATTGTGACACGAGTACCCACGTCGTGGCACATTTGTGTTGATTACAGAGGCCCGGATGTCTTGACCAAGAAATATCACTTTCCTCTACCTTTTATTGATCAAATTTTGGAGATACTAGCATGGAAAGAGATCTTCTGTTTTCTTAACGGGTACTCAGGCTACAATCAATTAGTTATCGTCCTTGAGGAGCAGGAAAAGACCACTTCTACATCTCCTTTGGGAACATATGCATTTAGGCCCATGCCTTTTGGTCTATGCAATACCCCAGGTACTTTTCAATGGTGCATGAATGTCGTGTTTGCCGAAATGGTTGGTGATTTCCTGGAGGTCTTCATGGATGACTTCTCGATCCATGGTGATTTATTTGATTCTTGTTTGACACATTTGGACTGAGTTCTTTAAAGGTGTAGAGAGGTGAATATGGTACTCTCTTGTGAAAAAAGTCAATTATGTTTAATGAGTGTATCATGTTGAGGTACGTTATCTCCAAAAAGAGAATGGAGGCTGACCCTACCAAGGTGGATGTGGTCGAGAAACTAGATCCACCAACCAACATCAAGTAAGTGAGATCATTTCTGGGGCATGTTGGAATTTATAGACATTTTATTCAAAATTTTTCTAAGATTGCATGACCCCTGACTGAGCTCTTGGGAAAGGACATCGAGTTCTTTGTAGATCACAAGTGCATTGAGACCTTTGAGCTCCTTAAGAATAAGATTTATAGATCACAGATTCTGCAGGCTGTTGATTGGTCTCTTCTATTTGAGATCATGACTAATTCTTTGGATTTTTCTATAGGATCCGTATTAGGTCAGAGAAGAGATTAGATTCCATTCGCAATTCACTACGCAAACAATGTTTTGGACCCAGCACAGATAAATTACACAATGATCGAGAAATAAATCACTGTAGTAGTGTGGACATTAGAAAAGTTTAGTTATGTGATTCATTGCTCAAAAGTAATAGTTTGCAACGATCATTCAACCATTACGTATCTCATGGAAAAGAAGGATGTGAAGGCACGTCTTCTTAAGTGGATGTTGTTGTTGCTAGAGTTTGATTTGGAAATTAAAGATAAACATGGGGAAAGAAATGTAGTGGCTAATAATATTTTGAGGATTGAGATAAAGGTTTCCCCTAATTCTAGTCTTATTAAAGAAACCTTTCCAGATGAGTCAATTTGTTTTTTTACTCACTCTCATAGTATGCCAACATGCTGAAATTCATTGCCTCCAAGTAAGTTCCCAATGGTTGGACTTGGAGCAGTATGGACCGACTTAAGTCGGATTCAATAAATACCATTGGGAGAATCCATTCCTTTTCTTTGAGGGATTGGATTGTGTCTGGAGGAGCTATATTCCTCGGCAGGAATACCATAGTGTCCTAATGTATTGTCATTCACTTGAGGCCGTAGGACAACATTCAGAAAAAAGGGTCGCATACAAGGTGTTTTATTTTGGCCAACCTTATTTAGAGATGCTACTGATTTTGTACGGTCGTGCCCTATTTGACAAAGGATGGGAGGGCATGTTGGTTCTAGAGATGAGATGCCCATGCAACCTTTGATTTTTCATGATGCCTTTGATGCTTGGGGCATATATTTCTTGGGTCCCTTCCCGAATAGACAAGGTTTAAAGTACATTTTATTAGTAGTTCATTACTTGTCGAGATGGGTGGACACTATTCAAAGTCGAGCCATAGATAGTATGATTGTCTGCAAGTTCATAAAGGATCATATTATTTCATGGTTCGGGGTACCTAGAGTTTGTATATCTGATGGGGGTAGACATTTTGTGAATAAGCATATGACATCTTTAGCAAAAGAATATATATTTGAGCATTGAGTAACTAGTCCTTACCACACACGATGGAATGGCATGGCAGAGGTTTCAAATAGGGAGGTGAAGAGCTTTCTTCAAAAGTTATTCTGACCCGATAGGAAGAACTGGTCTCAGTTGCTAGACTAAGTTCTGTAGACTTATCGAATATCCTACAAGACACCATTCAACACTTCACCTTTTAGGATGATTTATGGAAAGCCATGTCATTTTCCTGTTGAATTAGATCATAAATTCGAATGGGAAATAAAGAACATAAATTGGAGTTGTCACTTAGGGAAGTTGTGTAGAGACCTTGACCTTTATGAGTTGGTGGAAATCAGTAACCGAGCATATGGAAACAACATGATCTATAAGGAAAAAGTTAAGAAGTGGCATGATGCACATATTAGATTCAAGAACTTTGTCCTGGGACAAAAGGTATGGTTGTTTAATGAAACTAAAGATTTTCCATGGGAAACTTAAATTGAAGTGGATGGGTCCTGTTATGGTAATGGAAGTGCATGAAAATGGTAGTGTAGAGATTTCAAAGCTTTCATAGAATGCATCTTCCTTTTTGGTTAACGGGCAACTACTTAAAAATTTTGTAGAATCCAAGGAATGATTAACTCTTGTTGACATGATTGACTGCATGCCTAATGATGCAGTTTCAGATTTTTCAGACAAGGCATGATCATCGGTACTGATTAACATCATAAGATTAATCATAAGTGGATTTTTATTCTTTCTGATTTCATTCTTGTAGTGTTACATTGACTCTTATTCTTTTCCCTACTAACACTTAGGCTATTTTTTAGCCTAAGTGTATGGGGGATCAGTCTCTATATTATTCATCATGTATTCTTTTATCTAGTATTCGGTGTCTTCTATATAGTTAATTCTCTTTCTTTACTTAGGTTTTTTAAAACCTACATATAGGGGGACCATCCTTTGGTATTCATTTTGACGTATTTTTTCTTAACCCACACTTATATTATTTTGGTCATAAGCCCTTGCGTTCTTTTATATTAAGTTGAGCTATGGCTTCATGTCATTTTGTGCTTTGAGGACATAACAAAAGCTATGTATAGGGGGGTCTACCATATATATGTCATATATACTTTAGCATAGCTCATATTTTTAAAATTTTCAAACTTTTTGGGGCTACGAGTATCGTATTGTATTCTTGCAACTGATTTCTATACAAAAGGTTTTGAAAAGGATTTTGAAAATTACATACACATTGTACATGGTTTTCATGTTTTACGTGGTTTGTACAAAAAAAGATTGACATGTTTTGATGGGAAGTTCCCTAAGAAATTCAAATAAAATGATGATGAAAAATGAAATGAAGAGAAAGATTGTTACATTACAAAGCTACATCACTATAATCATACATTAAATGTGAGCGATCCCAACCTTTAAGAATCCACTTGGACTAAATCATAAGGCTTTTATGAGCCGGGCTAGTACCCCAAAAAGGTCTCTGCATCGTTAGTGCTACAAGTCTAGATGTAAGTATATTATATACCTTAAAAAGATGCATCATGGTGTACTTCCAGGAAAACAAGAACATGTGACTCAGTTTCTTTTGACGGACACACTGATTAGCAAAATAAAAATGAATGAGTTGGGTATTGGCACTTGAGATAATCATGTTCCAATGAAAGGAAGAGAAAATAAGTACACAATCCTATTGCTTCTATAATCTGGTCTTACATATACCTTTGAAGTCTGATAAACTAAAGAGATGGTGGATTGAGGCAAGGCCAGATTTATTCCCTAGAGTTGAGGGTTGGGTCCTCAGGAGAGACTCTAAGATTGGAACTTTGAATGAAATTTTGACTTTACTTCTAGGGATGCAGTCAACACTAAGTCGTACTTCTTATATATGTGTATACATTGAGAGTTTGACAATTAGAGAGTTGAATTCCTTTTGATTAATACTTGGATCAACTTAAAGTTTTAGGAATCTTAAAACTTAGTGTTCTAGGTCAAATCGATCCATATATACTCACTTGCACATGTCAGGGATCTCACTAATTAAGCTAACTCTTTAACTAAATTCTATATTTATTAAATCGAGGTTGAGCATAGTCTAAATATAGGGGAGGTGATAAATCTCATATTTATCAGTATAATTTAAGATATTTATCTCTCTTTCTTAAGTAATTCAACAAGATTCATTGACAATTAACATTAATTAACAAATTGTGTGATTTATATAATTGACACTAATTACATTGTATTATACAACCTTATTATGGTTCTAATATTTTACATTTTTATTTACTATTGAAAAAATAAAAAATAGTATAATAATAAATAAGTAGTATAACAAAAAATAAATTAAAACCATAAAATTAAACAAAAGAAAAATAAAAAGGAATTTGTTTTATATTGTTTCAGTAAGTATTTAAGTTTTATCTATGTATAGATGATGTCTGATCTCTTTTACTTCTAAATGAAAGTTGTAGATCTCATCAAGATGTACAACTTTCATGGTTATCATTTTTTAAATTCTGATTCTAACTATTAATTATTGAATTTCCATTGTTTTATCTATTTATCTTAATTCCTATTGGGCCATCTGGTGCCTCCATGACTGTCCACATGGCCGCATCCATTTACACATATCGCCTTCCATCTGGACTGTTGAATCTTGATCTAGCTGCCCAGATTTCGTCTTCAAACTCTGCTCTCCTCCTTCAAGAGACAAATCTTCTCATGCGCCCAACTTCTTTGATTTCTTCAAACCTCCATGTCCAACCTCTTCCCTCAAAACCACCACTAAATCCATAACTGAGCTACCACCTCCCTCGCCTAATCCTAACCTCCGAATACCTCTAACCACCATGCATTGACAACTTTTTGAAACCTCCATCCTCAACTGCATGTCACCAACTTATCCCTTCTCAAAAACCTCTCCTCCTACCATCAATAACGGCATTCGCCTTCACGCGATGAACCTCCTGGCCCTTCCACCTTCCTGTTACAGAGAGTAGGTAAGATAGAGAGCCAAGACGGAGTCAAAGCCTCTAGCGAGATCCTTGGCATTGCATCCAAGTTGCAGCAACTTGCTTAGTTTCCCTAGTGCATATCTTTGGCCCAGTTCGTGGAGAAAAGAATGCCAAAGTATTTACGTTTTTACTCAGGCCCTAATCTTCTTCAAATAATTGATTCCAATTCAATCTTTCGGGTAAGAATACACTTGATCTTCTATTCATTCACCATGTACTTATTTATCTTGGATCAATTGCTTATTCACATCTTCATCTGATCATTTGTTTCTCATCACTCATCATCCATCGTTCAAGCATTATATCCTTGTTTATCTTTACAGTTCTCCATGCTCGTGTTTACTTAGATTCTTTCCTGGTCGAGCTATGACCAGGAACCCAAATAGGATTCTTCTCCTTCATCCCAATGGAACCACCATTTCAACTCAAAACTACCTGAACTTTTTTGCATTTGCATGGACCTTCGTTGCTAACAGTACAAGAGCTTAAGGGATTCACTGATCGGAGAATGAAGCAGTGCTCCAATGTCCAATTCTTCTTGGAAAAGATTCATTGTAGGTCATTGCAAGGGTCCCTTCATCGTCCTATGTTTATCTCCGACTTCGCGGAGATTTTAGGAAGGTCATCTGACCTTGAGCTATGGTAGAGGAGCAAGGAGGAGCGAAAGCACTCTCACCAGAGCATAGATCGAAAGTCACCGCACACAGAGGAGTCAAAGAACGTACGAAGAGTAGTAGCTGTTGATCTTCCCAAATTGGGTGAGATCAAATGTCCTGGATCTCGCCACGTTGTCTGGTTGAACCAGCATTTCATACCTACAGCTTGGCCTATGACCCTACATCCGAGCCTCGAGAAAAGCACTAAAAGCAGCCATGTGGACCAAACCTCCTCTTTCAAACCTAGCATGGTAATGTGTTTTGTGCACGTTATGGGGTAATTTACAGCGACCTCCCTCTAATTTATTTTAATTGCAAATAAGTCCTCCCACATTATGTAAATTACATAGGTTATTTTATATACATTTTAGTCTAATTTGTCTTGTTTTGTAATTAAAAAATTACAGTTTTATTGCAAAGATACCCCTAGAGTAAAGATTGAATATCTTTTTATATATAAATCGAAATGAATTGATTTTATTCTCATTGGAAAGTTATTTTAATATTCTATCTCTTGGTGTGATTCATTACGATTTTTTCAGTATAAAAATCATGATTGAATTATTCCTTATGCTAAGAGCTTATTTTGACCATTAAATGAAATTGATCATGGATTCTTGGTGATGATTTGATCTTGATACTCATAATGAATCTTACTGACTCATTGTTATTTTTTAATCAATTGTCATATAGTAATTAAATGATTTAATTTCTTACGAAACAATTAAGTATTAAAGTGAAATTGAAGTTCAAATTGTATTGAATTGCATTTAAGACTGAAATAACCTTTTCCTTGATTAATAATTTAATTAATATTAAATAAATTTAGGGAGTTTTTTTAGTTAGTTCAAGTCTTTTGTTGTGAGTCTACTATTAATGCGATCTTCAAAATTGTATTTTTTGTGCATCTTTGCCTTCATATAAAGTAATTCCATAAAAATGTTTTGCTAATCTAACTAGTTTGTGATTTGTGCATACGCTCACTATAATCATCTTATAAATTGTTATATTAAATTTTTTACACTTAAAATTAATCATCTAATTGCTCGCATCCTTGTGCTTGACCCTGAACTTCCTAGGTTTATAAATGCAAACCAAATCTTCCTCATGGAGATCTTTTATTCGGTTCTACATGATATGTTAACTGCATCTGCTACAACGGATAATTAATCTATGCATTTAGAGATTAACCAAGTTGGTAAAAGTGGAGAAGTTCTTCTTCAAACAGGGCACCGAATTAGATGAAAGACACCCTGGGCCCATATGAAACATGGATGAATATAGCCATAATATACATTGCAGCTAGAAGATTCAGCCGATGACTTGTGTATCCACCCCTTGATCCACTTGGTCCTCTACCTGTGATTATTGATCATACTTATGTTGACCTAAGCCTAAGTATAGGGGTACTGATATCATTGTGTCTAGTTCATTTCTATTCTCTCTCCTCTCCCTCTATCGCCCCATTCCTTGCTCTTCTGCTATGCTTAGGCCCTCAAAAGCCTAAGTATAGGGGGCAAGTGACTTCCTTTTTTCACTCGACTATGCTTGATACGAGTAATGAAGAGGATCTCTCGAGAGTCGCATGATCTCCCATGGCGAGGCCACAGTCAACTAATTGACCGCTTAGGAGACTCAAATCACTCTACAATTAACACACAATATAAATGAATAACAAGAATATGAGTTAAAATTTATTATACCCTGCAACACATAATGTATTTTTATGCATGCATATAGAGGTCGATCGACATAGAGCAAGTTAGGAAGCCTATGAATATTTCTAATCAATTTATATTATGAACGAAGTGTTTTTATCCATTATGCATGTTTCTCTTAGTTATTTATTTATTGTTTATTTATTTTGAATTGAAATTAAAAATGAATATATATATATATATGTGTATATTTAAAAATAATAAAATCTATATAAATTAGCTTAATACATATATATGTACACATAGGTAAAGATATTTATATAAGTGCTACACATATTTACATATACATAGACATATATATATCAGTAGTATAATATATATTTATATATATATGTATATGGATTTTTAGTATATATTCTTTAAAAGTATATAATAAATGAATATATAAGGGTTGTATACAATATAGAGTTAGATACCTATAGATATAATAAAAGCAAATAAAATACACAGTATAAAGGTCTTTTTGGGTTTAAAATAATTTTTGAATGTCTTCTTTTTCCTTGAATTGTTTCTAATTTATAGTGGTTTTGAAGTAAAAAATATCCCAAATTAGTATTAAATAGAGAAGACGAATTGAATTGAAGCTTAAAAATATCAAATAATGTAAAAAATGCTTGAAATAAATTTTAATATATTGTCGATAATATAGAGAAAAAAATAAACAAAAATAAATGTTTTTAAATTTTTTGGTGATTTTCAAAATTTTTTGTTGTATTTTGGATCTTTTAATTATTTTTCTTTTTGCCTTTTCTATTTTAGGGGGTTTAGGTATAGAGTTAATATAGAATATATTAAATGACATAATTTTTTGTGATTTTTCATGGAATTTTAATTTTTTTATGATTTTATTAAATAACTAAATGCTTGGAATCCAAATTAAACTAATACAATTAAATACACCATTCAAGGTGCTCACCATAATTTTGGCATAATAAAATGCGAATATGAGCACTTTTTCACAAAACTCCTAAGAAAATACAATAGATCTATTGGCAGGGACCAACTTGTAATTATAATATAAGTTTTCTTCATTTTCAAACCCGCAATACAAAATCCAGGGTCATTGTTGTAATTTTTACACAAAAAATGACATGTGCACACCTAGGAAGGGCATAAGTGAAAATCAACAAAATTGTTGGTCATTTATACAATCTTTACACAAAAATATACACTGGATGTTCAAACTTTTACACTATATATAAATAACCAAAGCCTTGAGGTTATTCGAGTAAAATGCCCAACTCTTAGTGGGACCCACATAAGCTGAGCTCGCACAAACATATAGGAGAATAATCAAAACATACGCGGCATTAATGTAAAAATTCCCAAACAATATAGACTCCAGACATTATTTACCAGACTAAAATTAAAAAGTAAAAGGCAAAGGTGGTTCTTTGTATTTTATCCCTTATTTGCGCATGGGACAACGGTGCAGATCTCTCCCCTTAAAAACATAGTGGCTCCTCCTTACGCAATGATGCTTTGGTCCTAGATGCTCGAAATTATATCCAAGTTGAGGATCTGACAGTCGTGCACATGCAAATATAATGGTTGCTGATGAATCTAAGGTGCCTCCCAGTGCGAACAATATCTTCTCTTCACAGAGAACATGGAAGAATGGTGCCTCCCCTGAACTTCATTCATTGATTACTCCTCCATCTGACAGTTTTTGATGTTGATCTTCGCTCTGAATGACTGGGAGGCTCTCCTACAACTAATGACATGCTCGATAAGGTCCAAGACCCAACGATGGGGACTTAGTTAGTCGAAGAAGATGATGAACCTAGAATGCCTTCACCAAGTTTGAATCCAACATAAGAGGGGTTCTTTTGGCGCAAGACCATCTCGAGGATATTCCTTCACTCGAGGAAAAGGTCCTCGACCCATTGTCAAGCAGAAATGCAAAGGAGATGGATAGAATGGAAGGGGCTTTGGCATACGACATAGGAGGCTCCTCGGTTCGTAGAACCACTAGGATTCTGGTTGGTCAAATGGGTTGTGGAGATGGAGAAGGCTTTGAGGAACGTGTGGAGGTGGTCGGTGAGATTAGAGACCATTGAGGGATGTGATGAAACACAACCGGAGTGCTAGAGATCTGGCGAGCTAATTAGCCTATGTTAGACTAAATCATTACTAAAGAGCGAAATTGAGTGCGGAAGTTGAAAGACGAAATGAAATCTACCCTAGAAACATAAATTACGTAGATCCTATACCAGATGGTGGGCATGGAGCATGGCAGGCCAGAGCTCCACTGTGGATCGCCGCCTCATCCTTACTTTACCGCCTCCGAGCACAAGAAGGGTCTTGGTTGTCACATGGTCCTCAACACATATGCAAGAACACAGGACAAAGCTTAAAAGGGGGTTCAAGAGGCATAGGAGAAATAGAGTTTCTTGTTTATAAACAAGGGTGATGTGGCTTATTGATCTAGGACGTGTGATTGAATCAAGGAGTGTTGATTAGGTCTTTGGCGAAGACATGAATCAAGGGTGTTTAGTCTCCATAAATCGCACATCATGCCATGATGGAGCATCATGAACGTCAACGGAAAAATGTGCAAAATCAGGAGTCTGAGATTCTGGTGACTCAAGGAAGAGAGAGGCGGTGTTGACCGGGGTAAACAGTCAAAGCCCTCTGATTGATCCACCCGGGTCGCTATAGGACAAAAAGGTTGGATTTATTTAAACATAATTAATTAAAATTTAAAAACAATTTTAACAATTTTTTGTTATAAAATAAAATTTTTTATTATTTTATGTATTATTTTTTTTATTTTTTAATTTATTTATTACAACTTAAATTTTAAGGGTTTATTTATAAGTACATTCATCTATGTTTTAGGCATTTTTTAATTTGATATTTTATTTTTCTTATTTTGTATATTTACAACTTACTTTTAGGTATAGGAATATATTTTTATTTTATTTTGTTGATGTTATTTGTATACTTAAATAAATAGGGGTATATGTTATATATGTATAAGTGTAGGTATTTCATTTATGTGTTTATATATATTTATTTTAATGTGTGTGTTCTTTTATAGTTTTCTTATAGTTTTAAAATGTACATGTATTATAGGTATTATTTCCAGAATTATAAAAATATAAAGTAATAAGGAATAAAGAAAATAACTATTTTAATCAGGTATATTGTACAACAGGAATCCAAAACCTAACTTTCGCACGTTTACACCAAAAATATGAAACCATCTTCATTAAATAGCTTATTAAAAGTTATATTAAAAAGATTTTGATACATTTTGAGTTTTTATTTAAGCGATATGAGTATGGGAAGTTTGCATTTTGGTTTTTTATTCTTGGTGTAAATGTATACTGGATATTATTTTTTTATAAACTCACTTTTGCATTTTTTATATATTATTGTATACAACTTTTAGGTATAAAGTTTTTTTATTTGATAAATAAATAATAAAAAATAAAATGGGTCCTCAAAATTCTTTATTGATGAGTAAAAGAATGGGATTGTAATGTGTATTTGTCCCTTATCTCTCTGTACTCTATTTCTTGTCGACGAAATCTATCCTTGACTTGGTCTCAGGGTTGAGGGTCATAAAATACCTTTGGTATTTTATTCGTTTTCTTTTCTCTCCTTTATTCTATAATTTTGGTATTAAAAACATTATTTTATATACAATAATTAGAATAAATAATGAATGTTAATATGTACACAATAATGCTATTTGCGTGCATTAGTTAGGGTTTTTAAGGTCGAAATGATAAAATAAAGGTGATGAAATACAGATTCATCACGCCCTATACTTGCATTTGCTAGTCCCTAGAAAACACTTATGCAATAAGGGTATATCATGAAAAATAAAGAAAAGAAAAAATAAATCACTTTGAATAATTGTCAACTTTAAACTAGTCTCTAATAAAGTCAAAGTTTAGAGCTTAGACGAGGCCTATGGTTTAATTGTGTGTTCAAACCACATTGAAGTAGAGAAGTGTGACATAACAACCCTCATGTTCTATACACCTATCATCAAGTCCAATTCACAGCTATGCCATAACAATCCTCCTAGTCGCATACTCTTAATACCTTGAAATGATAGAACCATTTATGTGAATTTTTTAGTTGTTCCCAGACAAAACCATTGAACCATCAAGGCGTCTACTCTTCTGGTAATTCATCTTCGTGGATATAGATATTCCCTTTTAAGGTTATGTACTCTCGGTCTTTACAACCGAATGAGGGAGAGAAGTTAGAAGAATGGGAAGAAAAGTGAGAATGAACTAGTGTAGTCTTCATTCCCTTGTGAAGTTAGTCGTTGTAACCGATTCTCTAAAAAGAAGCAAGCTTTTTCTGAAGCTCAATTTTTTGGTGGAATATTTTGTATAGGATTCTTTGGATATTTTCTTTTACTTTGTACAGCTTCTGCATTCGTGTTCATGCCTTGGTGAATATAGCATCTTTTATTCCACCCAATATTTCGGGGTCTTGGAAAAGTTATGCCAGTAGACCATTCCTCATCCGAAGCATTATCTCAATCCACACAGTCTTCAGATATCATTGTTACCAAAAGAAGGGGGTTAGACACTACAGATATCGGCAATCCCCAAGAATGGTTCCTGATCCACCCTTGACGAAGCAGCCTTGCAACGTCCCAACATAGACTTTAAGATTTTTCAACAGATCATCGGGGTTGAGTTAAGTGCTAGGTTCGAGGTTTTCAGTCAAGTCACTATCTCAAGAGTCGTACGGATGATATGAAGGGTTCGATTTAAGCAAATTGACTTGATTACTAAATATAGTTTTATGGAATATAAATAATTAAGTCATGGTGACCTGAAACATCTCCACTTTTAGCCCTCAATGGGTTCCTCCGAAATTAGGTGTATTAAGGTCTATTCGAAGCTCCAATCTCCAAACTTTATTTTGAATTTCTCAATTTTCTATAATATTCTTAAAAATGCCAATGTTATGTACAATGCAAGAACAATATTTTTGTTATGCCATTTTCTAATTTTAAAATTTTTATGGATTTTTTGAAAGGTTTTGCACATTTTCATGCAATTTGTTAAGAAGAGTTTTGCTAATGTTTTTGAAATTTTGGTATTTTGCAAATTTTTAGGGATTTTTCAAAACAAAAAGACTTTTGGCACAAAAAGGAATGATACACAGATATTTACACAGGCGTGCCTCTTTTTATTTACAAGAATTGATGTTGGAGGATTTACATATCGAATGTGAGTTATTTTTATAGGTACATTTATACAATTTGTAAAGAATTTATTTGAAGGATGTATATATTCCTCAAACTTATTTGAACATTGTTTTACAAATAATTTTGAAAACTATGGTCCAAAATAATTTTTTCAAATAATCTTTACAAACATTTTAAAACTATTTTGCAAAGATTTTTCAAACAATATAAATAAATATATATATATTCAAATATTTTTGCAGCCATTTTCCAAACCATTTGCAAATAGCTTGTGAAGACATTTTTATATCACAAAAGAAAAGAAATTTTTACAAACCAAACATTTACAAAGATTGAAAACATTTTATAAAATATTTTTCCAATAGTTTTCAAAAGATTTTTCAACTCAATTTGAAAACTAGATATCAAACATTTTGCAAAACATTTTTTCCTAATTTATTAATCAATGTATACAAAAATAAGTTGAGGAATAATATGCATTTTATAATTAGTAACTTTGATGAATTGTTTATTTATATATAGTATCTTAGCTATATTTATGTAAGAATACAAAAGTACGAGATATGGTTGAAGTATATACAGAGTATATACAACCCCGATACTTAGATTGAGCTATGTCCTCATAGATCTAAGAGAAGAAAAGACAGATCTCGTACTAAGTATAGAAAAGTCTAAACTACAACGACGAATAAAGAATGATGAATGAAAGAATGTAAAGTCGATAGTCCTCCGTATACTTAGGATCAAACAACCCTAAGTGTAGTAGACTGTACACAAGGTGGGGAGGGTTGAGGATAGGAATGAACAACTCAACGAGTCATATGTCTCCCCTATACTTAGGATAAGATATCTGTAAGTATAGACATGAATATCAACAAGAGAGGAGATCGGTGGTGAGACAAAGAATGGAAATGTTACATCACTCATACCCCCTATACGTTGGATGACGCATATCCTAAGTACATAATCAATGAACGAGGAAAACAAAGAATAAGATGGAGAATATACAGAAAAGAATAAAAGAACAAGAAAATACGAAAACTTAAAGGAAGAGATTTTTAGTAACATTATCCAAATCTTACGATGTTGCTAAGGATGTGGATGCTCCTTCATTTCATATAACTTGGATGCAATAAACAACGACCACGAAAGTGTCATGTTCAAGGTACAACTTGAGTAACTAACCGTTGACGAAAAACAATTGTGCATCAGTAGACAATTCTAATATCATAATGCTTCTGTTGTCACGCACTTCTTGCACTCTGAATGGCCTTGTCCATTTACTCTTTATTTTTCCAGGGAATAACTTCAACTTTGCATCAAATAGCCACATTTTTTGTTCAGTCTCGAAGGTCTTTCGTTTGATGTGCTAGTCATGTCGGCATTTAACTTTCTCCTTGTACATAAATTTGTTATCGTATGCATAGTCATGGAATTTCAAGAGAATGTTCAGATTTTTTTCTTATGACCACCCCTTTGTAAGTCCAAATTACAAATATTAAATTCCCACGATGATTTATGAATTAACTCCACGGGATTTGGCATGGTTTTCCATATACAAGACGGTAGGGCGACATAATCAATGACAAGAAGGATGTGCTTGTATTTCTTAGCTGTTGGGAATGGGTTCCATGAAATCGATGCCTCAAGCATCGACTATGTCTAAAATTTGAATGAACCTCAAGGGCATGGAATCTTTAGCTGTAAGGGTGCCTTTGAGTCTTTGACAGTTAGTGCAACCCTAGACGTATGTTGTAGCATCCTTAAATAGTGTAGGCCACCAGAGGCCACACTACAATACTATCATTCTATCACCCGTGTGGTGTCCACCATATTCGAGTAAATCACAATGATCGAGGTCACTATGATGCTCCTCTTGAGGGATACACCTACGCCAAATGTTGTCCTCTCCTTCCCTGAATAAGAGAGGATCTTACCATTGGTAGAAATGGATGGCAGAAAAGAACTTGTGCTTCTTGATATTCGTCCAATCTTATGGAAGCACACTGAAGATGAGGTAGTTCACAATAAGGGCATATTAAGGGAGTGAATCCATGGCTAGAATTGATTCGTGAGGAAAGGTTTTTGTGATGGATGCACTACCAAGTGGAGGTTCTTGCTGCTCAATTCTGAATAGGTGATATGATACCACATTATGAACCCTAGGCTTGTCTTTGATTTCCAAATAGAACTCCTGGAGGAGAAGGATCTATTTGATTAGTCTAGGCTTGGCATCCTTCTTTTGTTGTAATTCTCGGATAGTAGAGTGGTCGGTGTAGATGGTGACTTTTGATCCAAGCAGATAGGATATGAACTTCTCAAGGGTGAATAACATATCTAGAAATTCTTTCTCTATGACAGTGTAATTTCTCTTAGCATTGTCTAGTATTTTGCTGGCATAGTAAATGGCATAGGTCACCTTGTCTTTCCTCTACCCTAACAAAGCCCCAATGGCAAAGTCTGGCGCATCCATCATGATCTCGAAAGGAAGAGACCAATCTAGCGGTTGTAGGACCAGATCTTGAGTGATTAGCTCCTTCAACTGATTAAATGAAAGGAGCACATGATGATCAACAATAACTCAGTTTCCTTGCACTACAATTCTATAAGAGATTGGGCAATCTGGCTTAAATCTATAAAGAATATCTTATAGAAACCCACATGCCCCAAGAATGACCTCACATGTCCAACATTCTGAGGTGGTTCGCGATTGTTGATAACATCTACCTTTGTCAGGTCAACTTCCATGCCACATTTGGAAATGATGTGACCCATCATAATCCCTTTTAATACCATTAAGTGGCTCTTTTTCCATGATAGCACGAGATTAACTTCACTGCAGTTCTTAAGTACTCGGTCCAGGTGCTCCAGGCAGGCATCAAAACTGTCACCATAGAATGTGAATTTGCCCATAAACACCTCAAGAAAACTACCAACCATCTCGGCGAAAATGACAAACATGCATCTTTGGAATGTAGCAGGTGTGTTGCATAGACCAAAGGGTATTCTCCTGAAAGCATAGGTGCCGAACGGGCAAGTGAAGGCAGTCTTCTCTAGATCTTCTGAGGCGATTGTCACTTGGTTGTACCCAGAGTACCCATCATAAAGTAGAACTCTTTTCCTGTTAATCCTTCCAACACTTATTCAATGAATGGCAAGGGAAAGTAGTCCTTTGTGGTTGCTACATTAAGGAGGTGTTAGTCAACATATATGCCAGGATGTTGGTACCCAAGTAGAAATATCCTCTCCTTTGTCCTTTTTAACCATGGTGTGCTCGTATTTCTTCGAAACTACATGTAGATGGCTCAACCATTTTGAATCAGAGATGGGATAAATGAATCTTACATCACACCATTTAGTGATTTCTTTCATGCTAACATCCCACAAATTTGGGTTCGGTTTTCTTTGAAACTCTCAGGACAGATTGGTATCTTCTTCCAAATAGATATGGTACGAGCATAGAGCTGGATTTTATCCCGCGGAGATATGAGATGTGCTAACCAAGTGTCTTGTGGTTCTTTTCTAGAACCTCGAGAAGTCAAGATTCTTGATCCAGGGTTAACCTACTACTGATGATGATTGGATACATGTTCTCTGCACCCACAAGAAAAGCAAACTTAAGTCCTGTCGGAAATGGCTTTAATTCTGGTTCTTATTTGGCCTGCTTCTCGAGTACCTCAGAAATTGTGCTAGTAAACAGATGATCTTCCATGACTTTGTAAGTATTGCTCACCTCAGTGGCCTCTTGTTCAACTAACAATGTGCCGAACAGATCTTGATGAAGTCATCATGTTCAAACAGGCATGAATTGTATGACTCAAAGAGATCCATCATCAAATTGGATTTTATCTCCTAAGTGCCATCGGAGCATGTTTTGACTATTCTTTCCTAGTCTTCCTCAGGAGAGAGGAATTTTAGGGTCCATTTGTCATTGAGAGAGAGGATTGTATTTTTGAACTAAGCAATCAAGCCACAATCTTTTTCAAGAGATGCTGCACGACTTTCATGATATACGATCTTTGGCTCACTGACCATGTCTATTGTAACTCTGTGATTGCTCAAGTTGAACATGATCTTCCCATATCCATAGTAAACTATGGCCTCTACGGTGCGCAAGAATGGCCATCCAAAGATAATTGGGGTCTGAAGTAATGGTGCAGGGGAGTCCATATCAAGGACATCAAAATCAACTACGAATTGCATGTCTTGCAGCCTTACCACAACATCTTCCAACAATCCTCGAGGTTGCTTGATGGATTGATCAGCGAATTAAAGGATCATGCATTTTTCCTTCAATATACTTAGCCCAAATTCTTGCAAAAATGATGAGGGAAAGAGGTTGATGGAAGAACCGTTGTCAAGAAGGGTTTGCTTGAAGACTTGGTAGAAAATCTCGCGTATGATCAAAGGTGATCCTTTTTCTTGCTTCTTTTGTGGGAGATTGTTGATGGTTTCAACTATGTCCATGGTGAGGACATGCCTCTCAACTTGCCGGCTTATGTTGTTACGGTTCAGCCAACGCTTGTCAATACACGCCTCTTTCAAGCTCTTCTTCACAGAGGGCATGTATGGCATTTCAAGAATTAAATTGCTAAGAATATCAAAAACTCCTGGATCAGACAATGCACTTTTTCTTTTTGCATTTTTTGGTTTTTCTATTGCATCAGGAAAAGAAATATTTATAGATTTGAAATCAAAAGCAATTTTCTTATTTAAAGCAAAATTCATGCCCACAATATTCTATACATCCATATCACAAAAAGTGTGTACATGATGGAGATGAAGGTGATAATGTTGGTGGACAAGAAAAAGCAGGGTCTCTACTCTGTCGACTACACTGGTTGGGCAACTGATGCTGGCTCCTCCATGGTTGGCATGGCCTCACTTTTCATCTTTTTGGTATTTTTGCTTTTTATGATTTTTTGTTCTTTTTATTAGTAGAGATGATGGTGGGTGACAACTGGCATGGTTCCTCCTTATTCTTCTTCCTCACTTGAACCTGTAGCTAGTGCAGTTGATGCAGAAGATGACGATTCACCTAAAAAGGCTTTATTTTTTCCCTTGATTGCGACAAATCGAGGTAACATCCTACTACTCCTGAGAGTGAAAGAATTATATAAAGAAAAATTACAATCATCTGACTCTACAGGCACAAACTGGGCATTACATTGTACCTACTATTTCCTCTTGCAATTATTGGGATTTCTTTGACCTGAGTAGTGGTTGTCAGGTTGTCTAGCTACTTGGTAATCTCTGCTAGACCCTTCATGATTTAGGCCAAGCAATCTAGGCTGGGGTTTATTGGAACTGCCTCAGATGTTTCAGCATGCATATCACATTGTGGCCGATGGTTGGGAGGTTGAGGTGTTGATATTGTTGGGGTGGAGGAAGGTGATATTGTTGATATGGAGAAGGTGGATACTACTATTTTCCAATTGTTTACTGATGATACAAAAGTGGATGGTGATGATGATACTACGGATGTGGGTACTGCTAAGATTTCTCTAGCTTCCTTGGTATTGTGGAGATGGGTCATTCTGGTACTAAGGCTGAGGTTGAAAGGACAGTGAAAAATGACCACCATGAGGTTGGTGAAAAGGTCGGATGACTGGTATCTGGCCCTGGTGTTGTCCCATAGGATGGGTCAGATGTGCATCGTTACTCCATACACCATTGACTTCTTATATCAATGGTGGTGGTGGAAATGCTGGATCAGAATATGGGATGATTCTGGCTGGTAGACCGCCATCTATTGCTGCAGTGGGGTCTGTTGAGGTGCTTCCACGTAGTACACTTGTTGGATCACGGCCTGTTGTGGACTCAACTAAGGTTGTTCTGGCAGTGTAGGCACATCCTTCTTCTTAGTAAGAGTCTCTGATGGTGGTATCGCCAACTGACTCGATCTGATGGTGCACACCAGCAGCTCCAATTGCTTGAGATTTGGTCCAATTTGTCTAAATTATGTGTCCTTTGTTCGATCACAACGAGATTTTAGAGATCATGTGACAGCCTCTTAATAATATAAACCTTAGAAAGATGACCCCTAATGATACTGAGGTTGGATATCTCATCTTTCTCTATCTCTCTAGATGATTCCATGTAAACATGTTTATGGATGACCTGAGGTTGTCTCTGGTACATACGTGAAGAAGAGAGGGCAACCTCTCCGTTTTCAATTTATTCAAATATCTGCCATACCACATCTTCATCCTTATTGAAGTGGTATCCCCCACAGGAAGCATCGACTAATCTAAAGCTCTCGAAATTCAGACCCCCAAAAAAATGTTGGACCAGAATGGTCCTCAGTATATCATGTTGGGAACATTTATCCTGTAGATCTGTAAATCAATCCCAAGCTTCATGGATAGACTCATGGGTGTCATGGGAGAAGTTGTTGATCCTTTCTCGGATCTAATTGAGCTGCCCGAGAGGGCAAAACTTATGAAGGAATGCATATTTAAGTTCCTCCCAGGTCGTCACGACCTTTCCCAAATGATTGACCCAATATAAGCCCTTGTCTTGTAAGCTAAAGGGGAGCGTATTTATCTTCACTACACCCAACGGAATGTTAGGGTAATGGGTCATCCTTTAGATGTGAGAGAACTTCTACAGGTGTATGTATGACCCCTCGTTGGTGTTCCCATGAAATGATGGTAAGAGTGCAAGGAACCAGGGTTTGAGTTTTAAGTAAGCATGGATCTGAGGAATGTGGATCCATTGTGTTATTTGGCTATCTCCTAGATTATATATTTCTTTCAACAATGGTTTTGGGTTCCCGTTCCCTTCTTCTGGTTCTTCATGGGGTATTTCTCCTTCTCCTCCTCTTACTGTTGGTCTATTCATCACGTCATTCAGCATATCCTGAAATGTGTTCTATGCTGGTGCCTAATCAATCATCTGCTACTGTGGCTTGGATGGAAGCCAACAATTGAGCATTCATCAGGTTCTAATTGGGCATCTTATTTTTCTCTTGTTGGGGTGGCTACTGCTCCTTGCCCTTCCCTTGGTGAGCCATCTCTTGGTCTAAGTCTTAGGAAATGATTTTTGGATTGGGATCCAGGACTGGAGCTGGCTTCTATTTGCAATATGAGAGAATCCCAATCATACCATTCGAAATTGAATTCTAGTTGTCGAGATGAGTCTCAAATTAGGGTCAGTCTCAAATGATTGTGAATGGAGTAAAAGATATAAACTTTAATTGACCTCCATTCACAACGGGCAACAGGGGAGCAAGAGTGGTCCCAGTTTATTGGGTGATAAAGGATAATGGAAAGAAATTTAGGAGTCTGGATATCAGTTCATAATGTATGAACCGGGTATGCAGGAATCATCTCGAATTATTTATGATGCCAAGTTCATGGAATCGATGTGGGTATCGGCGGAGTCCCGACTAAACCATCCATGGATTGATATCATGGAGAAAGAGAAGATCGATGCATCGGGAAAGATATTGTAGTCAAACATGAATAAAAAGGAAGGTAAAATCATAGAAAGGCTCGAAATGAATAGGGAAGTCAAAGAGATGACACACATAACAAAATGTGTACAACTTTGAGGGACTTCATAATTGAACCTTAATCTAGATCCAAACAAATGTAGTACCAAATTGCGTTCACAAACTCAATGCCATGTGAAGACGTAAAGGGTCTGCTATTAATTATCTTTTCATTTTCAGAGTTGTTATTTCAGGCATATCTTCCAACAAGTCCTTAGCACGCTCACCCTATAGGATAGAGAGTACTACCAGAAAAGTATTGCGTACTTGTCCTCCTCCTTTATAACTTGTAGTCTGTACATTTTGAGGTCCTTGTGACTCTTCATGGATCCCTACTCAGCTAAAGAAATAGAGAGAGGAAGTTGATAGGCAAAACGACTACTTTAGACCTCGCTTGCAATGGAATCACATATGAGCATGCAAGGACCTACTCAAATGCAAACCAATAAGACAGACACCCTAGTGAAGGCGGGCTTAAGATCGATACTTAGGACCAAGTCGATGTTCCACACAAGGCATGAATATTATTACTGAAAGGCCCTAATCGATCATGTATGATAAAAGCACCACTACTTCAGAAATCCAGTTATACACATGGCAGTTACAGACTAGGGTTTTGGCTATAATACTTAGTGGGTCATGCCTCGCTCATGGGAGGGGTTTTGGACCTCTCCTAAGGAAATTGAAAATAATGAGGGCTTTATGAACCTAAGGCAATGAAAATACATTATAGATTTTAATTAAGGACAAAGTTTATTTAGCGGTCCCCTTGTTTTAGATTTTTAGATTTTCACTTTTTGGATATTTTGCATATAAGCACCTTACAATTTCGTTGATTCACATTTAAATTCTAGGTGCTAAAAATCAGAGGGAAATAAGGAAAAATCCATGAAAGTTGACTCGATGATGGAAATCTCACCATTGAATCTAATGATGTATGCAGAGTTAGAGGACTTACAGTGCTTTCCTCTCTCTACATGTGGTATGCAAAACATAATTTTTAAACATATCTACATGATGGTGTGCAATTAAATAAATTGCCCTAAATAGTAGATGTTATTGATCGTGAAGAATCATATGTGAATTATTCAGAAATAACAGGGTCCAGTCTTGGAGACATCTCGATGCCTGCCATGACGGGTCATGCTAGCGTTGTATGATGCCTCTCTTGGCGTGTGGGTTTAAGTCCAAATAACCAACATTTATTTGTTTGACTAGATCCAATCATAAGAGACTATAGGGCTCTCCTTGTCACAATTGTTGCCTCTCCAACTGGTAAAATTTTGAAGACCGGTGTCCACCAAGCTTGGCTGCATGAACCTCCCAAGAAGTCATCCTCACATAGCGGGCCCTCGCAACAAATACAACAAGAGAGGTATATTAGCATAGAGAATCAAATAATCATAATCAAATAAATATATAAAAATGAGTTATGTACAAGTAATAAATGAATTAATAAATATGCATAAAGAAATGAATTAAAAATTGAATCAATCAGTAAATAAATGAATGTATACAAAATAGGCTTCAAAATAGTCTACACACATTTCTCCCTGACAGTAGCACCATTTGATGAGGAGGATCTCACAAGGAGAGAATACAGTCAATCCATTGACCGCTCAGAAGACCTAAGTCAATAAATAGTTCACCCACTATATAAATTAATTAATGAATAGTTGGAATGCGAGTTAAATTTTATTATACTCTACAACACAAAATGTATAGTATGCAAGCATGTAGAGGTCGATCCACAAAGAGCAAGTTAGGCAGTATATGACTATTTCTAAGAAATTTATATTATGTACAAGAGTCTTTATTCATTGTGTGGGTTTCTTTTATTTGTTTATATGTTTATTTTTTTTTGTTGTTTCATTTGTATTGAAATTAATAATGAATATATAGGTATATTTATTAATAATAAAATCTATATATATATATATATTAGATAAATACATATATGTACGTACACATAGGTAAAAATATTCACATAAGTGCTCCACAAATTTACATATACATATACATACAGATATATATATATATATATATATATATATCAGTAGTAATGTTATATATATACTTTAATCAAGTATGTAATATAGTAATATATAAGGGTTGCAGAAAATATAGGATAAGATAGTTATATATACTAGTAAGAATAAATAAAATACAAGTAATAAAATAGTTTCTGGGATTTTAAATAATTTTTTAATGTTTTTTATTTTCCTTGAATTTTTGCTAATTTTTATGGGTTTTAAAATCAAAAATATCCCAAATCATGTATTAAGCTAAATTTAATTGAAGCTTAAAAATAACAAAAATTGTCCAAAATGATTCAAATCAAATTTAATATACAATCAATAATATGGAGGATAATCGGAAACAAAAATAAATGTTTTTCGAACCTTTAGTGATTTTTCATACTTTTTTGTCGAATTTTAGATCTTTTAATTTTTTGCTTTTCTTTTCTATTTATAGGAATTTTTGGTCTGGAGTTAATATAGGGTATAAAAATGACAAAAAATTTCTTTTGTGATTTTTCAAGGCATTTTAATATTTTTTTGATTTTGTGTCTAAAACAGGTACAATAAAGGCACTGTTTGATTTTTAATAAATAATCAAATTCCTGGAATCTAAATTAAAAATCATGACAATTAAATACACCATTCAAGGCATTGATCATAATTTTTGCAAAATAAAAATCAAATAGGAGTTATTTTTCACAAAAACCAAAATAAAATACAATTCATTTACTAGTACGGGCCAACTTACAATTATAATAAAATTTTTCTTCATTTCCGAACTTGAACTTAGAAGGGAATACCTGCTCCTCGAGGAAAGAGATGATAGACTAGGGCATTAGAGTTACCTTTTTGAGAGGGGTTGTCACTTTGCCATTTCTGAGGTGGGGAGCTACATATCACTTACACATGACAAGGAAAGATTCATGGTCATTGGAGTTTGTGTATGTAGACTTGTTCTGATCTGGATTGTTGAGGAGTCTTAACCATAGATTGTTGGAACTTAGAGGCTGTTTAGTTTTAAATCTAAGTCCAAATAAGGTTCCGACACACCAATAATCTAAAGGTCTGACTACTCCATACTTCAATTTAATGAAGACAAGTTTAATAATCAACCATGATTGCCCTTATTTTTCTTTCTCTTTCTCTTTTCACTTCTTTTTCAAATAAGGGTTTGCTAGGGAATTAGCAAAAGTAAAGTATAGGGGGATGACGAATCCTCATTCATCACTCTTTGTTCTTTTATTTTAGCTAAATATCTTGGCAAAGCATCGTGCTTATAGTTGTAAATACAATAAATTAGCATTAAGCATGCATTTGTTAATATTTAATAAATAGTAGGTATTTGTGCAAAAATAAAAGAATAAAGAATAGAAGAAAAAGAAGGAAATATTTAGAATAAATATTGATCGACCTGAACCCAAGAGAGGATCCAGTATGGGCTTGATCACCAAATAAAAGAAGTAGAGAGAGATAGGGCCATTCTACCTTGAGGATATTTATCACCTATCTGTATATAATTTATTTTCACAAAAATAAAAATAAAAGGGTGTTTTTATCCCCTTATATATATTTCTAAAATCAAAAGAAAAATTAGAAAAATAAAATAAAATTCCCTCTCACCTTGTATATAATACATGTAAATATGTATAACTACCTATTTATTTTATACTTGTAAATAACCAATAAAAATAAAATAAATTTATTTTATACTCCAATTACTATGTTGTAAATAAATAAAATATAACTTTGGGTATTTATACAAAAATAAGAAAATAAAAATAATTGTACAAAATTCATCGGTATTTTATACATGTATATAATATACTATACTGTATATATAATATAAGTTGTTTTTATAAAAATAAATAAAAATCACATAAAACAGTTTGAAAAATAATAAATATTTTTTATTTTGAACACTTTTTAATTTAAAATCATTTTCTATTTTTAATTGATTTTACAATTATTTCTAACTTCCTATTTTCTGATTAGTCTAGAAGGGAATGTCGACCTCGGTCAACTACCCCTCCCAGACCTTCTCACGAGGATCCAGCTCACGCACCCATTTTCTCCCATTTTTCCTGAGCAGATCTTGCACCCTTTAGCTCTGATTTTCCGCCCTAATCTCCCTAGCAGATCGGTGATCCCTAGGGAGGTACGGGTTGAGCTCGGTTCGCGCACATGCTACGATTCTTCCAAGCTGCCTGGGACGGGCTATATAGTCTCCTTTCGACTCCCCAGTAGCTCAGCTCATGTCGCACACCCTTTTGATACCCTAGAAAGCTTTCCCTTGGTGACAACAACTTGAGGGATGCCTTCGATCGCCGGAAAGGTGTTGTGCAACCGATGATTGCCTCTCGTGGCTGGAACGCCACCGCGACGAGCCTCCTCTGCCAGCCGCAGTGAAGTTGAGGCAACGACCACCCTCAACCGCACCCCCTAGAGGTCAGGATTCTACTAGGACCCTCAGGAATTCATTTCATCGTCCTCAGCTCCCTTATCTGATTCAATTTTTCATCTACACTCTGCTAGCCGCAGCGGAGTTGAGGCAACGACAACCCTCGACCACATCTCATCCTCCATCTTCCCTCGCCATCTGATCATCCTAATCTTGGCTCGGATAGCCAAGATTAGGCCCTAGGTCTCGTCCATCTCTTTCGTTGGAGACCCCCTTCTCATTCATCGCCGCTTCCCTTTGTTTTTGGTTCAATAACCCTGACCAGAGCCCTGCTCCGAGTCTGAGCTTTCTCCTGCAGGACCTTGTGTGCGTGGAACAACCCAGATAGCCCTTCGATCACCCTCGCCGGAGCTCGCCCAGGTCCCAGCCATAGCCACGGAGATCTGACCATCAACAAACCTATCCGACACGTTCACCCGACGTGGAGGGGCCCCACAATTCATGTGTCGTCGTCCGATCACTCATCGGAGCTCCGGATCCTCATCGGTGCTCTGGTGGAACTCAGCCAGGCAGAGCTTCCATAGTCTTCCTCTACCGTCGGATTACAACCCTCGTCGAGATGCCATCCTCGTCGTTCATCTCCAGCAACTGTCAAGTCGTGAAATGTCAAATCTAACGGCCCCCGTACTGCCCACATCCTCGAAATCTGACGACCGTTAGATCTGACAACTGATCGCGCCAGAGCCGCACATTCGCATCCATTCAACAGCCGCCAACTTTTAACCCCATGCGCAACTCACGTGCTGCATGGGTAATTGGCTCAATCATCCTTGCATTTATTTTAGTTTGTCATTTAGTCTGTAAAATAAAAGTATACAGTAGGACATTTTGCACTCTTTCCCTTACAATTTTCTTTATATGCTTTTCAGTCTTATTGTGTGGACCTAGGTGCTTCGTCACGTGGGATTCTGGGTTATTTGCACTGAGTATCCTAGACAGATTATCTGCTCTGAATTGAATGTCTAGTTTTGCTATTTGCAAATATGCCCTTGTGAATGATGTTTTCCAGCATGTGCGGATTTGATGCGAAAATTACAGATTGTACCCTATAGTATCTTTGTGTGTTATTATTTGGTCTAGAAACATATTTTCTTTGCAGATTGGTCCATGTATGTTGTTTCTTTTATTTTTGATTTAATAAATAGCAAATATTGTCCAAAATTCATAGAATTTGGAAACATGGCTCCTTCCATGGTGTAAGAATTTTGGTGAATTTTTGGTTTTGTTTTATCTTCGTTTAGTATTTTTAAAAATTCAAAAACCCTAAAAAGTGTCACTGTCTGTTTTAAAAAATCAACTAAAAATATTAAAAAGTCTTGAAATTTTCTATAATAATTCTTGCTTGTCTGTTTTGTTCTGTTTAAACTTCTTTCCAACTTTCAGCTCATTCTCGTTTATAAAACCCAGAAAAAGTGAAAAAGACCAAAAACCTTAGAAAAATCGTTAAAATTCATAAAAATTCAAAAAATGTGTTTTCTTTTGTAGTTAGATTTTTGCTTTTCATTTCAAATAAAATTGTTGCTTGGATTTTATAGGCATTTTAAGTAATTTTAATTTGCTTTAAGATTCCAGCTGTACAGTGGTTGCTATTTCTGACCATGTTTGATTTTTGGAAATTAATTAAAAATCAGAAAAAAATCAAGAAAATTCACAAAAAACATCTGAATATTTTTAAAAAGACAATAATATTTTTATTCTAAATTTGAAATTTTTTGAGGTATTAAATAATTTTGTGAGTGTTGATTTGTGCTTTACTTTTAGCCTTTTTCTTGTATTAATAATCATAAAAAAATTTAAAAAAATCACTGTTCCTTTGCTCTTTTTGGATTCTCGACTACTTTGTAGCTTTTGCATTACGTGCTCCTTGTGTTCGACACTGGTAGCTATACCAGGTAAAAATAAATAGCAAGACCTCATGCCACATTTTGATTGTTTGATTCCTTGTTTGGTGGTCTCTTTTTCTTGTTAACTTCGCCTTGATTATTCAGGTCGCAATGACCTTATTTATTACTTAACCCGAGTAGCCTTAGGCTTGTCATCAT
Organism: Ottelia alismoides; assembly: GCA_037367405.1. NCBI lineage: Eukaryota > Viridiplantae > Streptophyta > Magnoliopsida > Alismatales > Hydrocharitaceae > Ottelia > Ottelia alismoides. Next base: position 236,451 of record JAZKJV010003483.1, read on the forward strand.
CAGCTCGACCAACCAGAATGATCATTCAGTTTGTTGATTGATCTGTTAAGTGGTCATGTGGAGTGTTGAAAGTCATTATTGTAATAGCCCAAAGTATGAAATTCCCAGTGGACATTATTGTCCCCGATATGGATACCTTGGTATCGTTACTCTAGACACCGATCATACTAGGTCAGTCGTTCCTCCAAACGATCCAGGTGGTTGTCCATTATGGATCTAGAAATATCATCTTTCACTCTAACATGGATTGTTAGTCAAGTGAGCCTGAGGTCATCCATTCCTACAATAAATGCTATAGTAATATTCGATTTATCAATAAAATTTATTGATTATTTCACTCCCTACTTTAGATTAAATTAATGAACGCACTATAAGGTCCCTCTGTACAATTAAGGTTATGTACCATGGCCATCTTAAAGATCATACAATTGTTTATTCAATAATTGAATCATAGATGTCGGTGCTTGGATTAATATCTAAAGAGTTAGATTGAGGACTCATCAAGCACCATCAAATGATTGTTAAGAGATGATCTCCAACCTACGTAGGAGATGGAAATCCTTTATTATTAGGTTGATATCCGACACACCTCCTGATGTAGGTCCTCTACATGGGAATAGAGATTTGGAGGTGTTAGATTAGTTAGGTCAAACAGTTGACTTAAGGAGATCATGATAACCAAAGCTGTATGTCGTATATTGTCATGATATAGGCACACAACATCTTATCAGAGACAAATGTATTACCGTATGTCTAAGTATGTACATTTGGCAGACCAATAGGTTGATTACCTAACCAAGGTCTATACACTAGCGAGTTGGTGTGCATATGAGGGCATATGAGTAATATGATCTCTCAAAAGGGATCATACAGGTTCATTTGTGAACTCGATTACATGATCTCACTCATGATGTATTGGGGCCGATCAAATTCTTTGCATGGTCGTCGTGCTTTGGAAGCATGACAAGAATTTGTAGGTATGATATATGCTTTTGGAAAGTATATGATCCATATCAACTTCGAATGACAAGGAATGAGAAACTTGATGATGAAACCCTAAAGAGGATAGTGTAAAATTGATCTATATCTTCGGATTTATCATAGGTCTTCCAATATGTGGGATCTATAGGTATTCGGAATACATGAGGATGATGTGATCATAAATGATTTTATAACCATGATTCTTCCATTCTGAGGGAGTGATGAAACATGTCCGGATTTTGATGACTCCTCTCAGTAGAGAAGTAATCTGATCTTGGTACAAATGTTGGGCATTGATCTGAAAGAGATTCAGATGCAATGAGAAGATTAGATTTATGGCGTTGATTTAATCAAACATCTATGATATGTCCATGAGATCTGGATTTAAGATGTGAATATCCAAGTCAATATACGTGGAACGTACAATCGTCGGTCCTTATCTCCAAGTATCTGTAGAGAAAGCGCATTATTCTTGAAGGAATTCAATAATTATTTTGTTGTTAAATTATTTCTAAGCATTGAAAAATGGATAATTAAATGTCATTTAATTATCATGAATAATGTGAATTCGATTCATATTATTTAAATGCATGAGAATGATGATATAATATAATTAAATGTGACTTAATTATTATGGATAAGAATAACTTGGATAGCATTATCTAACTTATTTATATATATTATGAATGTGATTTATGATATATTGGAGAGAGCCTATTGTAATTTCTATTTGTTAATTAATTATTGATGTGAATTAGATTCGCATCAGATAAATAATTTAAATATAATTTACATTCTATTTTGGGTTATGAATGTGTTTCACATATTTCCAATGGCATGATGCAATATTCACAAGATAATAATGAATTATTTTTGTGAGATAATTTCCAAAAAATGTTTTGTAAATATTAGAGATTTCATGATATAATGTAATCTCATGAATTGGACGGAGATCGGCTCCTTCCAATTCAAGGAGGTGGACAACCACCAAATCCTAAAGGGAATAGGTGGTCCCCCTTTTTTTTGGGATGAGGGCAATCTCCTTCCTCGTTATCACCAAGATTAATTGGTTTAATTTAGAATTTATTTATATTTTTTTATAATTATATATCTAATTTAAAAAAAATTATTTATTTTTTAGTTTTTACAACAAAATCGTGGTCATTGAAAGAAACATAAATCAATCTCATCCATTGCTTTTGTGTTGTCCATTGATTGAAGTCCATGGACTCCCAAAACCATATATAATAAGAGGCATAGCTTGCTCTTCAAGTTAGTACATAAATATCTCTCTCGCTCTCTTATTCTCATACCACCTCTCTCTCGCTCCCTTGAGTGGTCGTCCACTCTATCACTAGAGAGAACGTCGTCGTTGTCATCGCATCATCATTGTATTGGCGTTTCGACAACTCTCGATCTGTCTTCTTTGGTGTGCCTCACTCGTAAAGAAGATATTTGATCTCATTAGACGATATCAGGAGGTCCATTGATTGGATCAACTACTTGGATTGCGAGAAGCACGTAACTCATCTCCGTGCTGACAAGTGTCTCTTCCGACAGATCGACCTTGAGGCAGGTGGTCTCTTCTCTGAGAGACTCAATCAAACCACTCTACAAGAGTTATTCCTTTATCTAATATGTGGTTAATATGAAACAATTCGATAAGTATTCCTTAAATCATGTGGTTCCATTGAGTAAAAAATATTTGAATTCCGCTGCACCAAGCAACTAGTGCGACTAGTCGTTGTCGATCGTATATGATGTGATCCTCACACTTTCATGATGAACTTATGGATTCTTCCATATCCTTAAAGTGGTATCAAAGTCTTGGTCAAGTCTTGGATGTGATCCAAAATCCTAGGTGATTATGGTGCATTGTTTTGGTTGTACAAGAATCATTGTTTTTGCATTGGATGCAAGAATCGAATCGGGCTTTGATGGAATAAAAACCTATTATTTGTGCACTAATTGGAAGAACTTTTTGGTTGACAAAATATATTTATAATTTCAAAGTACATCCCAAAAACAGTAATCTTTTATTGGTACTAAAAGTGCATGAAATTGATTCAAAGGGTTTCCGCTATGAAAATTGTTTCACATGTATTCATGGATCTGTAGCAAAAGTACATTTTCTTACTATTTACCTATCATGAAACATGAAGTAAATAATTGAATTAATTAGAGAATCAAATCAGTAAACTACATGATTTTATTTCGCACGATTCCAACTCTGTTTGCCCTAGATATTCCATATTTAGTGGAGATGGACCAGATGATAATTGGATCATCAAGATCTCTTTCTTAATTTGTTTGTCATTCAATGTCAATCAAGGAGATTGAGAGTTTGTCATGATTAATTTATTATTAATATTTATTTATGGAAAAAATTTATTAAAAAACAATTATCATTGAATGAGTGTTTCATGAAAATCGTAGGATATCCTACAATAGTTGTAGGACAATCTCTACAGTAAAACTTAGTTACTTGAATAGGATTGGGCATTTGTTTACATGCAAATCTCCTTATAATATTAATCAAAATGGTTATTATTATTATGATATAGTATAACTTCAGTTGAAGTATTGATTATCATCTCAAGTACAAAATGATCAACTGGCATTATCCTGACATGAGACGGATATGGTGTCTAATCGGGGAGTGTTGGGGTAGCAGGTTGCTCCGTGAGTGGTCTGTCCCACTCCCATCAGTACTGGTCATGACAGCAGGTAAGGAAGGGATAACGTTTGAAGGGATCATGATGTATTTTTCTAATTATTAAATCTCAAATAATACATATCTTTTAGATAATACCATCCTTCATGTAATAATCATGTTTGTTGGTAAACTAAATTGGATTGATAATTGATTTAATATGATGAAATCAATTATATCCAATTAAAACACCACTTTTATGAATATGTGTATTTCCATTAGAAGAAGTAATTATGTGAATATGGTTCATGATAACTAATTAAAATTTGGATATGAGGTGGAGGATCACATAAGTGACACCCATGGTCTACCATCATGGCGAAGGGTTCCGTCGTCAGGGATTTGTATGTGAGAGACATATTCCGAAGTAATAGATCTTGCATACAAGAACATCTAGATCAACCTCTTTGCTTCTCGAAAAAGTAAAGCCATATACGTAGTGACTTCAACAACGAGTTCTCATATTATTGGGGCAATATTGGATTACTTATAGCGAGTTCTAATCTTGTTGACGGTTGGTTTAATTAACAACGGGTCAACATCACCTCAGAGGTGGAGGGATCGGGTGTTAAAGACCGAATAGGGAATGCAAGTTGGACTTGCTAGGCAGAATGTGTTCCCTCTTCTTTTTATGCGAGTTGGAAGTTCTCATATTATTGGGATGTAACAATGGTAAAAAGGAGATCCCAGTTCTTGTTAGAGATATAGCAGTAAGTCCATCACTTTCTTTGAAAGTGATTATGGGAATGAACTTTTAAAGTTGAAAAGGCATGACTAATGTTATTAAAAATTCCTTAATCAAAGAACTTCAATTGAATATATAATTATTTACATGTTCTAATATAGTGCATTCTTAATATCAAAAAATCAAGGCCATGAACCCACTTTGCAGGCTCTTTGAGGTCAATTGGTTGACAGGACCAAATTATTCGGATTGGATCCGAAATTTGGATCTTGTCCTTTCTACAGAGAGCATGTCTTATGTACTATCCAAGGACAAGTACATAGACCCGAATACTCCGGATGAAATTAAATTTAATGAAAAATATGATGAAAATAATAATTTGGCAATGTATTACATTCTGGGTTCATTTTCCAATGTGCTTTCAGAAGCAACATGTGGAAATGAACACTTGCCATGATATTATGGTGAATCTAAGAGAAATTTTCATTATTGTAAATTGCACACGACATTACAATATCATGAAATAACATATTTGTTGCAAGATGCAGGCGGGGACCTCTATTAGAGAACATGTACTCAAAATGTTTAGGTACCTTTCTGAGTTGGAAACCCTTGGGCTGACATGGACACAGATATGCAGGCTGACTTCATTCTGCTATCACTCCCTAAGTCTTTCAACAACTTTGTGGTTACGTATCATATGAGCAAAGTTGATTATACTGATGTTGGGCTATCAATTGCATTAAAGTTTGAATAAGATGTAATGAGGAAGGATGGCCCCTCTAGCAGTGTAAAGGTTGTAGAAGTCAAAGGAAAGAGCAGTCGAAAGCATGGTTCTCAGAAGGGCTTGGCCCATAAGATAAATAAGAAGTGTCAAGGCGTTGGCTTGTATTCTAATGCATCTGATTTGATAGCATCAAAGAAAATCGATGTCTGTCATCATTGTAAAAAGCCATGGCACTGGAGGCGTAATTGCCCGGACTTCCTAAACTCTGGGGACAAAGGTAAAGCCCTAGTGGGAATGAAATCTACTTTCATCATTGAAACTAATTTTTTCGTTGGATGAGAAGGAAGTTGGGTTATATATTCTGGTGCATCTATTCATCTATGCAATTTGTTGCATCTATTTTAGGAAACTACTAGTCTTGATGAAGGTGAGATAGTCATCCAGATGGGATTTGATGCAAGTGTTGCATCAGTAGCCATTGGGACATGTTGACTGTCATTATCTGGTGAAAGAATACTTAAAGAGTACCTTTATGTACCGGAAGCCAGAAGAAATCTTATATGAGTATCTAAGATTGTTAGAAGCATATATTCATTCCTTTTCTGTAATAAATTAGTCATAAATCGGTATGATAAGCATATTACAGATGGTGTTTTGACTTCTAGTGTACTCTATGAATTGTGCATTGATGAAAATGTCATGAATGTTACTACCACTAATAAAAACCTTAAAAGATCCAGGAAGGATGGAAATCATTCAAATATTATTTGACATCAAAGGCTTAGTCTTTTATCTACTGATAAGATCAATATATTGATAAGAGATAGACCCTTAGATTTTCTACGTGTTCAATCATTGTCTACCTACGAACATTTCATTCGAGGTAAAATGACTATGACACCTTTTCGTAACAAGGTTACACGATGCCAAGGTATTCTAGACCTAGCACGTACCAATGTAAGTGGTCCCTTGAGTACCATGACTTGAAATGGATATCGATATTATTTGACGTTTATTAATGACCCCTCGTGATACTGGTTTATCTTCCTGCTACGTCATAACACTGAAACCTTTGAAAAGTTCAAAGAGTTCAAGGCTTTGATTGAGAACCAAACTGATAAGAGGATTAAACGGATTCAATATGATCGAGTGACGAGTACCTCTCAGATGAATTCAATGAATACCTTAAAGAGAATTGAATTGTCTCCAATCTCACTCCTCTTGGAACCTCCAACTTAATGGTGTTGCTGAAAGACGCAACAGGACCATTATGGATATGGTTAGTTCAATGATGAGTAACGTGCATTTACTTCTTAGTTTCTAAGGATTTGCAGTAGAGACTGCAATATATATCCAGAATAAGATTCCTAACAAATCCATACCTAAAACTCCACATGAAATTCGATATGGAACCAAACCCGGTGTTAAACACTTGAGAGTTTGGGGTTACTTTGTTGATGTGAAGATCATGGATGCAAGAAAGCTAGAATCTCACACTCGTGAGTGCTACTTCGTTGGGTATGTTATGGATGGTATTGGTTACCAGCTTTATGAACATGAGACCCACAACGTTTTGTCTCTAGATATCTGAAATTTCAAGAAGATGATTTCCTTAAAAGCCAAGACAAATGTGAAGTAGAGAAAATCATTGAGTCACATGAGGATTATGAGCTTCCTGAACTAGAAACTATAGAGAAAAATAAATATAAAACACCAGTACCTCTTCGAAGGAGTTTGAGGGTGGTTGCACCACTTGAAAAGTATGGATTCCATGTGTCAAGTGAGACTGACAATGATCCATCTTCATTTGATTAAGCACTCGTAGATTGACATGGATAGATAGATGCTAGTAGCGAAGTTAGAGATTGACTCCATGCATAAGAATGGTTTATGGACCCTATAGGATCCACCTAAAGGGTTAAAACCATTGGGTGTAAATGGATATTTAAGAGAAAGAGGGGACCTAGTGGGAAAGTAGAGACTTTCAAGGCACAGCTCTTAGCCAAGCGCTACACACAAAGAGAAGGCATCGACTACGATGAGACATTTTCTCCTATGTTTGTGCTTAAGTCTATCAGGACAAGGCTAGCTATAACTGCATCTCTTGACTATGACAATTAGCAGATGGACGTCAAGTTGGATTTCCTCAATGGATATCTCGAGGAGGATATCTATATGGAGCATCCGCATGGCCATAAAATCGAGGAAGGTAAATTACGCAAGTTGAAGAAATTCATCTATGGGCTCAAATAATCTTCTCTTAGGTGGAACATTAGATTTGATGAAACCATAAAGAGTTATGATTTTTGCAGAGTCTTGATAAACGATGTGTGCACAGGAAGCTTAGTGGGAGCATCATTGTGTTCATTATTCTTTACGTAGATGACATCCTTATCATTGGGAATGATACAAGGATGATGACCAATGTTAAGATTTGTCTATCCCATACCTTTGAGGTGAAATATCTTGGAGAAGCCTCTTACATCTTGGGTCTTAAGTTGTTCTGAAACCGATAAAATAGGATATTGTGATTATCACAATATGGGTACATTATGAAAATTTTAGAACGTTTCCATATGGAGAGTTAAAAGAATGGTTTCCTTCCATTAAGACATGGTATCCACCTATCTAAAGGGATGGCTCCTCATAGTGCTGAGGAAAAGAAAGCCATTGCTGGATGCCCCTATGCATCACATATAGGAAGCTTAATGTACGCCATGATGTGTATTAGGCCAGACATCTGCCATGCAGTGGGAGTGGTACATTGTTACCAATCCTACTATGGAGAACAACACTGGAATGTAGTGAAAAACATTTTCATGTATCTAAGATGAATGCAATATTATATCTTGGTCTACGAAGATGGTGATCTCCAAGTCTTGGGATATACATATTCATACTTCAAGTCTGATATTGATGATTGAAAGTCGACATCAGATTTTGTGTTCCTATTGAACGGTGGTGTTGTGAGCTGGACAAGCAAGAAGCAAGACACTATGGCAGATTCACAACAGAAGTCGAATACATTGCCACATCGGATGTTGCAAAGTAGGAAGTGTGGTTCAACAAGTTCATCCTGGAACATGGTATAGTTTGCTTTGACACTCCCATCCCACTGCTCTACGATAACATGGGAGACATTTCCCAAGTGAAGGAACCTGGATGGCATCAAAAGAGAAAGGATGTAGAAAGGGAATACCACATCATTCGAGAGATTCAAAAGCGTAGTGATGTCATCATCATCAAAGTGGCGTATGCCGATAATATTGCCAGTCCTCTTACCAAACCTTTGACAAAAGGTTTTCAACCAACATGTAATGAGTATGGGTTTAGGGATTGTACTTTAATGGTCCTGAGGGCTAGTGAGATATTGTTATATCTTAAGATAAACCATACCTAAAATAAATGTTATTGTAATATTTGATTTATCAATAAAAGTTATAGGTTGTTTCACTCCCTATCTGATACTAAATGAATAAATTCGCTATAAGGTCCCCTGTACAATTATGGTTATGTGCCATGGACGTCTTAATGATCATACAGTTCTTGATTCAATAATTGAATCATAGAGGCCAGCGCTTGGATGAATATCTAAATAGTTAGATTGAGGACTCATCAACCACTGTCAAATCATTATTAAGAGATGATCTCCAGCCCGAGTAGGAGATGGAAATCCTTTCTCATTAGGTAAATATCTGACCAACCTCTTGAAGTAGGTCTTCTGCATGGGAATAGAGATTCGGAGGTGTCAGATTAGTTTGGTGAAAGAGTTGTCTTAACGAGATCGAGATAACTAAAGTCCTATGTCATATACTGTCACGATATAGGCACACATCCTCGAACTGGAGATAGATGTGTTATTGTATGTCTAAGTATGTACATTTGGTAGACCAATAGGTTGATAACCTAACCAAGGTCTATACACCAGCGAGCTTGTATGCATATGAGTGAATATGAGTAATACGATCTTTAAAAGGGGTCATACAGGTTCACTTGTGAACCAGAAGACATGAGCTCTCTCATGAGGCATTGGGACCGATCAAATTACATGCATGGTCATCGTGCTTTGTAAGCATGACAAAAATTTATAGGTATGATATATGATTTGGAAAGCATAAGATCGATACCAACTTCCAATGACCAAGAATGACAAACTTAATGATGAAACTATATAGAGGACAGTGTAAAATTGATCTATATATTCGGATTTATCATAGTTCTTCTACTATGTAGGATGTACAGGTATTAGGAGTACCTGAGGGTGATGTGATCATAAATGATTGTGTAACCATAACGCTTCCATTCCGAAGGAGTCATGAAACATGTCTGGATTTTAGTGACTTCTCTCCATAGAGAAATAATCTCATCTTAATCCAAATGTTGGAAATTGGACTGAATGAGATTTAGATGCAATGAGAAGATTAGATTTACGGCCTTGATTTAATCAAGAATCTAGATAGGTCCATAAGATCTGGATTTGAGATGTGATCTCAATATCCAAGTCACTATACGTGGAACGTACAATCCTCTTGTCCTTATCTCCAAGTATCTACGGAGAAAGCGCATTATTTTTGAAGGAGTTCGAGAATAATTCAATTGTTAAATTGTATCTAATCATTGAGAAATATATAATTAAATGTCATTTAATTATCATGAATAATGTGAATTCGATTCATAATTTTTAAATGCATGAGAATGATGATCTATTATAAATAAATGTGATTTAAATATTATGGATAAGAATATTGTGGATAGCATTATTCAAATTATTCATATATTTAAGGAATAAGATTTATGATATATTAGAGAGAGACTATTGTAATTTATATTTGTTAATTAATTGTTGATGTGAATTGGATTCACGTTGGACAAATAATTGAAAATATAATTTACATTTTATTTTAGGTTGTAAATGTAATTCACATATTTCCAATGGCATGATTGCAATATTAACAAGATAAATATGAATTATTTTTGTGGGACGGTGATGAAATCGAAAATCACATCATTAATGGTGAGTAATTATAGTATAAGAGGCAAAAAATGATTCAAAAAAATCACAATCTTTGAATTTTATGAAGAACTTTTCTTAGGAAGTCTGCCAAGTTCGAACATAGGGATTGATGATTTTTAGTTGCGTGGTCATAAATGTATTTAAATAATTAATTAAATGCGTGGTTAATCTCTATGTCAGGAAATTCAAATCCAATGAAATGATGAAGATGCAATGTGAAGAAAAATAGAAAGAGCGGATAATGGATCCCAGTTTCTATTACTTTGTTTTTTAATCCAAATAGTATTTATCGATATCCTCAATCACAAATCAAACAAATTTAAATCCATATGTAGGCAAGAGGATTAATAGATCAATGTGTACTCCTGCAAAAATTGACTCCTCAAAAATATGATCAATAATTCTTTTTCCTTGGATGAGCCCCTTCATAGATTAAATTCCTCAAATAATGATTTCCAGTCAATGAAAAAATAGTAATCTTGCAAAATATTTAATTGAATTCCTACAGAAAGATAATTGATTTTCTCAATAAAAGAGCGCAGATATGTCATTAATCAAGCCTAAAAAGATTAAAAAGTTCAAATAATAATAATGATCATGAAATATAATCGGATCTATCCACAAATTATATAATATTAAAGAGCACGGAATAAGCTTCAAATCGACATATTATGTGTTAAAAATGGAGTTCGAATGAGAAAGTTAAGCGATAAGTAACTTCTAGGGACTTAAATGTAAATAGAAATAAAGTTTTCTTTCAAAATGGTCCCTAGAGGACTTATCGGTAGTTCATGAAACAAATAGGGAGTCTTCTGCAACTTACACAAGGCGCCACATGCAGAGCGCATGACATGGGACAGTGGGGCATCTTTTGCAAATTTTGGAACTAATGGGGGCCTAGTTTCAAATTTCCCCAAAAGCATGTGTGGGGCACGTGTGAAACGAGGTTTGAGATCGGGGATGTGGCTCGGCGACCGAAGTAGTGGCTCGGGGGTGGAGGATGAGGTGCAGACTCGAGTCTCCACATGGCATGCTTTGCGAGGCTTAGATATCCAAGCCTTTAGGTATGATCCCTGCTTTGGATGTGGCAACGTGGCAGGCTTGCAATTGTTGGATCAAGTTATTGGGACCGATCAAAGGCTGCTGAAGGCAGAGGGCAAGGCAAGACTATGCACGATGGAGTATGGGGTACGCAGCGGAGGAGTGTGAGCTCGGTCGACATACAGCCAAGCGGCGATGCAAAGGTGCAGTTAGTGATGAAGGTGGTGGCGAGGCACATTGCAACTGGTGTTGGTGGAGCGTACGGTGGAGTGGAGGCTACGAGCGAGGTGGTGGTGGATGCGGTTTGCGGTGAACAGTGGAGGTGGAGGGAAGTTGACACAAGGGCAGAGGGTGCGCAGTTAGTGTGATCAAGAAGGAGACATGACGGATGTGATTTGGGAAAGAATTCTAGTTTGCCTGGATTGGAGCTGTTGTGTGGTGGCTCCCGTTGTCACCTATAGAAGGCTTCGTGTTGTCCCAAAGCTTGAACAGTAGAGAAGGAGTAGATGTTGCTTCAAGGTCCCATATTGAACCTTGGATCACACCGAGGTCCAAGCCTTCGTCTTCGCTCATCAGGACACGATCTCTGTCACCCACCTTAGCCCAGATCAAGAAGGTGGCGTTGCTCCCAAAGATGGAGGATGGCTTGATCATCGATGATGATGAGGAATTTAATGGAGGTGGAGGTGATTGGCATTACTCGAGAGGGGGAAGGTTGGCTGTTGCACGAGCGTAACAACCAGTGATCAGGAGGAGGTGGCGATCGCCTTTTTGCACGAGGGGGGAAGCATTGCATAAGATAGCAATGGTTGGAGGAGAGGAAGGGGGTCACAGTCTAGGCACGTGACCCGGGGTGGAGAGAGGAGAGAGGATGTAGGTGTGAGGTGGGGGTGCTACGTGGCACGCCCATGGGATGCCACGTGTCACCCCAAAAAAATTCAGAAAATAAAGAGGAAGAAAAATATAAAAGAAATAGAAAGAGACCTTAAATAAAAAAATCCTTCAAGTTGTTTGTCTCGAAGAGATCTACAACTTCCATGAAGGAACCAGAAGTAAATGAGGTCATATGTATAAAGAGGTATTTTTGATGGACTCCATGTGTATAGAAAATCAGCTTTAGGGATTTTGTAATTTTTTATAATTTTAAAATAGGCTAAAATTCTAGAAAAAATATGATAAATAAAAAATATTTAATTACACATTAACATAATTTTTGAGTTCTTTAATAAATAAGAAAATAGGGAAATAAAATAGAAGTATGAAATATGAGATTTTTGTACAGACACACAAAGGACACTTGGACTCTATCAGTTTCTTTTATTTCAGTCTTTATCTAGATTTGGATTTTTATTTCATTTGATAAAACTTTCATCAAAGAACACAACTAAAGAAGAAGTAAATAAAATGGGGTAAATATGTACATAAATCTTAGGTCAAAAATAGCAAAAAGGTAAAATGCGCAAAAGAGGCCCAAAACCCAACTTTCACATATGAGCAATGAATTTTATGAAATTGATCTTGTTTTGAAGGCATTTGAAAATGGAGTACTTTAAAAGTGAGTAGACCAAAATCAAACACTATATGAGGGAGATATGCGCATTTTAGTCCGTCGGATAGGAAATTGGGTTTTGGGATTATTTGATACTTATTTACGTTAGTAATTTTTTGTTTTTTTTGTTCTTCTTAGTAATATATACATAATGGAGGTATTTCAGGTCAATCAGAGTTAAAATGAATTAATTAAAAACTGGAGAAGTTAGTTGCTTATTATGTCAATTTACACTTGGATTTTTGGGTTCCTTATTTTATGTAATTATGCATGATGAAATGCGAATATTATTACCACATGTATGAATGATAATGATGTTATATTAATTATTAAATACATATGAATTGTGGAGAACATAGACTAATTAACCAATTTTAGCATGATGAGTCTGAGATTCATCATACCCCTATACTTAGACAATGATTGTCCCCGAGCATCAATGAATGAATGACTTAGTTGGATAAATCCCTGACTGTGCATGTGAATTTTCAAGGCTCATTTCATAGAAGACCCTAAATTTGGGTTTTCATAAAATTATGGGCACAACCATGCTTTAATCAAAAGGAATCCATCATCTCTATTTATCAGACTCTCTGTTTGCACCTATAATATATGGTTCAAGTATCGCATGAATTATTGTCAACTCAAAGATTTGACCACTTCAATAATCATTATGATCCTCAGGAATATGTTCAAATTCTTGATAAACTCATAAATAATGTTTCCTCCTAGGGGCAGTTTCAAGGTGGCTGGTGTGGTGAGAATCAAAGGTTTGTCCAACAATCGATCTCACAGGTGTCTCTCCTAGGGCATGTGTCTGTATTTTGTGAGGAGAGGTCTGATCATGTGAAGCATTTATCTCCTTGTCACAACTGTTGGTTTCAAGTTGGGTTTCCCCAGAGCAGGTCACGTCATTGAGGCTTTGTGCATTGTGGTCAGAGTTCGGAAACTTGATTTCTTGAGTCTCACAATCGATAATTGTCTTAGCAAAGACTAAGAACGGCTTTCCTAAAATGGTAGGAGAATCTTATAATGTTTTGGGGTACTCAATGTCAAGGACAATAAAGTCCACTTTATGTCTATCACCACGTAAATTTACGATGACAGAAACGATCCCCCATGGTCTTTTGGTAGATCGATCAAGGAGTTCAACGATCACTCTTGTCTTTTTGAGTTGTCCGAGTTTGATTCGATCAAAAATGAACTCGGGGAGGTTGTTGAGCATAGTGTCATCATCCAACTGAACATGAGTAAATATGGTATCCTAAATTTCACATGTGATCTGAGTCAACCGCTTGACTTTGCATCTTTAGATTTTATGATTCATCACCAAAGAACTGGCCATAGATATGACATGATATTCAGTCCTTGATCGTTTCATGAATCGACTCTTCACAAATCTCTTAAGATTGGGTACATATTCTATGGCCTCGATCATTAAAGCTTTAAGATCATACTCTTGCAAAATACTTCCATTTCATAATTGTATAAATTTTTGAATTTTCTACTTTGTTTCAATTTTTGAGTATTCTTTAAGATATGGTCAGTAGGGGAGTCAAAGGTCAGCAGTGGTTGTTCCTGATTGTGAGTAACATGATGATTTAGTGGTTCGCTTGGTGGTAACCTCACTTCTTCTGGATTCTGCATAGACCGGATGAGATCATATATTTTCTCAACAGTGCGTTTGGTCTATGATTGATCCGAACAATCTCATCCTCAAACATCTCATGACTTGTGATTGAATAATCATTCTCCGTATATCATGATTCCAGTATGTAACCTTGAGTAGAGTTTTTATTATTCATAATTGTTATCGACTGGTCATGAGTCATATTTCCTTGACTCTGGTTTTCTTGCGAATTGTCGAAGGAAATACTCAGGAAGATAGTCAACCTGAGAAGGGGATGGTTGGGAGTCCATAGTAACCGGATATTGTGTTTCTCTATCAAAATTGGTTACTCTATTTTCCATCCTTAATTCTAGTTGCTTTCTCATTTCCATAAGATTGTCAGAATGTAAGAGAGGTGTCATCAACGAAGAAGTGTGGGCATTGGGTGGGATGTATGGGAGGAGAGAGAATGATAGCTGAGGGGGACCATGTTTGAAGAGAGGGTTCCCCTAGAGAGAGTGAAAAGAAGGATGTCACGACATAGTCATGAGGACCAGTTTGGAATACCAATGTGTTGACATCTTCTAGAGAGGGATGGAACGATTCGTGGACCACAGTTTACTTGCAGTTCCAATGTCTTTGACGCACACAAGTCAAACACAAAGCAAACACATAGATTCACCCACTCGACACTTGTGAAGGCACGTTAGGGCTCGACCTCTTATCTTCTCAAGTTTAATTTAACGATAGTGCAATCTTGAAGATTAAAGCGGAGTTGTTGGGTGCCGAAATATTTTACAAAGACTTTCCTGAGTTCATACAACTAGTTGCACCAACTTTTAGCCAGTAGGGGTGTAAGTACAGACCGTTAGATCGCTACCCATGTTACTTGAGGATGGAGCCTTTCACAGTGTCCTCTAAACCACACACTCTGCTAAGGGAAGTTGGGCAGTAAAATGTCTACCTGAAACCCTCACTGAGAAGTAGCTAGTTCTTTCTAAAAATAGTAGTTTGCATGAAAATTTTCAGTTTTTGGCTATGTCCAAAGTATAAGATCCTATCCTTATAAACAATGAGTAGGTTATTCTCCATCAAACACAATCTTGATTTTAGTTTAGGATATTTACAATTACCTTGATTAGCAGTCTCGGTTTTAATTTAGGGTTATCATTGAGGTTTTAGATAAGCACAAAAATTCATGCCTAATAAGTAATCCCAATTCCTTTAATTCCTAAGTTGTAAAATGAGGAGGGGGAATCAAAAAAGCCATTGCAAGCCTAAATCAATTATGCATGTTTAAGAATATGACTTACAATGATTCCTTACTTTCTTCATGTGGGATGAAATACAAGGAATTTTAAAATTTATGCTAAATGATATGCACAGATGAAATCGCCCTAAACATATAGTTTAATTAGCGGGAAAGAATTGATTCAAAATTTGGCTAAGTTAAATGATCTACCAGTGCATATAGTTAGTGGAAGTATGGCCTAAGTATTACGAGTACAATCAAGAATAAATAAGCAAGTGTATATGTGCCTAATTCCTACGCCACTCAAGTCGGGTCCAACCATAAAGAAGGGGTGGAAATAGACCCGACACACCATAGAGAAGTACAGTCTAAATTATTACAAATTATCAGGGTTTAGAGAGAGGGGCCCTGTGAATAATGTAGAAAATAAACTATCTAATATCACCATCATAAAATTAAAATACAGTCTTCTTCTTATTAGATCCTTGAATTATATCATAAAATTTGCTCCGAGAAGTATGCAAAGAGAGAAGATGCGATTAGTATATGTAGAGACAGAGAGAGATAGAGATGTAAAATATAATATAGCAAATAAAATGCAAAAAAGGAAAAAAATAACATGGAAATTAATTTCAAAAAATTTGATTACAAAAAATAATTTAAAATCCTAAAAAGATGTCATTCCCCGACAATGATGCCATTTGATGAACTCAGAAATCGTATCTTTAATAGTGAGGAACTATAGTATAGGAGGTAAAAAATGATTCAACAAAAATCACAATCTTTGAATGTTGTGGAGAAATTTCTTGGCATGTTTACCCAGGTCAAACCCATGGAACAATGATTTATAGTTATGTGGTCTTAAATTAATTTAAATAATTAATTAAATTCTATTTAATCTCTATGTCAAGAAGTTAAACTCTGATGAAATGATAAAGATGAAATGTGAAGAAAAATAAATAGAGCGGATAATGGATGCAGGATCTGTGACTTTGATATTTAATCCAAATAGTATTAATCAATATCCTTGAATTGAAATCACAGATCAAATCAATTGAAATCCATACGCAGGAAAGAGGATTAATAGATCAATTTTTACTCTTGCAAAAATTGACTCCTCAAAAATATGATCAACAATTCTTTTTCCTTGGATGAGCCCCTACACAGATGAAATTATTTAAATAATAATTTCTAGTCAATGAAATAATATTATTATTGCAGAATATTCTCAATCGAGTCCCTATAGAAAGATCATTGATTTTCTCAATAAAAGAGCGCAGATATGTCACTAATCAAGCCTACAAAGATTATGAAGTTCAAATAATAATAATGATCATGAAACAACCTCAACTATGTCCACAAATTATATGATATTAAAGAGCACGTAACAAGCTTCAAATCAACATATTATGCGTTAAAAACTAAGTTCGAACAAGAAAGTTATGCAATAAATAATCTTTGAGGACTGAAATGTAAATAAAAATAAAGTTTCCTTTTAAAATGGTCCCTGCAGGACTTATCTGTACTTCATGAAACCCACAGGGAGTCTTCTGCAATTTACCCAAGGCACCACGTGCAGGACGCGTAACCTGGGGTGGCGAGTTTTCTTTTGCAAAATCTTGAAATAGTGGGGACATGGTTTCAAATTTCCCTAGAAGTGCGTGCATGGCACATGTGCAGCAAGGTCTGGACAGGGGTTTTAGCTCGAGGATTGAACTAGATGCTTGGGGCGGAGGCTGAGATGCGAACCTGAGCCTCCATATGGCATGCTATGTGAAGCTCGGATATCCGATCCTTTAGGTATGGATCCCTACTTTTGAGAGGGTGACATGGCAGGCTTGTAATCGTTGGATCAAGGGATTGGACCTGATTCAACGGCTGCTAAAGGTAGAGGGTGAGGCGAGGCTCTGTGCGATGGAGACTGGGGTGTGTAGTTGAGGAGCACGAGCTTAGCTGACACACGGCCGAGCGACGACACAAAGGTGTAGTTGGCGCTGAAGGCAGTGGTGATGCGTATTGTGGCTGGTGTTGGTGGAGCGTGCAGAGGAGTGGAGGCTGCGAGCAAGGTGGTGGTGGATGTTGTTAGTGGAGAAGACTGGAGGTGGAGTGGAAGTCAACATGAGGACAGAGGGTGCGAAAAGAAGAGCAGGTACAGGTATTGTGGGCAACAAGGTGAGACACGGCGATGTGATTTGGGAAATAAGAGCAAGAAATGGAAAGGAGAATTTCAAGTTTGCTTGGATTGGAGAAGTTGTGTGGTGGCTCACGTTGTCACCTACAAAGGCCTTGGCATTGGCTCCGAAGCTTGAGCATCAAAAGGAGTAGATGCTACTTCAATGTCCCGGATTGAACCTTGGATCATACCGAGGTCCCAACCTTCATCTTCTCTCATCGGGATGCGGACTCTGTTACCAGCCTTAGCCCCGATGTGGAAGGTCGTGTTGCCCCCAATGATGATGGATGGATTGGTCATCGATGATGGTGAGGAATTTAAAGAATGTGGAGGCAATTGGCATTACTCGAGAGGTGGGAGATCGATCGTTGAACGACCGTAACGGTTAGTGATCATGAGGAGGTGGCGATGGCCTTTTTGAAGCGAGGGGGGAAGCATTGCATATGATAGCAATGGTAGAATAAGAGGAAGGGGGTCATGGTCTAGGCATGTGACCTGGGGAGGAGAGAGGAGAGAGGGCGTAGGTGTGAGGTGGGGGTGCTACATGGCACGCCCAAGGGTTTCCACGTGTCACCCCAAAAAATTCAGAAAATAAAGAGGAAGATAAATAGAAAAGAAATAGACGGAGACCTTAGATTGAAAATATTCCTTCACAAAAGTTGTTTATCTCGACGAGAACTACAACTTTCATTAAGGAATCGAGATCAAATGAGGTCATATGTACAAAGTAATATTTTTGGTGGTCTCTATGTGTATAAAAAACTATTTTTTAGAGTTTTGTTATTTTTTGTGATTTTGAATGAGAATAAAAATTCGAGGAAATTAGATAAAATAAAAAATAGTTAATTACAAAATAATAATTTTTTGGATTTTTAATAAATAAGAAAATAGGGAAAAAATAGTACGCAATACGAGATTTTTGTACATACTCATAAAGGACATTCGGACTCAGTCAGTTTCATTGATTTCAGTTGATATAAATTTGGATTTTTATGTTGTTTGATAAAACTTTCATCAAAGAACACAATTGAAGAGGAAGTAGATAAAATGGATTAAATAAGTACATAAAATCTTAGATCAAAAAATATCAAAAAGATAAAATGTGCAAAAGAGGCCCAATGCCAAGCTTTCACATAGGAGCTCCGAATTTTATGAAATTGGTTTTGCTTTGAAGGTATTTGAAAATGGAGTACTTTAAAAGTGAGTAGAACAATATAGGACATTATATGAGGGAGATATGCACATTTTAGTCTATCAGATGTGAAATCATGTTTTGGGATTATTTGACACTTATTTGTTTTTTATGTATTTTTTATTTATTGTTATTAGCAATATCCACACAATGGAATGGTTTCAGATCAATCAGAGTTAGAGTGAATTAATTAAAAGCTAGGGAAGTTAGATGCTTATTAGGCCAATTTACACTTGGATTTTTGGGTTCCTTATTTTATGCAATTATGCTTGATGAAATACGAATATTATTAACATAAATATGAATGGTAATGATGTTATATTAATCATTAAATGCATATGAATTTTGGGGAATAGAGCCTAAACAATTTTAGCATGATGAGTCTGAGATTCATGAGATAGTTTCCAACAAATGTTGTTGGAAATATTGGAGATTTCATGAGATAATGTAATCTCATGAATTGGAAGAAGATTGCCTCCCATTTCAAGGAGGTGGACAGCCACGAAGTCCTAAAGGGAATAGGTGCCCCCCCCCCTCTTTTTAGGAATGAGGGCAATATCCTTCCTCATTATCTTCAAGATTAATTGATTTAATTTGAAATTAATTTATATTGATTTATCTATATATATTTAATTAAAATTAAGTTAATTATTGTTGTGTTTTTACAATAAAATCATAGCCATTAAAAGAAATACAAATAAATCTCAACCATTGATTTTGGGTTGTCCATGGATTGAGATCCATGGACTCCGAAAACCTTATATATGAAGAGGCACCACT
Organism: Ottelia alismoides; assembly: GCA_037367405.1. Classification (NCBI taxonomy): domain Eukaryota; kingdom Viridiplantae; phylum Streptophyta; class Magnoliopsida; order Alismatales; family Hydrocharitaceae; genus Ottelia; species Ottelia alismoides. Next base: position 256,167 of record JAZKJV010003483.1, read on the forward strand.
TGATCTTCAAGTTACAACATCAATCTCTCTCTCATTCTCATGCCACCTCTCTCTCTCTCCCTTGAGTGGACGTCTACTCTATCCTAGAGAGAAGGTCAACGCGGTCGTCGATATCATCATTGTGTTGCTACTTTGACAACTCTTGTATCTCTGTCTTCTTTGGTGCATCACGCTCGTGAAGAAGACGTTTGATATTGTGAGATGAGGTTAGGAGATCCATTTCTTGGATCAACTACTCGGATTGCAATAAGCACGCGACTCATCTCCACGCTCGCAAGCATCTCCTATGATAAACCAGACTTGAGATAGGTGGTCTCTTTTCTTAGAGACTCGATCACTACCATGCTACAAGAAGTATTTCTTTATTCGGTATGTAGTTTAGATGAAATGATTCGAGAAATGTTCCTTGTATCATGTGGTTTCATCTATTAAAAACTTTAAAATTCCGTTGCATCGAGCAACTAGTGCAACTAGTTGCTCTCGATCGTATATATTGTAATGCTTACGCTTTCATGATGCACTTAAGGATTCTGCCATATACTTCATCGATAAGGTAACTATAGAGATGCGTGCGGAGCTGAAGAAGAAAGATAGCACATCATAGACAAGTATGCATTTTCATGCTGTCAACAGTGATAGAGGATACCAGAGAAATAGATGTTTTGTGGACTGAAACTGAGACCAAGGAATTCCTCTTTTGTGAGGAAGAATTTGAAAGTACAATAGAATTTTGTTCCATTGACACTGATGACGTAGAAGATGAAGAATTGAGAGTATCCATCCCTTATCGAATAAGAGGAAATGATTGTAGATATGTTTGGTGTCGTACTTTCTAAGCCTGGAGTAATCGAGGTGGACCCCAAATCACTGATGCAGCATTCACAAGCAGCAAGTACAGTTTAAGAAGTATTTGAGAAGTTAGATCTGATTACACCTGAGTTGGAGCCGCTTCTAGCAAATCTTAAGGATGCCTTCCTTGCGAGTGAGCTCGAACAGTATCTGGTCATCGTCAGTTGGCGATTGATAATCTCTCTTGCTAGATGTTCTAGAGAAAATCATAAGGCTCTTCATTGTAATATGGCAGATATCCGGGGCATAAATACGGCCTTGTGTTCACACCATATCTACATAGAGGATGACAGCAAGCCATCCTGCAAGTTTTAGCACATGTTGAATCCTAATCTTCGAGAAGTTATCATGAAAGAGATATTGAAAAAGTGTGAGGCATGCTTTATCTATCCCATCTTTAATTCTAATCGGGTTATCCCATTGCATGTGGTTCCGAAGAAATCTGAGATAATCGTGGTCACAAATGATAAAGGGGAGGAGATCTTGACCCGAGTACCTACTTCCCGGCGTCTCTGTGTAGATTACTGGTGCTTGAACTCCGCGACCAGGAAAGATCACTTTCATATGCCCTTTATTGAACAGATTATCGAAAGACTGGCAGGGAAAACTTATTTTATTTCTGGGATGGGTATTCTGGGTATAACCAAGTAGCAATCGCCCGTGAGGATCAAGAGAAGACTATATTTACTAGTCCGTTTGGCACCTTTTCCTTTCGACAAATGCCCTTGGATTATGTAATGATCCAACTACATTCCAAAGGTGTATGTTAGTTATGGTTGCCAACATGGTAGGTATTTTTCTGGAGGTGTTCCAGGATGATTTCTCTATCTATGGTGATGATTTTTATTCTTGTATGATGCACATTGACTGAGTACTTAAGAGATGTTGTGAAGTGGATCTTGTTCTCTCTTGGGAAAAGATCCACTTTATGGTTAGGGAGGGGACTCTCTTAGACCATGTCATCTTAAAAAGAGGTATGGAGGTCAACTCGACAAAGGAGAATGTCATTACAAATCTTGAACCACCTAGAACACTGAAGCAGGTGAGGTCTTTTATGGGGCATGTCGGATTCTACATGCAATTTATCCGAAACTTCAGGAAGAATTATTGGCCTCTTACTGAACCTCTAAGAAAGAATACTGAGTTTCTTGTCAACGATAAAGTACTCCTTACTTTCAACACCTTGAAAAGACAGGTTACTCAAGCATCTATCCTTCAGTCGTCTGATTACTCTCTTCCCTTCGAGATCATGATAGACATGTCAGAGTTTGCTAATGGGGTTGTTTTGGGTCAGCATAGGGATGGAGTTCCATTTGCTATACGTTGTTCCTGCGAAACCCTGGATGATGCCCAAAGGAACTACATTGTAACAGAGAAAGAATTGTTGGTTGTTGTGTTTACCCTTGAGAAGTTGGGATCTCACATCTTGGATTCTGAAATTATTATTTACACTGATCACTCTGCTATCGGTATCTATAGGACAAGAAGGATGCTAAGTCATGTATGCTTTGTTGGATTCTTCTGCTCTAGGAATTCGTTTTGGAAACAAGAGACAAATTTGATGTTAAGAATGTGGTAGGAAACCATTTGTCTAGACATGAAAGTTTAGAGGCTCCCTTGAGCATTGTACCTATCACTAAGACCTTTCATAATGGATCCGTATTGAGTATTGGTTCTCTCCCAAGGTATACCAGGATTGTGAACTATCTCATGAGCGAGAAAGTTCTACAAGATTGGACTCATGTCATGCAAGACAAATTTGTACCTGACATCCATTTCTTCCAGTGGGAGGACCTGTACCTTTACAAGGAAGGTGCATATTACATTTGGTGATGGTGCATTCCTCAGGAAGAGTACACCAGTATCCTTGAGCATTGTCATAAGCTTGAAGTATGAGGATACAATTCTGGACATCGAACAGCAGTGAAAGTTTTGTAATGTGGCCTTTAGTGGACCACACTATTCAAGGATGTCACAACATATGTGAAAGGTTGCACCGACTATCAAAAATTGGGAGGTGCCATATGTTCCAAAAATTTGATGCCACTTAAGTTCTTCCAAATTTCAGACTTATTTATTGCTTGGGGCAGTGGATTTATGGGCCCTTTTCCTAGCAGTCAAGTATTTGCATACATCCCGCTCGCTGTGGATTATGTGAGTCGATGGGTGCAGGTTGTCCCCACTCTTTCCATTGATAGTTATATTGTTTGTCGCTTTCTCAAGGAAAACATTATCTCACGGTTCGTGATTCCTAAGATTTCTATCTTAGACGAGGGTGGCCATTTTGTGAACAAGGATGTCATAAAGATCATTAAGGATTACATCATTGAACACCGCGTTGCATCTCCTTAGTACCAACAATCAAATGTTTTGGTTGAGTTATCCAATCGAGAGATCAAAACTATTCTACAGAAGCGTGTACGTCTAAATAAGAAGAACTAGTCTCAACTCATTGGTTCCATTCTATGTGCTTATCTAATCATCTAAAAGACTCCTTTGGGTATGTATCCCTATTGGTTGGTTTATGGCAAGACATGCCATCTTCCAGTTGAGTTAATCCACAAATCACTTTGGGCAGTTAACATATGTTACTTGGACTCGTATCATAGTGGTCAGAATGACAAGATAGATCTAAATATACTCTTGGAATTCCAAGATTATGCATATGACAATAACCTGATGTACAAGGAGAAAGTCAAAAGATGGCACGTAAAACATATCAGAAGAAAGACTTTCGAGCCAGGATAGAAGGTTTGGTTCTTTGATGCAAAATTCAATCTTTTTCCTAGCAAATTAAAGATCAAGTGGATAGGATCATTTTTGATGTTGACTATGCATGACAACAACAACATTCTCATATCAAAGTTTCATCTAATGCATAGCCATTCATAGTCAATGGACAGTTGCTGAAGCATTATATAAATCACTACACATTCATGTCTGCGGTAGACTTAATTAAGGTGGTATTTTAATAAGAAAACAATAGTCAAAGGATGTAGATTCTTGAGCACAAAAAACTCTTTTATTCCTGCTCTTTTTCTTTTTCCATTTTCTTTCATTCCTTATCAATGCTATATTTAGGATGAATTTATCCTAAGTATAGGGGGTGAGTATGTTAAGTGTTCATTCTTTTTCTCCTCGCATGTCTCCTAACATGTTGATATTCGGTCTATACTTAGGAATATTTCACCCTAAGTATAGGGGGAGACAAGTTGAGTCCTTGATTTCGTATATTTAAACCCTCGCCTATACCCGCATGGTGTACAGTTTGCTACACTTAGGTATTTGATCCTAAGTATGGGGGGATGGTCGACTTCTAAATCCTTGATTCTTTAGTCGATGTAGTATAGACTTCTCTATACTTAATACGAGTGGTTTCTTCTTTTTCTCTTCAACCTATGAGGACATAGCTTAAGCTAAGTATAGGGGATCGTCTATATGATGCACATACTTTAGTGTGTATTTTATATACTATGGAAGATATAATAAATTTGTATAAAATCCTTCAAAAAAATTTATATATGTTGATTAATAGATCAGGTTAAAAATGTTTTGCAAAATTATTTGAAACATTGTCGAAAAATGTTAAAAAAATCTTTTCGAAACTATTTGGAAATTTTTTTTAAAATATTTTCAAATAGTTATAAAAACATTTTATTTGTAAAAATTCTTTTATTTGTTTGAATAACTTTTATTGAAAATCTATTTGCAAATGGATTGGACAATGGTTCAAAAGTACTTAGAAAAATCTATACTAACTATTTGAAAAATCTTTGCAAAATGATTTTCAAAATTTTTGTTAATGGCTGTAAAAAAACTTGTCAAATTATTTGTTAAAATAAGTTTTCCAAAATATTTGTGAAATTGTTGTAAAAACTTTTTCAAACTATTTTGAAAACTATGCGTAAATTATATAAATATCACTCCAAATAAAATTCTTATATAAATTTTTATATATCTGTCTAAAAAACTCTTTGTAATACACAACTAATTTTTGTAAATATTAATTCACCCTAGTGTAAATACTTGACATATTTCGTCTATATTGAAAAAATCTGTAAAGTTTGAAAACTTTCCAAAATACCAGAAAAAATTGATAATATTCTCGAGAAATGCATACGAATTTTCAAAACCTTTTGAAAAAATCAATAAAAATTGTAAAAATAGAAAATTCTATACAAAAATATTTTTCATGCATTGTACATTGCATTATCATTTGCATTTTTCTAAGTGATAATGACAATTTAACTATTCTATGTAAAATATGAAGATTGGAGCTTTGCAAGACCTTAATTAACTTAAATTTACAGGACCCTTATATGAGCTAGATTTGAGACTTTTCAAGTCAGTTTGACTTAATTCTTTAAGGCAGTAAGACTATGCTTGCATGTCATCTTGGTATGCCTAAGTGGAATATTTCGAGACACGCACATGACCTTTTAGACAGTAACCTAACTTGGACACCTGCATCTTACACTTTGCTCAACTCAGTTGAATTAATAGATGACTGGATTTCATGGCATGAGATAAAAGCGAATGCAAACATAAAAGTCAATTTTGTGGCCATTTTGCCCCAACGTGATCTAGTGGCAATGAGGTCTAAAGACAGAATGTTTTGGATTGCAATAAAGCTTCAAAAGATGGATAGTCTATTGGACCAAGAGGAAAATGTCCTTATATAAATGTTGTTGTATATAGTATTCAAAAAAAGCAACCAAAGAATATATGGGTAAAAATCAAAGAAAAATCAATCCCCGTTGGAGTACATGTCCAATAAGCAAGCATAAGCTTCAACGTCAAAGTACTCATGTGAGCCAGGAGCTAGATGACTTGGCTACATAGGTCAAGAATCCAAGGATAGGTAGTTACATTGGCTACCGTAGATTCTCTTCTCCACCTCCTCTTCTTGAGTCGGATGCACTTAAACTTATAAGGGAATACCTCACTTCTTGAGAAAAGACTTGTTGGATTGGGGAATTAGGGTCACCATGTCGGAGAAGACTGTCTCTACTGCTTCAGCCGAGACGAGCTACATATCACTGACATTGTACAAGAAAGATTCAAAGTCATAAGAGTTATGTATATGAAAAGGTTTATTCTGATCTGTCTATTAAGGAGAACTAAATAGAGTATTATGCTTATTAAGAGTTGTTAAGTTTTAAATCCTATTCCCATTAAGGTTTCGACAAACTAATAATCCAGAGGTATAATTTAGCTACAAACTTTGATTTATGAAGACAAGTTTAAAAATCATTATCATTCTAAGTTTTTTTTCTTTTCTTTTATTTTCTTTCATACACTTATTATCATAACTGTTTGCTAGGGACTAGTAAAGCCAAGTACATGGGAGTGATGAATTTATATTCGTGCACATTTGTTCATTCATTATAGGCTTTAATCCCTAGAAAAATGCATATAAATAGAAATAACACATTTGAATTAACACATGTATATTCATCTATAAATAACATATATATACATGTATTTAAAATCTAAAATGAAGGAATAAATAAAAGAAAAGAAAAATAAAGGAGGTATCTTAGATATTGACTGACCTTCCATGAGACTAAGTCAAGCCTTGACTTACTCAATAAGGAATGAAGTAGGGGGGAGATAAGACCGAGAAAACACATAAAAATCAAAATTAAAACCCTAATTCTTTTATCAATATGTACATTTTGGGACTTTTTATTTTCATATTTCTACTTATTAAATCAATAAGTTTTGAATATAGAAATTGTACATAATAATACAAAGAAAAATAGAAAAAATATTCCATTTAAAAATACGTGCAGTGCTCTCCCTCTCCTCTCTCCCTCTTTCTCTCTCTCCCCCTATCTCCTCTTCGTTTCTCCTATATTTCCTGTCAAATTCACCATCTCTCTTTCTCCCCTTTTTTCTCTCTCTTTTAATATATTTATTAAATTAAAAATTATACATCTCATGTTTTTGCTTTATATTTATATCATTCTTTTTCCTTTCCTCTAATATAGTTTATTAAATTAAAAATTATCTATAGATATTTTCTCATATATCAATACGTAAAAAGGACTTATGTAATGAAGCAAAAAGTTTTTTCCATCCTAATTTATATAGAACACATTTTTTTAAAGCAATGTTTAAATTATATTGGTATTATATACATATTTTTGTCAAGAGTAGACATTTTAAAATATAGTTTACCCCAGACACTATATATGTGTGTGTAGTATGAAAATGTAGCAAAATACATGGTTGTAGATAATTTTTTTAATATAATATTTGTTTACGTTAATAACATCTGCCAAAAGAAACTATTTTGAACCATTTTATGACACTCATATTTTGAATATATAATGACAACTATCAGTTGTTAAATGTAATAAAAAATATTGTTATTTAATTGTCTATTCTGTCGTTTAGTGCCTAGGTGGCGCTGACGTGTGATGAACCATAAAACGCCCTCTTTTAATAATGTTAAATTGTAGTATAAGAGGTGGAAAATAATTCAACAAAACAATAAATATATTGTGCAACAATTTTTACTTTAGGAAGTTTACCAAGATCAAACACAGGGAACGATGACTTTTAGTTATGTGGTTATAAATTAATTTAGATAATTAACTAATCACAATGTTAATATATGTGTTAGAAAATGAAAATGAAAATGAAATGCAATGAAAAAGGTGTAATGCAAATAAAAAACAAAAAAGATAAATAAGCACAGGAACTATGAATTTGTTAAATTGATCCAATAAAAATAATCAATATCCTCAAAATTTGATCATAGATAAAAAGAAATAAGTATTCAATTCGAAAAGAATGCTCCTGTGATTAATTATAATGCACAATGATTTTATTGAAGAATATTTGATCTCAAAATTATTTGAAAATTGTTTCTCATAAACTATCAGGGAAATAAATTATTTCCTTCCCAATTATGCCCCAGCAAACATTAATTTCTCAAAGAAAATGACCAATTATCAAAAGATAATTAATCAAATCAAATTTCTTCTCAGAGGAGTCCCTTGCGAAGATTGTCCTCAAATAATGATCCACAATAATCACAAGAGGATTAATCAAATTAAAATCCTTAATTGAATCCTTATAAAAGAGATCATTAATTTTCTTAATAAATATTGCACAAATATCTCAGAATGTACCCTGCATTGGTCAGATTAAACCTCAAATAATTACAATCAATGAATATCCTTTGATCAGTCAACAAGTTATATAAAGTGATCGAGCGTTCAATAATCTCCAAAATGATATATTGTGCATAGAAATCAGAGTTCAAATGAGAAAGGTATGCTAATTGAAGATTCAAGGACCAAAATGCAATGAAACTAATAGTTTTTATCTCAAAGAGGTTCATAGAGGGACTTATATGTAATTATTAAAAACTATCTGGATGTAGATGGAATTTGCCTAAGCAGGCACATGCATTGGCAGGTGGGATATTTTCGAGATTCTCTAGAAGTCGAAGGAATCAGTTGTAATTTTCCCAGTAGCGTGTGCTCCTCATGTGATTTGCTCAGCCTGGATGCGATGTGGTAGGCAGAGATGAGCCTCCATGTGGCGGCAGGTCGATCTTCGACTGACACAAGCCTCGAGGCAGGGGTCGAGGCTTTGGGGGAGACTTGGCGGCACAAGGGACGTTAGATCCCCCAATCCACTGGCGTTAAGGGTGAGGCGGCCGGTAGGGCCGTTGGCGGTGGGCTACTGAGTGGTGGGTGGCTAGAGGCAAATGTGCAAAGGGCAGTGTACAACGATGGCATGTCATGGACAGACTGAGGTAAGGTGGTCAGTGAAGTTGAGGGCTCCTCGTTCATCGACACATGTTGGAGTAAAAGGTGAGTGGCTGAAGGTTGATGGTGCACAGAGGACAAGGTGATGGCCTAGTTTAACGGTGAAGGTGACTAGGTGAGCGGGTTGTTGTCGACATAGCATGGAGCTGTAGGGCAGAGTGAATTGACGGCAAGTGGAGATGGTGGTGGTGCTCGGTGATGGATGGGCAGTCGAGATTGGAAGAGCAGATATGGCAGATCGAGGATGGAGTGGTGATGACAGCTAGATCTCCTAATGGTCTAAGTGTCGCGAGAAGTGGGGTGGAGTGCGATCAGAGGGGCAAGGGTTCGTCGGAGTTGGGGATTTCAGATAATATTGGAGGAGCAGGAGACTTCAACGATGATCACTCGAGCCAAATGGTGGTGTGGCAAGCTTTCACGTCTCAATGAGTTGAATTATGGGGAGAGAAGACCCCATCGATCACATATTGGAGGTGGTCATCATTGGAAAGAATGAGACCCATGTCACAAGTCTCTTCTCCAGCTTTCTCTCTCTCTCTCTCTCTCTCTCTCTTTGGAGTCTTAGACGATGGATAAAAAAGAGCGGAGAGGGGGATGGCGTATAAGGGGAGGTAGTGGCATAACGATGGGTACGAGGCTTACAATGGCCATCTGGAAGGTGAAACAGTTGTGGCGCGCATGCGGGTAGCAGAGGAGGGGTAACTGTTGGACATGCGAGCCCACAACGAGCCATTATGCAATAAATGTTATTGCCAATTCACTCCTTAATCTGAAAAGAAGAATAACTAATTTGCATAATAGGTCCCTTAGTATAATTAGGGTTATGTACCATGGCTATCTTAATGATCATACAACTGTTGATTCAATTATTGAATCATAGAGGTTGGTTCTTGGATGCATATCTAAAGAGTTATATTGAGGACTCATCAAGCACCATCAAATGATTGTTAAGATGTCATCTCCAGCCTGAGTAGGAGATGGTAATCCTTATCTCTAAAGGTTGATATCTGACCGACATCTTGATGTAGGTCCTCTCCATAGGAATAGAGATTCGGAGGTGTCAGATTAGTTAGCTCAAAGAGTTGACATGACGAGATCAAGATAACCAAAGACCTATGGCGTATGATGTCACGGTATTGGCACGCATCCTTCGACTAGAGACAGATGTGTTACTATATGTCTGAGTATGTACATTTGGCAGACCAATAGGTTGATGACCTAATCAAGGTCTATACACCGCCACGCTGGTGTGCATATAAGGTCATATGAGTAATATGATCTCTCAAAGGGATCATACAGGTTTATTTACTGAACCGGAAGACATGAGCTCACTCGTGAGATTTTGGGAAGAATCAAATTTCGTGCATGGTCGTTTCGCTTTGGAAGCTTGACTGAAGTTGCAGGTTTGATATATACTTTTGGAAAGTATATGATCAACACCTGGGTATGATATATGCTTTTGGAATGTATATGATCGATACTGACTCCCAATGATCAAATGAGAAACTTAATGATAAAACCCTTATGGAGACAGTCTAAAAGAGATCTAAAACTTCGGGTTTAATCTAGGTCTTCCAGTATGCAGGATGTACAGGTATTAGGAATACCTTAGGGTTATGTGATCATAAACGATTGTATAACCATGACGCTTCCATTCCTAGGGAGTGATGAAACGAATCTGGATTTTAGTGACTCCTCTCATATAGAAGTGATCTAATCTTAGTCAAAATATTGGACCTTTATCTGAATGTGATTCAGATACAATGAGAAGATTAGATCTACGGTCTTGATTTAATCAAGCATCTATGAGAGGTCCGTGAGATCTGGATTTGAGATATATGATTTCAATATCCAAGTCACTATACATGGAACAATACAATCGTCCTATCCTTATCTCCAAGTATCCGTAGAGAAAGTGCATTATCCTTGAAAGAGTTCATTGATAATTTCATTGTCGATATATGCATTCAAGCATCGAGAAAATTGATAATTAAATGTGATTTAATTATCATGGATAATATGAATTTGATTCATATTATAAGGAAAGTTATCAGAGATATTTAAATGTGATTTAATTATCAAGATATGAATAATGTGAATGTGATTCACATTATTTTGGCACATGAGAATAGAGATCCAAGATGATTAAATACGATTTTATTATCATGGATATGAATAATGTGGATAGCACTATCCATATTAATCACATATATTATAAATGTGATTTATAATATATTAGAGAGAGCATATTGTGATTTATATTTATTATATAGTTATTGATGTGACTTGTATTCACATTGGATGATTGATTAAAATACAATTTACATTTTATTTTGGGATGTGAATTTCATTCACATTTTTCCAATGACATGATTGCAATATTTCACAAGATAATTATAAATTATTTTTGTGAAATAATTTACAACAATTATTGTTGTAAATCCTGGAGATATCATGAGATAATGGTATCTCATGAGATAATGAGATCTCATGAGATGTTGGTAGTCGTCCCCCCTTTTTAGGGGATATGGTTTATGTCCTCATTATCTCCAAGGATAATTAATTGCTTTGATTTGAATTTAAATATATTGATTTATCGATATATTAATTTAAATTAAATCATTTGTTGTTGTGTTTTTTACAACAACATCTCAGCCATTGAAAGAAACACAAATCAATCTCAACCATTTTTCGCGTGTTTTCCATTGATTGAGATCCATGGAATCCTAAAATCCTATATAATAAGAGTCCCCCCTTACTCTTCTATACAAGATAATTAATGAATGCTCTCTCTCTTTCTCCACACGCCAAGCCTCTCTCTCTCTTATAATGGTCGTCCAACCATGGAGCCATTGTGAGAGTCGTCATCGACGCAGCATCGTCGTTATGTTGCCGGATCATCTACTCGTAGATCTCCATCTCCTTTGGTGTGTCTCGCTCGTGAAGATGTTGGATCTTTGTGACGAGATCAGGAGATCCGCCACTTGGATCATCAACCTGTATTGCGAGGAGCACAAGAATCATCCACGCGCTCGTAAGCGTCTCCTCCATTGGATCGGACTTGAGACAGGAGGTCTCTTGGTTTAGAGACTCGATAGCAACCACGCTTCAAGAGGTAACCCTAGTACCTATTTATGTTTTAGATGAAATGATCCAAGCAGTGTTCTTGGATCATGTGGTTTCATCATTTAAAATTTTTTAAATTCTGTTGCATCGAGCGACTAGTGCGACTAGTCGCTCCCTATCGCATACGATGTGATTCTCACGCTTCCATGATGTGCTTGAGGAGTTTTCAAATATCCTTCACGTGGTATCAGAGCTAGATTATTGAAGATTTTGGATTATATCCATGAACCTACGAAGATTTGGGCTCGTTAGGGTTCGTGAAGATTTTAACATTTCAATTTTCGCAGCTCTATTTTGTGATATTTTTCGGCCCTGTTTAAAATGTTTAAACCTGAAAATATTACTGTAATAATGTTCCCCATTAATTAATAAAATCGTGGGATTTGAGTTTGTGTGATTTGGAATCCGATAACTCAAGTTATGCTCATTTTATTGAACATATATCCACTGTTTCGGGGATGGTGGTTAGTGACGTAATTAAAGAGTTAATTACGGATTCTAAATGCCTGAAAATACAAAATTACCACTTGGGTTATGTTTTAAATCAAATTGGCGAACAAAATAAATTTAATTTGCAATAATTAGATTTAAATTGATCGAGTTATGTTGATTTTAGTGAGTAGGGTCACTGTTGGAAATTAACAAGCTTGATCATGAACCTTGTGATTGTCATTCAAATAAATTAACAAAAATTAATTGTTAATTTTCTGAAATGATTATTGATAAATATTTGTGAAATATTTAAATATGATAATTATTTCCTTGAATGACTATGCACTAACCAAATGATAAGATAGTTGATCTTGATCACAATTGGTTAATATGAAATCACCAACAAATATTGTTTTCATGAAAAACTCTAGTTTATCCTACAATAGTTGTAGGATAACTTTTACATGCAAAACTACTTATATATCACACCCACACTTTGTGAGTTTTAGGTATGTTACTATGTTTGGAGTTGGGTTGTTACATTTTTGTAACCACATTTCATGACTACAACTCATTTTTTTTATAGTGTTTGTGCCTCATCTAAATGCCTCTGGCCATTTCAGCTCGGCCATGGTTGAGTTCCAAAAGAATCGGAAGCACAGCTCTATGATCTTTGGGCGGCACAAAAATAGAAGGGGGAGAAGTGCAGCGGTCTCTATGGATGGACTGAACCAAGGATGATGGAGCATCATCATATAAAAAAACGATCTTTTATTACTTTTATTTTAATCTAAGGTTGAAACTTGTGTGCTTTGAATTTTGAAATGATATTTATCTAAAGATAGTTGATAGTTGATTACGTGCGGCCTGATTAGGAATAAAATTCAAAATTTAGACCAACTAATAACTTATCTCAATATTCACTGCAAGGAAAATAAGTTGCGGATATTAGAAAAAATAGTATCCGGAAGATGTGAGAAGCTTTTTTCTCAGTTCTTACCGTCGCCTGAGGCCATTTTACTATTAGCATGCTTTGGAAGCGAGAAACATTGCCCCTCACTCAGGTTCATTGGTTTCGGTAGTATTCCGCCACTTTTGGCGACTTCTCTCTCTATCTCTGAGGAGTTTGGACTTTTTTGCTAGTAGTTTGAAAGGCAGAGGTGTTGAAGGTTCCGCGAACCATGGTTCAAGTCTCGGGCAACCCATAACCCATATTGACTTATTTCAAATTTTTTTTACTTTCTTGATTTCTGAAAAACTAGTGGCCACACAATTATCGTGGCCACAAGTTTCCGTAGCCACATTCGGTGACTACAAGTCATTTTTCTTGTAGTGATTGTTACATATATTTCGTCATCTCGGCACATCAGCTCAGCGCAATTTCATCGTCTCGATCCCTCGGTAGTAGACAATCAACAATCAACATGTTGATGAGTCAACACCAGTAATTGTCTACGGTCCACTCCACCCTAGGTGACGATGTCTGCATCAATCATCAATTCACTAATATAAATATTATTTACCATAATACTCATTTTCTCTATGCTACACAAATATCCTCCTCGTACATGGAGATGAGTTTGACTCATTTAACTTATTTAACTCGGGATTCCATCATTGAACTGTTGCAAATCAGTATTAGCATACAAATATTTTAGAAATATAATAGCTATATTCGGTATTCATAACCACATTTATCAGAGATTCAGAATATGCTTATATCTATATTTGTGTTATTTAATATGATTGTCAAATTGTGATATATTCGATAATATGCCATCCCTATTTAATTTTTGGATCGGTCACATTACATGTACGATGTTAAAAATAAAGATTGGTGTATTGAATATTTATATTCTTGAAAAATAGCTTTTTTATTGATGGTACTATTAACATAGGTGTAGTCACATCAGGTGAATGTCTTTCGTTAGTAGTCGGTGTAGTGATGATCACATCACTCATATTATCAGGACGTAAGCAAATCTCCTGATGCATAGTCAATAACGACTCTCGCAGAGGTGAGAAAGGGTCATCCCAGAATGATTGGAGCATGTTTCCTAGGGGTGGAGCTCTTCATGGGCAATATGATAAAATCAACAGTGTAGCTCATGCCATGAATCCAAATGACAACATTTTCAAGAATGCCCTTCGACCTCTTTATTGATCCATCAGAAAACTAAACAATCATCCCGATTTAATTGAGAGGCCCTAAGTGTTGTACCGGCGAGAAGGATATGATGCTAATTAAAGCATCGCCATCAAAGAGAATGTGATCATAAGTATGGTCAGAGGTAGTGCATCTAATGAAAGGAGTATCAGTGTTCCCTAACCTAGAAGAAGGATAGTGGGTGACAATGTGGGCAGTGGCCATGGTCAAGATTTGATGCTTAGATCTGCTCCTCCGCTTTCTCTTCTAGGGTAGAGGAGCAGATAAATAGGTCATGACATGAAGAAGTGGGGCTTTGATGATCTAGTAATGGTGGCCACCAATTCGAGTTCGGTCAACATTTTTTTGAATTTTTGATGTCCTCCATACATGGGATGTCACGACCCCGATACCGGGCTATCGACTCCTGTCATATCCGGATCAGGTTACTCAGCAATAATTTATTCAACAATCACAACTAACATTCATAACAGACTGCAAATAAAAAACTCAGAAAGAAGTATTTGATACTTTTTTCATTCACAAAATAAAGTTCACATGATACATTGGCCCACTATAACTATTTACATGTACATCAACTCAAAAGAAAATGCACAAAAAGATTACAAACTACCTTACAGAGTAGCTAGCTGGATGACTATGTTAGCTACCTGGATTACTAAAGTCCTTGCGATGTGGTTCACTGATACCTGTAGGATTTTCCATAAATCATAGGATACAATTAGCAAGTGTTGATCAACGACGAAGAGAAAAGCAAACAAATATATAATTTTTCAAAACTTGTTATCAAAAAAATTATTCATTCTCATTAGTTTAATTCATATTCATTTTTATTCCACGTCAGGGATTAGTCCAGGGAATTACCTCAACACTATGTGGACTCCGAAGTTGTGGACACTTCGAGATTGGAGATTGCGTTGATCTGATAAGTTTATGCCACTGCACATCGCCTCAACCAATCCTTCAATACTACCATGACAATTTATTTTTCTTTTATTAATCAGAGTCTCAAACCCTCGGTAAGGAAAACAAAGGAGCACACCGTCCTCGAGGACTCAACCTCAGGCTAACATTTACTCATATAACCTAGTGGCTTTAAGTACATGTTATCGTGACCCAGCCGCTATCCAACCACTCGTGCCTCCACATGACACGACTACATCTTCCGTTCAACTCGAAGATATTGGCACCCGGTACCGCGTGTTGCAATTTATTTATTTCGTGTGCACTTATCATAATAGGGAAACCGTGTGCCACCTAGTTAGGGCCATGCCAATACGGGTTCCTTCCAACAAACCTATAGGTTACATACCTGACCGGTAGTTCTACTCCCGGTCATCCTTAACGTAACACATGATACATTTCAAGATCCAAAACGATACACATCAATTACCATGATGTAAATCTTCCGTTAGGCCTTCAAATTACATATTCCTCAATATTGAATATAGACCCACATATATATTAATTCATATATATATATATACACACACACACTCGTATTTATGTTTATTTTAACTTCCAAAAGCTAACTTTCCAAGCCATTACATCCATTCGATGTTTAGACCTTATTTTAATTGAAATCACAAAGCAATTTTTCATATTTTCTCAAAAATAGTCAAATTAGGGTTCTTCATAGCAAAGAATATAAAATCAGAAACTTCAACGATATCATATGAAAACCTAACAGTAAAAGGAATGATTTTGTTACCTAATCGAGGTCTCTCTCGCATATGCAGTGCTTTATCGTGATTCTTTTTTAAAAAGAATGATTTATAGCTCCTGAAATGATCGAATTTCATTTTCGTATAAAAAACACTGAGAACGTGCCAAGAACAGAAAAAACGAACGAAGAACACGAAGAATGCGAAGAACACCCGAAGAATACAAATAACATATTTTCTCTTAAAACTTCGGCAGAGCTTCCCCTTATATAGGGTGATATTTCTAAGAAAATTTCGGCAGAGTTTCCCCTTATTCTGGGACATATTTCTAGAAAACTTTCGGCAGAATTTCCCTTTCTATCGGTACATATTTAAAAGAAAAATGAAAAGAGTTTCCTTTATAAAATCATCGAGAGGAAAACAACAACAAAACAAAAAGGATATAGTCAAACAACAAGTGATGAATAATCGGTAGACAACACGCATCTTAGATGAGTGAAGGTGAGATGAGTCATAGGGTTCACTGACGTGCATGGTCGCCCGCACCTAAATAGGTAGTACACATATTTCTCCATCAAAATAACTATAAAAGAGGAAAAAATAGAATAATAAGAAATAGAGAATCGGTAGATACCACACATCTTAGGTGAGTGAAGGTGTGAAGAATCACAGGGTTCACTAACGTAAATAGTCTCCCGTACCTAAGTAGGGTGTTACATGGAATTCTCCTCAAATCACAACAGAAAACGAATCAGAAATAAGATGAATCGAAAATCAAAGGAAAAAGAACATGAATTGAAATGAAGCCAACTAGAAGAAGATCATACCTTTATCCTCCTCGTTCTCTCGACAACGCTTCACTAGCATCCCTTCCCCGACTCCCTCTCCTCCTACTGACCTCTCGACCCTAGCCCTCGGATTGGTGGTGGTAGTGAAAATCGTAGAGAATGAATCGGTAGGGAGGGCTTTTTATAGGCTTTAGAAAACCGCTAACCATGTTTAGTAAACTATGGTTTAGCCCTTAACTGTGGTTAGTGGTCCATGGTTTTGGCCTATGGTTTTGACCAAAGCTTATCTAAAACTTAGAACTTACATTGGAACTTTCCAGAATATTCTGGATTCGCTAATGATGCTTAATTAGCGTTAATTGTTATTAACTTTTTCTAATCATAATTTAACTCCCGCTAATCGTAATTTAACTTTCGTGACTTACAGATAACTTTTGTTGATGTATGATTAGTATTTGCTAATGTTGACTAGCGGTCCTTGATCCATCATTAGTTTCCTTAATCACGATTAATTGGTCTTAATGACAGTCATTAAGCTTTAATGACATATTAAGCCTCTTTACTTCTCTTTCTTATGAAAATCATAACAATTCGAAACAAACGTCCGATTTACATGAAATAAATTCCGTTGGTTTCCTCTTGACGAGCAAGATCTTATGATACAGGATACGAGAGATACTAAGTCCAAGGCATTACAATTATAACAACCTTAAAGGAAGTCTCGTTTTCGAGACTTATAATGCTAACATAACAACCTTAAAGAGGATTGGAAGAATAACAACCTTAAAAAGAATGAACGCCATTTCATTTATAAAGAAGATATACAACACAGTGTTATCACTCAAACAAATAGGGGTATTTCTCTCTATTCCGCCTCAAGTTCCCAAGTAACTTCTTCAAACTCTTGGTTCCGCCAATATACTTTAACTAGAGGCACCTATTTATTCCTCAACTTCTTAATATCACTGTCCAGTATTTGCACAGGTCTTTCTACATATGTCAAGTCTGTCTCAACATATAAATCATCATAAATTATCATATGCTCTGGATCCCTAATGTACTTTCTCTGATTTGATACATGAAAAACATCATGTATTGCCGAAAGGTGTGGGGGAAACGCAAGTATATATGCAACTTTTCTAATCCGTTGAATAATTTCAAAGGGACTCACGAACCTGGGTGCTAACTTCCCATGAAAATCAAACCTCTGAACTCCCTTCATAGGCGATACTTTGAGGAATACAAAGTCACATACCTCAAACTCAAGGTCTCATCGCCTAGTATCACTATATCTTTTATGGCGACTTTGAGCTATTATTAGTATTTTTCGAGCAAGCTTTACAACTTCCTGTGTCTATTGGAATCTATATGAATCGTAAAGGTTCTTTATCCCTACCTCTTGCCAACATAAGGAGTAGTACACCTTCGTCCATAAAGTTCTTCAAATGGTATCGTGCCAATACTTGTGCGGTAACTATTGTTGTACGTGAATTCTTCAAGAGACAAATGTTTAATCCATGATCCTTTCCACTCTAAGGCACATGCTCGGAGCATATCCTCTAAAGTCTGAATCATATGTTCTGATTGATCATCTGTTTGTGAATGATATGTTGTGCTCAAGCATAGTTGTGTACCTAAAGCTTTCATGAAGTTCTCCCAATAGTGTGAGGTGAATCGTGAATATCGATCGGAAAGTACTTCCTTTGGAATGCCATGGAGACGGATCACATGTGTAATATATAACTCAGCAAGCTGATCTGGAGTGGAAGATAAGCTTATTGGAATAAAGTATGCTACGTTAGTCAGACGATCTATTATAACACATATACTATCTTTACCACCAGTCGTATGAGGTAAGCCTGTAACGAAGTCCATGAAAATGCTTTCCCATTTTCCATTGAGGTATAGGGAGGGGTTGCAACAATCCTGACGGCTTTTGGTGTGAAGCCTTTACCTATTGGCAAGTGAAACATGAATTAACAAACTCAGAAACATATTTCTTAATTTTCGTCCACTAAAAGTATGAATGAAGATCCTTATACATCTTCGTAATTCCTAAATGAATAGATAACATAGAGAATTGTGCTTCACGTAAGATGTCTTTCCTCGGTTCAGGTGTGTTTGGTACACAAACTATTAGATGGTTATATAGTAACCCATTGTATCTGGAATCCCTATATCTCGTTCTTCTCAAGTTGTTGTCTCAAGTCTTTAAGGACCGGATCATCCTCCTCTACTTTCTTTATTCTACCTAGAGCTCTGGATTATATCGATGAGGAATAATCATAGTATTAGCACTACTATCAAATGGTTTCCATTCACATAATGTTGATAGTACACCCCAGAAATAGATAACACTTACCAACCCATGTGAATAAGTTCTTCTACTAAGGGCATATGCTACGATGTTCCCCTTACTGGGGTGGTAGGAGATGGTACAATTATAGTCATTCAACAACTCTAGCCACCGTATCTATCTCATTTTGAGCTCTTTCTGATCAAATAAATATTTCAAGCTTTTGTGATCGGTGAAGATTTCAAAAATAATACCATAAAGGTAGTGTCTCCATATCATTAAAGAGAAGACTACGATAGCTAATTTAAGTTAATGTGTTGGGTAGTTCCTCTCATGTGTCCGGAGTTGTCATGATGCATAAGCAACTACCTTACCATGTTGCATAAGAATTGCCTCAAGTATTTCTTTAGATGCGTCAGTGTACACTGTAAACCCTTCAGTCCAAAAAGGTAGAGTAAGGACAGGTGCAGATGTTAAGAATTCTTTCAGTGTCTGAAAGCTATCTTCGCA
This sequence comes from Ottelia alismoides, assembly GCA_037367405.1. Classification (NCBI taxonomy): domain Eukaryota; kingdom Viridiplantae; phylum Streptophyta; class Magnoliopsida; order Alismatales; family Hydrocharitaceae; genus Ottelia; species Ottelia alismoides. The sequence continues at coordinate 275,786 of JAZKJV010003483.1, forward strand.
TGCATCAGACCATATGAATGGGACTTCCTTCTTATTTAGCCTAGTCATTGGAAATGCTATTCATGAAAAGTCCTTCACAAATCTTCTATAATACCCAGCTAGACCTAAAAAAGATCGTATTTCTGTAACAATCTTCATGCGTTCCCGAATCATTACTACACTAACCTATGTAGGATCAACTGATATACCTTCTCCAGAAACAACATGGCCTAAGAACGATACTTCGGACAACCAGAAGTTACATTTGCTATATTTAGCATACAATTTGTTCTTCCTTAGTATTTTAAGTGCCTGTCGGAGATGGTTTTCATGATGATACTTATCCTTGGAGTAAATAAGCACATCATCGGTAGAGACTACTACAAAGTGATCTGGAAACTCCTTGAATACTCTATTCATAAGATCCATGAAGGCTGTTGGGACATTTGTCAGCCCAAAAGGCATACCTAAAAATTCATAATGTCCGTATCTAGTTTGAAAGGATGTCTTGGGGTATTTATGTCTTTAATTTTCATTTGATGATATCCAGATCTTAAATCAATCTTGGAATACATAGTCGAACCCTGTAACTGGTCAAAGAGATCATCTATTTTTGGCAGAGGATACTTATTTTTTATTGTCCTCTTGTTTAGATGTTTATAGTCAATGTACAACTGCATCAACCTGTTCTTCTTCCTTACAAACAAAACAGGTGCACCCCATGGTGAAGTACTAGGATGAATGAAGCCTTTGTCTAACAGTTCTGGTAATTGTACCTTTAACTCCTATAACTCCGCCGATGCCATCCTATATGAAGGAATAGAGATAGGTTGAGTATCAGGTGTGAGAGAGATTTCAAATTCAATCTCTCGCTCAGGTGGTACTCCAGGTAATTCATTAGGAAATACATCAGTAAACTCGCATACTATAGGCACATCTTCTATCATTCTGTCTGACCCTGATGTAGTGGATACATAAGCTAAATAATATTAGCACCCTTGATCTAACACTTGTTGAGCCTTCAGAGTAGAGATGTATTCAATATTATCATTAGATGTCTTTTCAATGAACTGAAACTCTATCGAGTTAAGAAGGTGAAAAGTTATTGTCTTCTGAAAATAGTCAAGGCATGCATGATTCCTTTCTAGTCGGTCCATCCCTAGGATGAGATCAAAATAATTCATTTCGATAAGTAGTTGATAAGTAGATGATGCCCTGCAATCTGTCCCACACAGTCGTCTAAGATCTTCTTGAAATATAATTGACCTCGTGGTTCCTTATGCAGATAAGGGTTTTGGACTTCTATTGAAATCTTATCCTTACTGTAGGAGTCAAGTATTCTTCTTCTTATCTTTTTTCTTGAGTGCCTACAAAGTGCCTCCTCTACTGATCCTCCAAATGGAGTAGGAGCAACGGAATTCTATGGATTGATGGTATCTAGACACTTTCTTATGAGGGTGATTAGAACCATCAACTCTAGCATCCACGGGTCTGGATGACTTTGATTTCTCAATGTGGCATTGAGTCTTCTCTCTAATGCATGTTACCTTTGACACATCTCATGGGTCATCACTATCATAGCCTCTAATTTCCTAGACACATCTTGGTCTGCCATGATCCTGGATGAGTCAAGGCCAAAGGTTAGGTCCTATACGTTTTAACATGATGTACATAGAGAAGAATGACTTGTGAATGGTACTTCAGTCACTTATTAAGATCAAAGGATCTTAAGACCACGTTAGTTTCTGAATACCTCTCATAGTCATCATTTGCAGAGTTAATTACTGGAGTAACCGAGCTCTGATACCAAACTGTCATGACCCTGATACCAGGCTGTCGGATCCTTCCATATCCGGATCTAGTTACTCAACAATAATTTATTCAACAATTAAAACTAACATTCAGAAACAGACTGCAAATAAAAATACTCAGAAAGAAGTATTTGCTATTTTTCCATTCACAAAATAAAGTTCACATGTCAAATTGTCCCACTATAACCATTTACATGTACATCAGCTCGAAAGAAAATACACAAAAATATTACTAACTACCTTACAGAGTGGCAAGCTGGATGACTATGTTAGCTGGTTGCATTACTAAAGTCCTTGCAATGGTTCGCCGATACCTGTTGGATTTTTCATAAATCAGATGATAACAATTAGCAAGTGCTAAGCAATGAAGAAGAGAAAAGTAAACAAATGTGTATTTTTTCAAAACTTGTTATAAAAAATTCATTCACTCTCATTAGTTTATTTTCTATTCCTTTCTATTCTACATCAGGGATTAGTCCAGGGAATTACCTCACCACTATAAGGACTCCAAAGCTGCGGACACTTCGGGATTGGAGATTGCATTGATATGGTAAGCTTATTGATGGCCCGAAATATACCCTTTTAATGGTACCGAATTATCGATTTTGTTACAGTCATATAAATCTGAATCGATCAAAAATTAACTGCAGGGATCGAATAATCGTCGAATGAAATTAACGCGTGGTTTTATGTTTGTTTAACCTGGACAAGTCCAAGATCGACTCAAGGAGACAAAGGAACAACTCGAGATCAGAATAGATGAATTAAATCACGGTTTTCCAAGAGGAGTTTTTTTTTAATTTTCTAATGCAATAAAAAATGCCAATACACAAATGCGAATGAATTAGGTTAATAAGAAAACGATCCACTTAGCCAAATTAATCTTTGATGTGAAATTAATCCAAATCAGCCAAGTTATATTTTTCTTGAAACCAAATCCAATAACAAATGCAAAATGTATTTTCTCAGAATTTTTAGGCCTATGATGTACAAATGAAAAATGCAAACTTTTTTTGGGTTTTTATGCAATTTTTGTGATAATGATAAGCAAAAATTATGAAAAATTCATTAGAAGTGAAATATGATGAAATGAAGCTACAATAATTTTTTAGATTTTCTGCCAATATATGATTTTTTTATGATTTTTTTACTGAAAACAGAGTGACTGTGTATATTTAATTCTTAATAAATCCATGGATTGAAGTTATCCAGAGAAAGAGTTATCTCAAATAGATATTTTAATCAGGAATCCAGAAGAATTGAAATTTCTCAAAAAAGGTCTTCATGGATTTAATTCAAAATCATTTACTTAAATCACTAAGGAATTTATTTTATGCACAAGAGAACTCCAATTTGGACAAAATTTAGATTGTAATTAAATCACAATTAGAGGCATCACATGTGAGTTTTTCACAATTTTTGGAGTAATAAAAAAATCTATGCAAATTTCAGATCTTAAATGGGTAAAATATCATAGATTTTAAAACTATGATTTTTAATAATTATCTGATGCTCACAAAAATTATAACTAAATATCTAAATGATACAGAATTATTTGCTCATCAATGTGATATTTTTTATTAAAATAAATGATGCAAGATGACTATTCAAATAAATACTCAAACACAGGGTTATTCATGTAAATACATAATCAAAATGGAATGAACTAAAATGTGTTCAGGAATATGTTTGCCAATAGTAAAACATAGCAGATTGAATATGCAATTTTCACAATGAAATTAAAAAAATAGACCTCTGAATCGGGGTTCTCATGCTAGGGCAGCGCGAGGCGTTGGCAGCGTGAGCGAGGAGGGATGCGAGCTGGTGGCGGCGGTCGCGCGACACGGGAGCATAGGCACGCGAGGAGCGTTGGATACATAGGCGACGCTGCGGTGCTGCAGGGCACTCGTGTCGGTCGCGGTTGTCGACGTCACAAGGGGAAGTGTGTGGGTTAAGGGCGGCGGGGCACTGCAGAGTGGTACAGTGCGGGACTGCTGGCGGGGCAACGCAGCATCGTATGGAGGGCTGAGGAGCGGAGTTGCCGCAAGCTGGAGGAGGGCGGCGGTGGCGATGGGGCTCACGGCGGCCAGCACTCGAGCAACAAGTCACGGGCTGCCGTAGAGGCTGGCGAAGTTAGCGGTGTGGCTGGCCGCGTAGATGATGGTGAGGGGCACGGTGACATGCCTGGAGGTGAGGTGGAGGCGTGCTCGGGCGTCGAGGCGGCGAAAGTGTCGCAGCAGCCTGGAGGCACACATGTGGACACGAGAAGGACTAGAGCTTTGCGGCACGTGGCGGCGTCTGGTTGCTACTGGAGGACGGATGGACAGTGCGGGAGTCGTAGGCGGTCGATGCACCTGGGGCTGGTGTGGAGTGGGCTGGCCACCGTGGACCTGCAACTTTTTTTTGTTTTTTTACAATTTTTTTGTTGTTATTTTTTTGTAATCGGGAATGAAGATGTAGGAAAAAATGTGGAAATAAAATGAGAGGTGAAAATTTGGTGATTTAGTAAAGGTAATGATATGGTGAAGTGAAAAAAATATGGTTAGATAAAAAATAAAATGAAAAGATAAAGATAGAAGATTTACCTGTATTGTCGCCGAAGATGGGACTGTAATGTGCGGCCTCCTTCGTGGCCTTGATCAGCTTGGCGAAAAGCCAAAAAACTAGGCAATCCCCTTTTGGAGGAATGCTACGTGAACAAGGCTTGCGGATCTCGCCTGGACTCGTCGTTGCTTAACACCAATGGATGAGCTGTCACCTCGGAACCTTGGCGGAGCTGGAGCTCTTCTCACTCGTAGAATGGTGGATGAAGATGAATGTAGAGGGTGATTGGAATAAATAGGAGGAGGAATTTGGGAATAAAGTGGTATGGAAGTTGGAGGAGTGGTGGAAGATGAGGGGAAGACGGGAAGTTGGCGACTTGGAGTAGAGGGCAAGTAGAGGGAGAAGAAGTAAAAGGGAGAAGAGAGAAAAAAATAAAAATATAATATAATATAAGTAAAATAAGTAGGATACTAAAAATAACAATATAATTAAAATAATAATAATAAAATAAAAAAATATGAAAATAATAAACGGGGTGACATGTGGCGGCTCCAGGAGCTGCCACGTGTGGCTCCTAGAAAATTCAAAAATTAAATGTAAAGAAAAATAAAAATATAATAACAAAATGGATTAAATCAAAAAGTTGTCAACATGGAAGTTTCTCGTCTCAACGAGATCTACAACTTTTGTGAAGGACCAAAAATCAAATAAAATCATCTGTACGAAGTGTATTTTTGGGTGGTACCTTATAGGTATAAAATACCATATTTTGTCTTTTGTATTTTTTTTGTTATTTTTAAATAAGAAAAAAAATTTCAAGAAAGTTAGAAAATATGAAAGTAATATTTACAACTTAATCTACTTTTTTATATTTTTAATAATTAATAAAACCAAGAATAAAATACAAGGGCAAAACGGTCAATATGTACAATATACAATAGGGGCTCAAAACCCAAGTTTCACATACTATCTCTGATTTTAATGAAATTAGTCATGTTTTGAAGGTCTCTGAATGTATATTAGTTAGAAGTGAGTATACATAAATCAGACTATGTATGAGAGAGATATGCGCATTTTACGTCTCGTAGCTTCAAACTTGGATTCTGATTTTATTGGTCTAATTTGCAAGTTAGTATTTTTTAACATTTTTATTTAATTAGTTTTAGTAATATATACACTATAGAGTTAATTTTATTGGATTTGGGATTAGTATAATATATATACAAATAGGTGAATTTAATTATATACATGTGAATATGTACACGTGATTTTTTAGCTCCTTTTTTGATGGAAATATGAATGCTAAAATGCATATATTATTTACACATGCATGAATGCTAATTATGGAATATAAGTAGAAGTATGCAACTAAGTGCTCAAGAACAAAGATCTATTTTCAACTTTTAGAGTAATGAATCACATATTCATCAACCCCCTATACATAAACCTTGCTCGTCCCCGAGCAACTAAGATGAAATGCAAGAGTGAAATGATTTTGGATTCCATACCAAGGTCATGAACAAAAGATGAAAATAGAGCTTGAATCGACCTTTGGATTAATTGTTTGGTGGAACCTTATTGGGATCTGAATTTAAGACCAAACAACCTTTAAGTTCCACAAGTCTTCTATTCAAGATGCCTCAACAGTCCAGTCAGAACAAATCCTCTTATGCAAATTCTGATGGCCAAGAATCTTACTTGTACTGTGTAATTGAAATATAGCTCTCCACGTCAGAAATGGCAAAGATCTATCCTCCTCTAACAAGGTAACTCTAGTTCACCGGTCCAGTAACTCTTTCCGTGAGGAGCAGGGTATTCCCTTCTAAGTTCAAGTGCAACCGGCTCAAGAAGAGGGACGGAGAGAAGAATGGACGGTATCCAGTGTAGCTACCTATCATAGGATGCTTGACGAGTGTAGCCAAGTCATCCAGCAGTTGGCTTCTATGGTATGAGGCTTTGAAGCATATGCCTTGCAAATATACAGACTCCGACATGCATTTTATTTTCAATCAGACTTGTCCATTTTTTTTTGAGTTCTCTCTTTTCTTTTATTTTTTTTGAACTATATACAAGGTGCAACATGTACATCAGGGGTTTTTCTCCTTGAGCCAGTAGACTATCCCTCTTTTGAATCTTTATTGCAACCCACAGCATCTTGTCCTTAGACATCAACACCACCAGACTAGGTTGAGATGCACTACCCTCCCTAGAGGAGGACATATGTTTCCACCCATGTTCTACTCCAAGCTAAAGGATTCTACCTCCTCACCACCTCATCAATGAAGAGATACGTGCATGGTGCTTGTCCAAGTTAGGTCACTGTCTATAAGAATCATGTGTGTGCACGAGATATTCTACTTAGACTAATCAAGATGACATGTGAACGTAGACTTGCGGACTCAACGAATTAAGTCACTTGACCTGAGAAATCTTAGCTCCAGTTCCTATAAGGTTCCTAGGAAATTATATAGATTAAGGTCAAATCAGATCCATCCTCAACATCTATCCATAACTTGGTTCAGAACCCACTAGCTTTCCACTTTGCATATGCATGACATGTAGATGAGATGTAGTTGACATGCTACAGAGATGAATGAAATGCATGACTTTTTTTGTTGAAATGCAAGGATGATATGCAAGAGTAAATAAGAAGCCTTTATTTTCAACATTTTTATTTTATTTTCTGGTATACAACCATTTTTACTATTTACAATAATTTTTAGTTTATACAACTTGTACATAATATACATAGTATACAAGTAATTTTTTTGGTATACATCCTATTTTACAACAAATTTTACAAAAGTATTATTTACAAGAATTTTACAACCTTTTTTCTACAAGCATTATACATATTATACAAGTATACATGTAAATTATTTTTTCAATATTTACCCACCCTATAATTATTGCATAATATATACAAAAATACGTGAAAATATGCAAAAGTACGAGCTATGGGTAAAGTATATATGTAATATATACATGCCCCCTATACTTAGCGTGTGCTATGTCCTCAGAGCAAGAAAACGATGAAAAAACATAGCTCGTGCTAAGCGTAGGAGAGCTAAAATTACAAAAAGTATAGAAGTCGCTCTGCCCCCTATACTTAGGCTCTAGCAGCCTAAGTGTAGAAGAAGATCGAAAATGGGGAGGATGAGGTCAAGAGGGGAAATGGATGAGTATATACATGGCGGGCATCAGTCTCCCCTATACTTAGGCTCTGGTCAATTTAAGTATAGGACAAGTGTGGGTATGAGGACCAGTGTGATCTGGAGGATGTAAAATAAATAGTGAATAGACTCGGGCCACTGTCCCCCTGACGATTCCGAAAATACTGCTTTAAGAAGTTGTTTTTATCTTCGTGAGTGAAAACAAAAATGTGTCATTCGTTGTAGGCGGCGATCGGAAACGGTCAAGAAATAACCACAAATTTTTAATCAATTTTAATCCGGTGGTCTTATGTTTATTTTACTTGGGCAAGTCCCAAGGTCGATCACAAGGAGGCAAAGGAACAACCTAGAGTTGTGCCTATCCAATTTTGAGTTCGGTTTTCAAGGCGGTCTTTTTTTGGAATTTTCAATGCAATAAGGGATGCAAATGCAAATTCGGCCTATTTTAGGGACTAGAATGTAAATTTCAATAAAACAGTGTCCGAAAAATAATAAATTTGGCCACAATGCAAATGATGATGAAATAAATGCACTGTAATTGTTTTGGAATTTTTGGATGCAATATGAATTTTTTATGAATTTTTAAATGCTAACAGAATGATTTTCAATATTTAATTATAATAAATATTAAACCTACTTATTTTCAAGAGATAAAATTATCTAAGATCTATCACTAGGTGATGGATCTCAGAAAAATCCTAAACCTCGAAAATGTGGGGTTAAATACCTATTAAAAATTAAATACTGAAATATACTAAATGATTTTTACAGAGCAAATTATGCACGCAAATGCAAAGATTTTTTGGCACAATGTTAAACACCAATAACTCTACAATATGTGATTTTTATGGGGATTTTTAGAGCAGTGGTTAATTAAATATGAATTTTAGAGCACAGATTGGGCAAAATATGTAACTTTCTATAAAACAATTAATTATTAATCAACCATTATTCACAAAAATACCCACAATGTGTCAAAATGTAGAGAATTATATGAGGAACATCATGCAATTTTTTAATAAATAAAATGATGTCTAGAAGAGGTTCAAAAACTAAGGGGAATACCGGAGTATGAATGCAAGCATAGTAAATAAAATAAATAAAGAAAAGTGCAGTGGGGGGGCTTTGAGTAATTACCAAGAAACAGAGGGCAAATTCTGCAATTATTCCAGAGCGCCACGTGCGTATCACGTGCCCTCTAGTCGATGGACTGGCGCGTAATATGGAAGGCTTCTGAGGACGCACTTGAAAAATGCCCAATGAGCACGTGCAAGGCACGTGACTCCTGGGTTGGACTCTGACCGACATTCCCCTCCTCACGTGCTCGGCACATGACGGGGCCTCGGGCCTTGAGCCCCGTTGCGGTGGTGGATACGAGGCGGAGTGACGCCGTGCTCCGGTGGATGTAGTCGATGATGACGTTGGCGATGCTGGAGCGTCGACTAGAGATGGTGAGCGATTGAGGATGCCTGTCCCAGGCGGAGTTGCGGTTGGCCGACAAACGGCCAGGGGGCGTCGGTGAAGCGGCGGTTGGTGAAGCTGGAGGTCGATGAAGACGATGACGAAGTGGCGGGGCTCCGGTGGTGCTCCAGGCGTGGATGAAGTCGGCGGTGTTGGCGTTGCAGTGGTCGTCGGGGAAGCTCGAAGGTGATGGAAGATGACCGGAGCGTCGATGAAGATAAAGGAGGAGGGTCGGAACGATGGAGGTTGGCGTTGGTCGTTGCTCTGAGCGAAGATGATGCTCAGAGCGACGATGAAGATGATGCTCGGAGCGTCGGCGGAGAGGGAGAGAGAGAGGGTGAGGGTACCTGGACGAAGAAGGAGGCTCGACGGCGAATGGCCGGAGCAAGAGCAGCACCTTGAGAAGTTGCTGCGACGAGGGAGACGACCTCGGATCACGCCGGCGGAGGGGTACGGGCTGTCACTTCCGATGAGGTCCTCGGGGTGAATGGCAGATAGGGGGATGAGGAGGCGATGGCATCGTTTATATAGGCGAGAGGGAGGTTGTTGGCTGGGAGGAGATAACGGAGAGGTTGGATGGTGGCGCGAGTTTGGCGGCGGCGAGGTCAAAGGAAGGGCGGCCGGTTGCGACTAAAGCGGTGGCGGTGGTTGCGGAGAGAAGCGGCGGCCATTGGGGAAGACGATGGGCCACGGCCGTTCGATCAGCCGAGATCGAATGGCCCCGTGGTGGCCACGTGGCGCGGGTGAAGGGGAGGGAGAGGCTTGTGCGTTGCGCGTGCCTAGGATGGCACGTGCGACGCACGTGCGCCCCTCTATTTTATTATTTTTTTATTATTTTTTTATTATTTTTTATTATTTTTTATTTTTTTATATTATTTTTTTATATAAAAATGATATAAATAAAGCTCAAAAACCGCTGACACGTGGCGGTCTCTGAGTCTGCCACGTGTCAGCACCAGAAAATTCGAAGGAAAAACATTTTGTAAAATCAAAAATAAATAGTAAACGACCTCAGATCGAAAAAGATCCTTCACGAAAAATGCTCATCTCGACGAGATCTAAAACTTGCATGAAGACATCAAAGCCAAAATCGGTCATATGTAAAAAGTGAATTTTTGGGGTATCCCATGTACATAGAATACCTTGATTTTTGGATTTTCTGATTTTTTTGTCATTCTTAAACAAGATAAAAATCCAGAAAAATATAGAGAAATCAACGATAAATAAAAGACATCTAAATCTATTTTTTTTTGGATTTTTATTAATAAAGAGAATATGTACATAAAATATAGGTCTAAAACCGCTAAAATATACAATGTGCAAAAGAAGCCCAAAACCCATCTTTCACATACGAGCTCCGATTCACTTGTTTTGAAGGTATTTGAATGTGCATTAGTTCAAAAGTGAGTAGGATCAAATCGAACATTGGCTGGGGAAGTTATGTGGTTTTAGTCCGAAAATCCTGAAATTAGGTTTTGGGTTTTTGGTCCACTTATTTGGGTTTAGTGAATTTTTTGTATTTTTCATTTATTCTGTTAGTGATATGTACACAATGAAGGTGGTTTTGGATCATTCGGAGTTAGCATGAAGGAGTTAAAAATGGGGGAAGTTAGGCTATTTATAGGTCAGCTTTGGCTTGGTTTTTTTTGGCTTCTTATTTTGTGCAGAAATTAATGCTAAAATGCAATTCTTATGAAATCATGCATGAATGCTAATTTTGCGAAATAAATGCAGAATGCAGTTGATTTTGAGGGACTTGAGCTTAATTAATATGACTTAGAGTGATGAATCCGAGATTCATCATCCCCCTATACTTAAACCATGCTCGTCCCTGAGCATCAAAAAGAAATGCCATGAGGTGAAATGAGATTGGGTTCCATACCAAGACCATGAATTGAAGGTGAAAGTGAGACTAAACTCGACCTTTGGATTAATAGTGTGGCGGAACTTCTTGTGAGACTTAGAATTTTAAAATCAACAGCCCTCAAGTTCTACACATCATTGTCACAGTTTCGGCTCAGAAGTCATCTTAGATCAATCATCTTCCCAAAGTATACCCCTATGAATATTGAACAACCGACTCAAGTGTGTGAAGGGTTTTAGCTCTTCCCATCCAGAATGCCGGACTACCATGCTCCTCTCCTCTTTAGTAACTCGTCCTCGGGGAGTCAGGTATTTCCTTCTAAGGTCTGTCGTGCTGTGTTCACAATCGAATGAGGGAGAAGTTAGAAGAAGAAGAAAAGAACTGGAGGGTGGCCAGTGTAGTCACCTCTCCTTGTGAAGATGGCCAGTGTAGCCGAGTCTCCACCAAGATCTGCAGGTTCTTGAAGCTTGGACCTTTTTGGTATATTTTTATTTGGTAGAATGCTTCTTTGTATTTGGAATTTTTGGTGGTTCTGCTTGGATCTTGTTGTGCCCCTACGGATATAGAATCTTTTTGTTCCGTACATTTTTTTGTGGTCTTAGAAAAATTGTGCCTAGCCATCCATCCCTTTTCCGAAACTTTATTTCAACCCGTACTCCGGTCTTTAGATTTCCACACTACCAGAAAAGAGACTCACACAGTCTTCCAACTTCCCGTCTGAGTTGAGCTAAGTGCATAGTGCGAGAGTACAAATTAATTCCCTATTCCAGAGTTGTACCCAGAATGAAGAGACCAGGTTAGACACTAAGAGTCAAACTCTGCACACTGTCATGTGGAACTTAAAGAATTAAGTCAAAAGACCTGAAGCTCTTAAAATCCTATTTCTTGGTGAAGTTCCTCTGAAAATTAGGTGGATTAAGGTCAAGTCCAGACCACTCTCGGTTTCGGCTCACAACTTGATTTAGAACCCAATGACTTTTCACAGATGCAGATGCATGTGATGCTGGACGAAGTGCATGTGTATGAAATGCAGACATTTTTTTGTGCGTGTGTGTGTGCAAAGATGAAATAAGAAGCCATTTTTTAAAAAAAAATTTGGGTAAGTCAGTGTTAGTAGAAAACTCTCCCTTTTCTTTTCTTTTCTTTTCTTTTGTTTTTTTTGTGTTTTTTTTGTTTTTTTTCAAAGAGATTACCCACCCCGTAAATACATATAGACTTGCGCGAAAGTATGAGATATGGGTAAACTATATACAAAGTATATATATACAGAGCCCCCTATACTTAGCGAGTGCTGTGTCCTCAGAGCACAAAAAGCGTAATGAAGACATAGCTCGTGCTAAGCGTAAGAGAGTTAAAAGTTATATACAACGAGATAGGAAGTAGAGCGGAAAAGAGGCGGTCATGATATGCGAATGAGGAGAGTATATACAGGTGGGTGTCGGTTCCCCCTATACATAGGCTTTGGACAGCCTAAGTATGGAAGAAGTGTGGAAATGGAGTGATCGGGAGAAAGAGAAGTGTGATGAAAGAAATGGTATATACAGATGGCATCGGTCCCCCCTATACTTAGGCCTTGGCCTAAGTAGAGGAAGGACTGTACAAGGGGACTGATGTGGTCGGGAGGGAGGGTGGTTTTGATCTGATGGATCTTCAATGTCCTTATTCTGCGTGAAATAGATGGCCTCAACTTGAACTGTCTGCTCTTTAGGTGATTCAATATATGGTTTCAGCAACTGCCCATTTACTGAGAAAGGTTGTGCATCCTCTTTGAGTTCGGCAATGTCTACACTTCCATTAGTATGCACATCGATGACAATGTAAGGACCCGTCCATTTTGATTTTAGTTTCCCATGAAAAATCTTTAACCGAGCATTAAACAACCAAACTTTCTTCCCAGGGACAAAGGTCTTGTCTCGAATGTGTCTGTCATGTCATCTCTTGACCTTGTCCTTATAAATCACACTGTTGTCGTATGCCCGATTTCGGATTTCAATTAGCTCATTCAGATTTAGGTCTCGACACAATTTCCCAAGGTGACAACTCCAATTTAACTTTTTGATCGCCCATTCAGATTTGTGGATCAATTCTGCAGGTAGATGGCATGGCTTGCCATAGATCATCCTAAAAGGTGAAGTACCGAGTGGGATCTTATAGGCTGTCCTATAGTCCTATAGAACTTGGTCCAACAACTTAGACCAATTCTTCCTATCGGGACGGACCAACTTCTGAAGAATACCCTTCACCTCTCTATTAGAAACCTCTGCCATGCCATTAGATTGTGGATGATATGGGTTGGCTATTCTATGCTCAAATTTGGGATACCAAATTTGTACTCCTTAGCCAAAGATCTCATCTCCTTGTTCATAAAGTGGCTACCTCCATCAGAAATCAAAACTTTTGGTATCCCGAATCTTGCAATGATATTATCCTTGATGAATTTACAGACGGTTTTGCTATCTGCTGTTCGGGTTGGAATAGCTTCTATCCATCTTGACAAATAATAAACCGCTAACAAGATGTACTCAAATCCACTGCTATTGGGAAAGGGACCCATAAAATCAATCCCCCATGCATCGAAAACATCACAGAAAATCATTGGTTGCATGGGCATTTCATCTCAATGACCGACAGTCCCTCCCATTCTTTGACAAATTGGGCATGACCGTACGAATTCATTAGCATCCTGAAATAAGGTCCGCCAGTAAAATCCACATTGGAGTACCTTGTGTGCGGTTCTCTTTCCCGAATGGTGTCCTCCAGCCTTGAGAGAATGACAATGTGTGAGGACACTCTGATATTCCTCTTGAGGAATACAGCTTCACCAGACACAATCCGATCCTTCATAGAAAAGGAAAGGATCGTCCCAATGGTATTTTCTCGAATCTGTCTTTAATCGATCAATCATTTTCTTGGTCCAACCAAAGGGAACCTTCTTGGAGACAAGATAGTTCACTATGTCGGAATACCATGGGGTTGAATCAATGACGTAAATTGATTCGTCTGGAAATGTCTCCTTGATTGGTACAGTATCAGGATTATCGTTTTGCTCTATTCGGGAAAGGTGATCAGCAACAACATTCTTTATTCTAGGTTTATCTTTTATCTCCAAATTAAATTCCTGGATTAAAAAGATCCATCTCAAAAGTCGTGCCTTAGCATCTTTCTTATCCATGAGATATCTGATTGCTGTGTGATCTATGAAAATAGTCACCTTGGAGCCCAATATGTATAATCTGAATTTTTCAAGGGCCCAAACAACCGCAAGCATCTCCTTTTCAGTCACTGTGTAATTTCTCTGTGCAGGATCCAACACTTTCGTCGCGTAGTGAATCGCATAAGGAATTCCATCTCTTCTTTATCCAAGTACCCCTCCGACAACAAAATCCGATGCATCAGTCATGATCTCAAAGGGAAGAGACCAGTCGGGCGCTTGTAATATCAGAGATTCACATATTTTCTTCTTCAGAAGCTCGAAGGCCTCTAGACACCTATGATTTACAATAAACTCAGTGTTTTTGCCTAAGAGCTCAGTCAGTGGGCGGGCGATCTTTGAAAAATCAGGTATGAATCTTCGATAGAATCCAACATGCCCTAAGAAAGACCTCACTGACTTGATGTTGGTTGGTGGCTCAAATTTCTTGATCACATCCACCTTGGCAAGGTCGACCTCCATTCCCTTTTGGGAGATGACATGCCCCAACACGATACCCTCAGTTACCATAAAGTAACTTTTCTCCCAGGAGAGTACCAAATTAACCTCCCTGCATCTCTGAAGGACTCGGTCCAATGTGCTAGACATGTATCAAAAGAATCACCATGAACCGAGAAGCCATCCATGAAGACCTCCAGGAAATCACCAACCATTTCGGCAAATACGGCAATCATGCACCGCTGAAATGTGCATGGGGCATTACATAGCCTAAATGGCATGCGCTTGAATGCGTAAGTACCGAAGGGACATGTGAAAGTGGTATTTTCCTGATCCTCAGGAGCGATAGCTACTTGATTGTAGCCTGAGTACCCGTCAAGAAAACAGAAGAATGCCTTCCCTGCAAGTCTCTCCAAGATTTGATCAATAAATAGCAGTGGAAAGTAATCTTTCTTGGTCGCAGCATTCAGGTGCCTGTAATCGACACATACACGCCATGACGTGGGTACTCGGGTCGCGATCTCTACCCCCTCCTCGTTGGTGACCATCTGGATTCCCGACTTCTTCGGGATGACATGAAGGGGTGGCACCCACTTGGAGTCAGAAATGGGGTATATGAATTCTGCTTTGCACCATTTTTCTATCTCTTTCTTCACTACGTCCCGAAGATTGGGGTTTGATCTTCTCTGAAATTCACGGGAAGGCCTTGCACTATCCTTAACATAAATTTGGTGCGAGCAGAGAGCGGGGTTTATCCCAACGAGATCCGACACAATCCAACCGATGGCTTTTCGATTTTGCTCAAGGACTTCGAGTAATCTAGACTCCCGATTTAGTGTCAAGGATGAGCTAATGATCACAGGAAATTTTTCTTTGGGTCCATTGAGAAATGCATACTTCAGTGTGGGGGGTAGCGGTTTCAGCTCTGGTAATTCTGAACATCAATTAAGTCAGGCTGAATTCTTTTTGTATCTGGCTCAATGTCGGTTGGTGGTGAGTCACTGTGTGAGATGTTTGCTACTAATTCCGAAGACAGATGAGTCGGATTGCTAAAGTAGAATGGTAATTCGGCCAGAGCCGCGTCCGATTCGTCATCGATATTTCTTGATTGCCCTAGAGATGATGGGACTGACAAATCCGAGAGGATTTATGTGTCATCAAGAGTGAGATAATCTGGGTGTCTCGATATGTTTGGAAATATTTCGCAAACTGCATTGTGCATCATTTCTTCTTCCGAGGGTGTGCTTTCCGTGTGTATGTCTGGCAATTGGTCCCACGGCCCAGTAATTGGTGGTGAGTCTGGTCTTTGCCACTTTGTCTGCTTCATCTCCAAGTCTATTTCCCATCCTGGAGAACGGAATTTCATCATGCCAGAACTGTAATTGAATACAACCTTAGCGGTTCTTAAGAATGGTCTTCCGAGGATGATTTGCGATTCTTTCTAATGGTTCGGGGTCTCCATATCAAGAACAGTGAAGTCCACTTTGTATTCTGTACCCTCGATGGTGATGATGACATTCTTTACTTCTCCCTTAGGTATTTTGGTGGATTTATCATCAAATTGGAGTAGAGATGATGATTTCTTGAGAGGACCTAACTCCAATCTATAGTATAAGGCTAAAGGTAGAAGATTTATGAAAGAACCATTGTTGAGGAGTGTGCGTGTAAACGCAATGCCGCCAATGTGACTCTCCACATAATGGGCGCCCAAATCCCTTTTCTTTCTTAGCAGATGCTGATTTTTGACACATTTGGTGGTGGCAACTGTCAAGATGTGAGTCTCCACAAATTGACTTGTTCTCTTTGTTCGAGTCCTGGTGGGAGTGCATCTTGCCTTTAAATATTTCTGTAAGGCAGGGTTACTGGACACATACTGGTCAATGGGTACTTTGACTGTGATGTTTTGCTGGCAGAATTTTTCCATTACTAGATCATCCTGAATGTTTTTCTTTTGTTTTCCTTCTTGAGGGCATGGGGGAAAGGAATGGAAGCATTTGAGACAGGAGATAGAAGGTCAGAATCATAAATACGAGCATCTTTATTAGACTTGGAGTTTTTATTACAATCATCAGATTTTTGATAATAATCAAAATCAGGAGCCTGGAAAGATGACAAAGGTATTTTTGCAGCAACTAGAGGTTCAAGGTCCTCTGTAGACTCCATAGATGCTTTCCCTTTCTCTGGTGCTGGGATCTTCAGGCGTCCTTCTTCATCCTCCTCGGAAGCATCCTCCGGCTGATCTTCCGAGTCTTCATGAACCGATTCCCGAGTCCGGTCAGGTACGGCCACTGTCCTTTCGCTCCTGAGTGACATGGCATAGATATAGTCAAACGAAAGGATCTCATGTTCAGATGTGGAAAAATCTGAATAGTATACATGGCCATTGTGTTGAGATGATTGAGATTTGTTCAAGCTATTGGGGTTAGCTTGAACTTGGGCAGGAATGGTTGTGGTGGGAACAGTTTGCTCATCCTTCCATCAGGATAGACGATTAACATCCACCTGCTAGATCATACAGCTCGTTTCGGAAGCTGCGAAGTTCTTCCAGCATTTGTCTTTAGAGATCAACAGGTTCTTCTGGAGGATTGGATGATTGAGCTGATGGTCTGGGGGCTTGGTGTTGCTGGCGGTATTGCTGAGGTTGGTTCTGGCGATTGTAGGGTTGTTGCTGCTTTGGATGCTGGGACGTTGAAATGCTTTGAGGGTGCTATGGAGGCTGAGGGAATGCGGCATTATAGAAAGTGGGGGAACGCTGATAAGGCTGGCGATCCCCCATACTACCATGTCGGGTAGTGTCTTGTGTGTACCAAATGCCATTTATTTCGAAGGTCATGGGTAGAAGAAGAGGAAGGGGGTCATGGTCTAGACATGTGACCTGGGGAGGAGAGAGGAGAGAGGGCGTAGGTGTGAGGTGGGGGTGCTACATGGCACGCCCAAGGGTTTCCATGTGTCACCCCAAAAAATTCAGAAAATAAAGAGGAAGATAAATAGAAAAGAAATAGAAGGAGACCTTAGATTGAAAATATTCCTTCACAAAAGTTGTTTATCTCGACGAGAACTACAACTTTCATTAAGGAATCGAGATCAAATGAGGTCATATGTACAAAGTAATATTTTTGGTGGTCTCTATGTGTATAGAAAACTATTTTTTAGAGTTTTGTTATTTTTTGTGATTTTGAAAGAGGATAAAAATTCGAGGAAATTAGATAAAATAAAAAATAGTTAATTACAAAATAATAATTTTTTGGATTTTTAATAAATAAGAAAATAGGGAAAAAATAGTACGCAATACGAGATTTTTGTACATACTCATAAAGGACATCTGGACTCTGTCAGTTTCATTGATTTCAGTTGATATAAATTTGGATTTTTATGTTGTTTGATAAAACTTTCATCAAAGAACACAATTGAAGAGGAAGTAGATAAAATGGATTAAATAAGTACATAAAATCTTAGATCAAAAAATATCAAAAAGATAAAATGCGCAAAAGAGGCCCAATGCCAAGCTTTCACATAGGAGCTCCGAATTTTATGAAATTGGTTTTGCTTTGAAGGTATTTGAAAAATGGAGTACTTTAAAAGTGAGTAGAACAAAATAGGACATTATATGAGGGAGATATGCACATTTTAGTCTATCAGATGTGAAATCATATTTTGGGATTATTTGACACTTATTTGTTTTTTATGTATTTTTTATTTATTGTTATTAGCAATATCCACACAATGGAATGGTTTCAGATCAATCAGAGTTAGAGTGAATTAATTAAAAGCTAGGGAAGTTAGATGCTTATTAGGCCAATTTACACTTGGATTTTTGGGTTCCTTATTTTATGCAATTATGCTTGATGAAATACGAATATTATTAACATAAATATGAATGGTAATGATGTTATATTAATCATTAAATGCATATGAATTTTGGGGAATAGAGCCTAAACAGTTTTAGCATGATGAGTCTGAGATTCATAAGATAGTTTCCAACAAATGTTGTTGGAAATATTGGAGATTTCATGAGATAATGTAATCTCATGAATTGGAAGAAGATTGCCTCCTTCCATTTCAAGGAGGTGGACAGCCACGAAGTCCTAAAGGGAATAGGTGCCCCCCCCTCCTTTTAGGAATGAGGGCAATATCCTTCCTCATTATCTTCAAGATTAATTGATTTAATTTGAAATTAATTTATATTGATTTATCTATATATATTTAATTAAAATTAAGTTAATTATTGTTGTGTTTTTACAATAAAATCATAGCCATTAAAAGAAATACAAATCAATCTAAACCATTGATTTTGGGTTGTCCATGGATTGAGATCCATGGACTCCGAAAACCTTATATATGAAGAGGCACCACTTGATCTTCAAGTTACAACGTCAATCTCTCTCTCATTCTCATGCCACCTCTCTCTCTCTCTCTCTCCCTTGAGTGGACGTCTACTCTATCCTAGAGAGAAGGTCAACGCGGTCATCGATATCATCATTGGGTTGCTACTTTGACAACTCTTGTATCTCCGTCTTCTTTGGTGCATCACGCTCGTGAAGAAGACGTTTGATATTGTGAGATGAGGTTAGGAGATCCATTTCTTGGATCAACTACTCGGATTGCAATAAGCACGCGACTCATCTCCACGCTCGCAAGCATCTCCTATGATAAACCAGACTTGAGATAGGTGGTCTCTTCTCTTAGAGACTCGATCACTACCATGCTACAAGAAGTATTTCTTTATTCGGTATGTAGTTTAGATGAAATGATTCGAGAAATGTTCCTTGTATCATGTGGTTTCATCTATTAAAAACTTTAAAATTCCGTTGCATCGAGCAACTAGTGCAACTAGTTGCTCTCGATCGTATATATTGTAATGCTTACGCTTTCATGATGCACTTAAGGATTCTGCCATATACTTCATCGATAAGGTAACTATAGAGATGCGTGTGGAGCTGAAGAAGAAAGATAGCACATCATAGACAAGTATGCATTTTCATGCTGTCAGCAGTGATACATTTGAGGATACCAGAGAGATAGATGTTTTGTGGACTGAAACTGAGACCAAGGAATTCCTCTTTTGTGAGGAAGAATTTGAAAGTACAATAGAACTTTGCTCCATTAACACTGATGAGGTAGAAGATGAAGAATTGAGAGTATCCATCCCTTATCAAATAAGAGGAAATGATTGTAGATATGTTTGGTGTCGTACTTTCTAAGCCTGGAGTAATCGAGGTGGACCCCAAATCACTGATGCAACATTCACAAGCAGCAAGTACAGTTTAAGAAGTATTTGAGAAGTTAGATCTGATTACACCTGAGTTGGAGCCGCTTCCAGCAAATCTTAAGGATGCCTTCCTTGCGAGTGAGCTCGAACGGTATCTGGTCATCATTAGTTGGCGATTGATAATCTCTCTTGCTAGAGGTTCTAGAGAAAATCTTAAGGCTCTTCATTGTAATATGGCAGATATCCGGGGCATAAATACGGCCTTGTGTTCACACCATATCTACATAGAGGATGACAACAAGCCATCCTGCAAGTTTCAGCACATGTTGAATCCTAATCTTCGAGAAGTTATCATGAAAGAGATATTGAAAAAGTGTGAGGCATGCTTTATCTATCCCATCTTTAATTCTAATCGGGTTATCCCATTGCATGTGGTTCCGAAGAAATCTGAGATAATCGTGGTCACAAATGATAAAGGGGAGGAGATCTTGACCCGAGTACCTACTTCCTGGCGTCTCTGTATAGATTACTGGTGCTTGAACTCCGCGACCAGGAAAGATCACTTTCATCTGCCCTTTATTGAACAGATTATGGAAAGACTGGCAGGGAAAACTTATTTTATTTCTGGGATGGGTATTCTGGGTATAACCAAGTAGCAATCGCCCGTGAGGATCAAGAGAAGACTACATTTACTAGCCTATTTAGCACCTTTTCCTTTCGACAAATGCCCTTGGATTATGTAATGATCCCACTACATTCCAAAGGTGTATGTTAGTTATGGTTGCCAACATGGTAGGTATTTTTCTGGAGGTGTTCCAGGATGATTTCTCTATCTATGGTGATGAATTTTATTCTTGTATGATGCACATTGACTGAGTACTTAAGAGATGTTGTGAAGTGGATATTGTTCTCTCTTGGGAAAAGATCCACTTTATGGTTAGGGAGGGGACTCTCTTAGACCATGTCATCTTAAAAAGAGGTATGGAGGTCAACTCGACAAAGGAGAATGTCATTACAAATCTTGAACCACCTAGAACACTGAAGCAGGTGAGGTCTTTTATGGGGCATGTCGGATTCTACATGCAATTTATCCGAAACTTCAAGAAGAATTATTGGCCTCTTACTGAACCTCTAAGAAAGAATACTGAGTTTCTTGTCAACGATAAAGTACTCCTTACTTTCAACACCTTGAAAAGACAGGTTACTCAAGCATCTATCCTTCAGTCGTCCGATTACTCTCTTTCCTTCGAGATCATGATAGACATGTCAGAGTTTGCTAATGGGGTTGTTTTGGGTCAGCATAGGGATGGAGTTCCATTTGCTATACGTTGTTCCTGCGAAACCCTGGATGATGCCCAAAGGAACTACATTGTAACAGAGAAAGAATTGTTGGTTGTTGTGTTTACCCTTGAGAAGTTGGGATCTCACATCTTGGATTCTGAAATTATTATTTACACTGATCACTATGCTTGAAGTATGAGGATACAATTCTGGACATCGAACGGCAGTGAAAGTTTTGTAATGTGGCCTTTAGTGGACCACACTATTCAAGGATGTCACAACATATGTGAAAGGTTGCACTGACTATCAAAAATTGGGAGGTGCCATATGTTCCAAAAATTTGATGCCACTTAAGTTCTTCCAAATTTCAGACTTATTTATTGCTTGGGGCAGTGGATTTATGGGCCCTTTTCCTAGCAGTCAAGTATTTGCATACATCCCGCTCGCTGTGGATTATGTGAGTCGATGGGTGCAGGTTGTCCCCACTCTTTCCATTGATAGTCATATTGTTTGTCGCTTTCTCAAGGAAAACATTATCTCACGGTTCGTGATTCCTAAGATTTCTATCTTAGACGAGGGTGGCTGATGTATACCTATTCATCACTCTTTATTCTTATATTTTAGCTACAAAAACCTTTGCAAATGCATGTAGATATTGGTAAATATAAATAATTACCAAAAGCATGCATTGTGTAAAAACTTATAATTAGCATGTTTTTGTGCAAAAATAAAAGAATAAAGATTAAAAAGAAAAAGAGGGAAATATTTAGAATAAATATTGAGCAACCTAACCCAAGGGAGGGCTCAGCATGGGCCTGACCGCATAAAAAGCCAAAGTAGAGGGAGATAGGGGCTCATGTGTAACTATTTGTGTAAATAAATAAAACTATATTTTCCTCACCCAAAAATATGCTTGTAAATACTTGTATATATTTATAAAAATATAAAAACAAAATAAAAAGTTAAAAATCAAAAGATCAAAAATACTCCCTTTCATCATGTACATAGACCACACCTATATATTTATTTAGCTTTGTAAATATATAAAAGTAATTTTATAATTTTTGTAAATAGTCTATGTTATATATTGAAAATAAATAAAATAAAAAACAATTAAAAATCAAAACAAAATAAAAATAGAAAAATTAAAAATATAAAAATACATTGTACATATACCATGTATATAGATGTGTATATATTTATTTTACCTATGTACATAAATAATAAAAATAAAATAAAAATACCTTTTTATTCCTTATTTTATTCTATAAATAAATAAAATATAAAATAAGGATAAAATTGTATGAAAATAATAATTAAAAATCAAAAAAAATCAAAACCCTATATATTGTATATACTTATATATAGTACATACTATGTATATAGCCTATTTTCATTTCAGAAAAATTATTAAAAATCACCAAAAATAGAAAAAAAATAAAATAAAATAGTTTGTGTTTTGAGTTTTTGCAAAATCAGGCCCTAGCTACCTTAATTTTGAGCTTCAAGATCCTGCCACGTGGCCCATCCTCATTGGGTCCTGGGGATGTTGACCGCCCGGTCAACTACCCCCCCCCCCAGGACCACTTCCCACGGGTTCGAGCTCCGGACCCGATTTCTCCAATTATTACCCGCTCGACCCGATCACCACTCCGCCTAACCCCCGGGTTCTAATCCGAGATTTGTCGATCATGATCCACGCCCGGGGAGGTTTTTGGGGATCCGCGCGCTACGCTGCTCGCCCCGACCTCTGTTAACCGGACCCCTAGCCATATAAAGCTGGAGCTCCGCCACTCGATTGGAGCATCTTTGGTCGTTCGCCTCCTTCCCTGTGAGCTCCAGAGAGACCGCGAGAGTGACAGCGAGCGATTCCACCTGTTGCAGCGAGGAGAGGAGGAGGAATCCACTGATCCGGCGACGTAGCCGCCGTAGCTCCGCCGCCTGAGCGAGCTTCGAGCCTCGGGCCGAGACGTCCCTTGAGGCCAAGATCGGGAGCTTCCCCACCTCCGCCACAGTCTCTTTCGACCTTTCAGGTAACCCCTTAGACCCGCCATTTCCTTCGATTTCCATTTACCCCCAATTTGCGCTGCCGCCGTACTTTTCCGATTCACCCCGGTTCCGACCACCATTCGATCATCGGACCCGACCTCTACGTTCGCCTCCCTCTGACGCACCTTCTGCACCCACTCACTCAACCCAGCTCGCACAGGAGCTGGAAACCGGGATCCTCCCTCCACCACCTTCGCCGGAGCCCGCCATCCCGACGCACCAGCCACCTCCACATCGCCTAACCGGGTCGAGGCACTTTGCCCTCGACCCGCGAGTCTTTTGGTCCACTTTGCAGGTGCAACAAAATCCCTAAAATAATTTGTTGAATTGTGTTCTTCCTTGCTTTTCTTATTTTCTTTATATATTAAAAATCCAAAAGAAAAAAAATATAAAACAAATTAAAAACCACTAAAAAGATTTTCTCCCTTTATTTTGACTACTTCGTAGGCCTCGCGGTCAATCCGTGCTCCTTGAGTTCGACCTTGGGTGATATACCAGGTTAATCACATAGCAGGACCGCTATTCGTGCTTGATTGATTTTTGATTTATTTAGTGGTTCGGTTTTTCTTGATATACATGGTCTGATCGCTTGGGTCGCAACGACCCTATTTCTGTACCTTATACCCGAGTGATCGGAACCGTGTTATCAGAATGGCGCCGTTGCCGGGGAACACGACTTAGTAGTCGTTTTTCTTGAGTTTTTCCGCGGTTCTGATTTTTCGCGGCTTTTTGTATAGATTTTTGTAGATATTTTTCTGATATTCTCTTATAATAATTTGGACTGACCACTTGTCTCTTTTTCTTGCGAGGGCCCGAGGATCGAGGCGGCCGATTTCGAGAAGCCAACGCAACCGCGAGACTCGGAGGCGGCTCCCTTCTGCACGGAGTCGCAGGAGAGAGCGAGAGAGAGAGTTGAGTGGGTGAGGTTAGACTAGGATTATTTGATTATTATTGTTGTAATAATACAGGGACTCAGAGACTGGACTTGGACTTGGTTGACTTAGCGGGTCTGTTTCGCCGAGCACCGGTGTGCTCGGGGGACCCTTAGGAGTTTTTCACGGTTTTGACGCGGCTTTGTTTTCTTTCCTTTTTACTGCCTTTTACGGTTTTTAGCGGTTTTTCTCGAGCCCCTAGATTTAGGATTTTCTGCTTGACTGTGCCCGTAATTAGTAGGATCCCCACACCTAATTAATTGCATGTTCCTATAGAACGATAATTGGACCTACTAATAAATCAATAATAAAAATAGCTTACTCGCTTTCCTGAGAGCCTACGCGCCGCGAGCCTGCCCCGTCAAGCGCTACTCCTGAACTCGACTTGTCGAGAAGAGGAGGGGTGGGGTCTAGACCGGACTCTTTGGATCGAGGGCGAGTGACTAAGCTAGACGATTCTGTCGAGTAGAAATTGCCTGTTTAGGACTCGGTTTTCACCGCTGCACCATATAGGTAGTTTCTTTCCTGTCTTTACATTTATGCGCGGATCATATTGCATGTAGAGTGCTGGAGTCAGGTACGCCTTCCTTACTTTGCATGCATCATTGATTCATCGTGCACCGGCTTTTTCATCTTCTCCCCCTATTTTGGATTAAATAATCAGGAGAACCGAAAAATTCGTTAGGCGTTTGTTTGATATTTGAAAAATATTAAAAAAGAAAAACCATAAAATTGGGACTGGTTAACACTATTGATCTTAAAAGACGCTCACCCTAATAATTTTGTCTTGGGGAGAGCAACCCCTCATTGTATGGTTTGGATGCGCGAGAGAGTGACCCGCACCCTAGGTAGAACCCTCCGGTGCTAGACCCGACTGATTACCGGACTCTTCCGTGCGGGCCAGTCGGTTGGGTTAGCATCGGGTATCCTAACAGGTCATGTAAGCGCTCTGATATTTTGTGTGTTCACCTAATAAAATCGACAAGATAATTTGACCGAACTTTCACGGTCTTCAGCTCGCGTCGCGTTGGTGAACCGGGGGTTTGTTTTGTGATCATAGTTTGTCCAGATCTCATCCGCACTACTCGCCAGATCAAGATGATGGGTAGACGCTCTCTTAGGCAGCCTCTGGCTGCACCACTTTCGGGCACGTCTACCCGATCATCTAAGTTGGCCCGTGAGAGCCGAGACCAGCTCTCCGAGCCCGAGTACGATTCCGCCCTGTTCCCCCTCGACCCCCTTTCTTTTGGTACTGAGAGACATGAGCCCGAGGAGAGATTAGCAGATTTGACAGCACCTGAGTTGGGCTCGTTTGATTTTTGCAAACGTCGCCATGGCCGACAGTTCAGATGATCACCCCCGTCAGCCCGAGCATTTTGTACTAGACCAGGGAGCGATCAACTCCACCCTGATCGCATCACTTGAGACAGTCCAGCAGCAGTTACGCGATCAGGGAGCGTTTATGATTGAGATGTGGAGAGAGCTGGAGAGGCTCAGAGTAGAGCGAGACCAGCAGAGCGAGCATGAGGAGATACCAGATGCAGAGGCACGAGCCGCAGCCGCAGCAGCAGCAGCAGCCGCCGCCGCAGCGGCAGCCGCTGCGGCAGGAGGACCACTTAGACCGATGCGGGAGTTGCACAACCCCGGATCTACACTGATGCACCATTGGGTGGTGGTACCTTCTATCGTGGGGGACTTCAAGTTCCCCCCGAACACCCTGCAGATGCTTCCCCGTTTTCACGGACTTGCCACCGAGGAGCCCCACCTCCACCTCCAGGAGTTTCTGATGATTTGCAGTACTGTCCACGACCGTCATGTGGACCAGGATACGATTCGGATGATCGCCTTCCCCTTTTCACTGGCAGATAGAGCAGCCACCTGGCTGAAGCATCTGGGGAAGTTTGTCTACACCTGGGAGCAGCTCTGCACCGAGTACTTGAACAAGTACTATCCACTCGGGCGGACGAATGCAGCGAGGGCCCTGATCAGCAACTTCTCCATGCTCCCCAACGAGCAATTTCACGAGGCATGGGAGAGGATCCGAGAGCTCACAGACAGATGCCCGCACCACAACATCATGAAGCCGAACCTTGTTCAGAGTTTTTTCAGCGGGTTGACACCAGAGCTCCAGGGCCTGGTGAATGCTTCTTACGGCGGGTCCTACTTCGCCAAGGACCATGACCAGGTCTGGGCCATCTTCGAGGAGATGGCTGAGAACTATATGGTGATGTCCCAGACCCGGTTGTACACATAGAGACCCCAACCGCAGCAGCCAGGACCCGTGCAGTACCAGCGGATAGCACGGGTCGATGCAGGTCCATCTAGTGCGTCCGCAGTCGCAGCAGCACAGGCAGAGTCGTCCGCTGCGGACATGGGTATCATCAGCGAGAAGTTGGACCGCATGGAGCTGATTGAGAAGAAGCAGTGCCAGGGTATCACGCAGATAGAACAGATGGCACAGACTCTGAGCGACATGAAGACCCAGCTCATGTGTCTCCAGGAGGCACAGACGGCTTCGCAACCCCGTCTTCTGTCGCGAGGCGATACCGGCAGCAGCAGCAGCTCGTCCCAACGCTCCAGCTCCTCACAGCAGCCTAGACAGGTTCACCTTGTACAGGCGGAGCTGTACCAGCTGCCGCAGCCCACCTACCAGTCCCCACCATCTCCAGACATGCAGATGGTGGTCTACCAGCCGGATCAGCCTCTGACAGTACTCCCGCCAGCCCCTACGATGCAGAGTCGTTGATGGATGTCCATGGGATTTGGTATGACCGCCCCCAGCCTGGGATCCGATGAGACCATCCCGGATTCAGGGTGGGGGAGTGGAGGTACCCAGCCCCAGCAGCAGTCATCCGGTCAGGGAGGGCAGTACGCCCAACAAAGAGATCACCACCAGCAGCAGCAGCCCCCAGCATACCAGTCACACCAGCAGTCGTCTGACGTTCCTCGTCCCTATCAGCAGCGGGGACAGTCTTGGAGACGTGAGCAGCGGCTCACCCAGCATACCAGCATCATCTCTCCTCCTACCCCCCTCAGCACCAGATCCAGCAGCCTCAGCACCAGAGAGGCTACCCGTCGGGCTCCCATGAGGGCCCCGCTTTGGATGATATAGCCCGTCTCCTCACGGACCAGCAGGCTACATTTAGACGGGAGATGGACGAGTTCCGCCAGGATATGCGGGACTTGATGAGAGGGAAGGCCGCCATCCCTGCACAGATCGAGCCAAACCCCGAACAACCTCAAGAGGAAATCTGAGCAGGTAGTACACAATGAGCTTGCCACTCCTAGTGACCCATTTGATGATATGTCTTCGGATCTATTTGATGCTGATTTTGTCACACTTAGGAGCGGTAGGACCCCAGCAGGCGGCGGCGCCTCATCTGAGCTTCACCACGAGGATACTTCCAGGGCGCCACATGAGGAGGAGGAGAGCGGTACTGAGGCCGCTCTTGATGATGACGGTGGCACTGAAGCCACCAAGGATGTTGATCCCACCGGCGGTACTGAGGCCACCGCTTCACCAGTTCGAGGAGGTGGTACTGACGCCACCCGTTTAGCCGAGCCAGCTCGCGGTACTGATGTCGCGAGACGTCCAGCAGCAGCAGTAGCAGAGCCAGCCCGAGGTGGTACTGAGACCACCGGTGTTTGTCGTGATAGAGATGTTGTCTTTCCTTCAATTCATGTACCTCATAACACTGTTGTGAATAAAGGAAAAGGTTTAGTTTCTTCTGGTCCCACTGTGGTGCTTGATGTATGTGTGGATCCGGTCGTCGAGCCGTCTAGCCTTTTCCTAGTCCCTTTATCTACGAAGGACCCTGTGTTCCCCTTCCCTAGAGCCCTTTAGATGGGGAAGGGGAAGAAAAAAGAAAATGATCCAAAAAAGAGAGAGCAGGAGGAGTTCAGTCAGAGCATGATCGATAGATTCCACATCCAGCTGACCCTCCAGGAGGCTTTGCAGCACATTCCCCTTCTTCAGCGATCTTTGAGAGACAGGACCACAGTCAGGAGGAGGAGGAGGAACCACACTTCAGAGATCCATGTGCTAACGAAAGCCATGTGTTTTGCGATCCAGAACCGTCTGTCGGCCAAGAGGCCAGATTCAGGGGCACCGTATGTCAGATGTCAGATTAGTGAGTAGAGGTTCGACCGGACTCTATTGGATAGCGGATCGTCGATCAACCTTCTTCCGGCAGCCCTTCTCGACCGCTTCGAGTTGGGCACTCTTCGACAGAGCAGGACAGTTCTTCAGTTTGCTGATCGATCTGTCAAGAGGCCGAAGGGGTTGTTGCGAGATGTTACTGTCACGATTCAGGGCCTGAAATTCCCCGTGAACTTCGTAGTGTTGGACATGGAGATCCCTGATTCAGTGGCTGATACCCCCATCATCCTTGGTCGTCCGTTCTTGGCCACAGCCAAGGCGGTGACTGATCATGATAGCGGGAAGGTGTACTTTCGCGTCGAGGGCGAGAGTATACAAATAGAGACGGTCGAGGACTACAGAGCCAGAGAAAGAGCACGCTCAGAGGCCAGCACCAATTCAGAGCAGCTGACAGACGCCGAGCCAGACATCCACCGGGACTGTGATTTTGTGATCACTGATGACGAGGCAGCATGGGCAGATCCTGCAGCACAGGCCATCCTCTCATTTTCAGATACAGCTGATGCCGAGATGATAGCAGAGGAGAGTCTGGAGAGCACAGCCCTGGTTCAGGATACCACAGAGGCAGCAGAGCCGGTCCTTGATCGCGATACGGATTTTAGTGATGGTGGTGCTGAGGCCACCTTGTGTTACGGTGGTACTGATGCCACCTTTTTGGATGCAGATCCCTCGGATTCAGAGTCTGATTGGGCAGATTGCGACGATCAGATGCCAGACTTGAATCCACCTGAGCCTACAGATGAGGAGGAGGCAGATGTAGAGCAGAACAGAGACAGCACAGTTGAGCAGCCTTCTCCCGATCCAGTTTGCGAGAGTTCACTTTCTTTCTCCCAGACAGATTTGGCAGACTTAGCAGCATTGACACATTTTCTTCCGAAGCCAGAATTGCCAGCACCCAGCTGTCCAGAGCTGAAGCCGCTCCCTACTTCGCTGAAGTATCGGTTCCTTGCGGGCGAGCCTGAGATGTACCCAGTCATCATCTCTGCCGACCTGACTGGAGAGCAGGAATCCCGTTTGATGGGGGTTCTTGACAAGAACCGCAAGGCAATTGGATGGAGCGTAGCAGATCTCCATGGGATTAGTCCATCAGTGTGCTCCCACCATATCTATCTCGAGGAGGGGGCGAAGCCGTCGCGTGAGTTCCAGCGGCGGCTGAACCCCAACCTGAGAGAGGTCGTGATGAAGGAAATATCAAAATGGTGGAGTGCAGATTTTATTTATCCCATTTCCGACTCCAAGTGGGTTAGCCCCTTGCATGTGGTGCCCAAGAAGACGAGCATCACGACTGTGATCAGTGAGTCGGGAGAGGAGATTGCTACACGAGTACCCACCTCTTGGAGGGTCTGTGTTGACTACAGGAGACTCAACCAGGCCACCAAGAAGGACCATTTCCCCCTGCCTTTTATTGACCAGATCATTGAGAGACTGGCAGGGAAGAGCCATTATTGCTTCCTGGATGGGTGCTCGGGCTACAACCAGGTGGCCATCGCTCCTGAGGATCAGGAGAAGACCACCTTTACTTGTCCCTTTGGTACATATGCCTTTCGACGCATGCCATTTGGGCTATGCAATGCCCCTGCGACTTTTCAGAGGTGCATGCTGTCGATCTTTTCGGACATGGTAGGGGAGTGTTTGGAGGTCTTCATGGATGATTTCTCGGTCTACGGCGACGGATTCGACTCCTGTCTTGACTGCCTAGACCGAGTACTCCAGCGATGTATTGAGTACCATTTGGTTCTATCTTGGGAGAAGAGTCACTTCATGGTGACTCAAGGGACGGTGCTTGGCCACATCATCTCCAACAGGGGCATGGAGGTTGATCCGGCCAAGGTTGATGTCATTAGAAAACTTGCACCGCCGTCCAATTTGAGGCAGCTACGGTCATTCCTGGGGCACGTTGGATTTTATAGGAGATTTATTCAGGATTTCAGCAGGATTGCCCGACCGTTGACTGACCTCTTGACGAAAGACACCGAGTTCCTTGTCGATGACAAGTGTCTCTCGTCCTTCGTGACTCTCCAGCAGTATGTTATTGAGGCTCCTGTTCTCCAGCCGCCTGACTGGTCTCTCCCATTCGAGATCATGACGGACGCCTCCGATTTTGCCGTGGGGGCAGTGCTGGGACAGAGGAGGGATGGAGTTCCATTTGCTATCCACTACGCTAGCCGCACATTGGATTCCGCCCAGCGGAATTACACGGTCACAGAGAAGGAGATGCTAGCCGTAGTGTTCGCCCTAGATAAGTTTCGATCTTATATCATTGGATCTAGAGTGACTTTGTACACAGATCACACCGCCATCAGGTACCTCATGGCAAAGAAGGATGCCAAGGCCAGATTGACTAGATGGATCCTTCTACTCCAGGAGCTCGACATTGAGATCAAGGATAAGCCTGGAGTCAAGAATGTGGTGGCGGATCACCTCTCCCGTTTAGAGCAGCCTGAGGAGTCTGAGCAGATTGACCCCATTCGAGATACCTTCCCAGATGAGGCGATCCTTGCTATCGCCTCACCCCCGTGGTATGCCGATATTGTGAACTTTCTCGTTGCTGGGAAAGTCCCACAGGATTGGCCCAGGCAGAGGCTTGAGACCTTCCTTGCGAGGGCCATGTCCTACCATTGGGAGGATCCCATCCTTTACCACGAAGGAGGGGATAGCGTCTGGCGTCGGTGTATACCTCAGGAGGAACACCATAGTGTCCTCACTTACTGCCACAAGCTTGAGGCAGGAGGACATCATTCTGGGAGGAGAACGGCACAGAAAGTGCTCCAATCCGGCTTGTGGTGGCCTACCCTCTTCAAGGACTCTGATGAGTTCGTGAAGAGGTGTACTGACTGTCAGAGGATGGGCACTTGTGGACAGCGTGATATGATGCCGATGCAGTCCATTCACTTCTGTGAGGTTTTTGATGCATGGGGCATCGATTTCATGGGTCCATTCCCTAAGAGTCAGGGATTCGAGTACATTCTGTTGGCCGTTGATTATGTTAGTCGTTGGGTTGAGGCCATCCCCGCCCGAGC
Organism: Ottelia alismoides; assembly: GCA_037367405.1. Lineage (NCBI taxonomy): Eukaryota > Viridiplantae > Streptophyta > Magnoliopsida > Alismatales > Hydrocharitaceae > Ottelia > Ottelia alismoides. The sequence goes on from JAZKJV010003483.1 coordinate 306,917, forward strand.
CGCTGATGCGAGGACAGTTTGCAGATTTTTGAGGAAGCACATCATCACGCGGTTCGGGGTTCCACGAGTTCTGATTTCTGATGGGGGGTCTCATTTCATCAACGACCAGGTGAAGGCCCTTGCTAGAGAGTTCAGTATAGACCACCGTGTTGCCACACCTTACCATCCACAGACGAATGGTCTAGCTGAGGTGTCGAATAGGGAGATCAAGACTATCTTGCAGAAAGTCGTCCGCCCTGACCGAAAGGATTGGTCACAGCTTTTGGACTCGGTCTTGTGGGCATATAGGACGTCTTTCAAGACTCCATTGGGCACATCTCCCTTTCGCCTCGTATATGGAAAGCCATGCCATTTACCTGTTGAGCTGAGGCACAAGTCACTTTGGGCAGTCACAGATATTCTTATGGATCCAGATGGTGTAGGAGACCAGAGGAGGGCAGAGTTAGCTGCCCTGGAGGAGCTTAGAGATACAGCTTTCTCAAACAGCCTATAGTATAAGGAGAGAGTGAAGGAGTGGCATGATTCTCACATCAGCCACAAGCATTTTGAGATTGGACAGAGAGTATGGTTGTTTGATGCGAGGCTTCGTTTGTTTCCAGGGAAGCTGCAGAGCAAATGGAAGGGACCCTACTTGGTCAGAAAGGTACACGACAATGGTAGCATTGATATATCCGAGTTGTCTTCTGAGAGTACCTTTTGAGTGAACGGCCAGCGGCTCAAGCCATTTCTAGATCATGAGCCGCGGGACGTTATTGTTGCCCCTATTCATTTTGCGTGAGATGTGGTCTTTGACTCACATCTTTTGCATCTCACGCCTGATTATCACTGTTCTTCCGACTTGTGTAGATCCAGTTGTCCATATCATTCTATTCTTTAGTCCCACATCCCTTTTCTCATCTTATGATTATACTATACTTAGGGTGTACTTTACCCTAAGTATAGGGGGGATGTAGGACCCGCGGGTATTCTTTTCATTCGTTCTGCTCCTGTTTTGCTTCCTATACTTAGGGATATTTTACCCTAAGTATGGGGGGGCAGACTCTGTATCTTCTTCACTCGGGATTTCCCTTCATGTACAACTTGCTATACTTAGGATTAGTTAATCCTAAGTATAGGGGGAAACCACCGAGTTCCTCTCATTCTATTCATTTATTCGTTTCTGTACTTAGCCATTCCTTTTCACTTCCCTTTTACTAAGCACGAGTTATGTCTTCTTCATCGCTCTTGATCACTCTGAGGACATCGTTCGAGCTAAGTATAGGGGGGGTGTGTATATATTTCATGTATACTTTAGCCATAACTCGTACTTTGTGTGAGTGTGTTAATAAATAAAATGGCTAAAAATCACAAAAATTAAAAAAAAATTCATGTAAATAAACTTCTTTTATTTGCACATAATTTTTTCATGTAAATAAACTTCTTTTTATTTGCACATACATAGCTAGTGTACAAAGTATTTTTGTAAAAATGATTTCGAAAATCTTTTGTGTAAAGCTTGTGTAAATATTTTTGTATCAAAATTATGTATATAGTACAAAATTTTTCCAAGATGTTTTGAAAATCAAAAGTTTGCAAAAATTTTGTGTAAATATGTGTAAATAGCTTCTTGCAAAACTTGCACCTCATGCATCATTCATCCATGATTTCAAAACATTTTTCAAAAATTTTGCACGAGTGTAAAAATTTGTGTAAATAAGCATCTTGTGTACATACATGTATATAGTTTTTCATGGATGAGAGTTGACATTTAAACTAAGCCTGGAACTAAATTGAGAAATGGAACTTGAATAAGATCTTAATCCACCTAATTTTAAGAGGAACCTTATAGGACTTAGGATTAAGGCTTTTCAGGTCCATAAGGACTTAATTCTTTGAGTCCACTAGGCTATGAGCATATGTCATCTTGATGAGCCTAAGTAGAGCACTTAACAACACACGCATGACTCTTAGAGACAATGGCTTGACTTGCACCAGCACATTACACATGGCTCTCCACGGATGAGGTGGTGAGGAGGCAGTTTCCTTTGGCTTGGGGTAGCATATGAGGGTAGTACTTCTAGGCGGAACCTCTTTCTTCTTCTAGCAAAGGAAGTGTGTCTCAACTTGGTCTAGTGGTGATGAAGGCTAAAGACAGAAGTTGTGGGTTGCAATAAAGCTTCAAAAGAGGGATAGTCTACTGGCTCAAGAGGAAAATTTCTTGTATATATGCTGCACCATGTAGATATGTTGTATAGAAGTCCTTGAAAAAAAATTTGCAAAATGCAAAAAGAACTCCAAAAAAGTGGTGGGTCGGATTGAAAATTTAATAACCCCACCGGAGTGTATATAGTCAAATAAAGCAAAAGCTTATGGTATCCATGTTACATCTCATGAAGCTTGCAGCGGGAGACTTAGCTACACTGGCTGAGCTTCCAAAAGTCTATACTTCTTCCCCCTCTTCTTGAGCCGGTTGCACTTGAACTTAGAAGGGAATACCCCGCTTCTCGAGGAAAGAGTTGCTAGACCGAGGCATTAGAGTTACCAGGTTGAGGGAGGTTGTTTCTTTGTTACTTCTGAGGTGGGGAGCTACATATCACTTACACTGCATGGAAAGATTCATGGTCATTAGAGTTTGTGTATGTAGACTTGTTCTGATCTGGTTTGTTGAGGAGTCTTGCCCATAGATTAGTGGAACTTAGAGACTGTTGAGTTTTAAGCCTAAGTCTAAATAAGGTTCCGACACATTAATAATCCAAAGATCTAATCGAGCTCCATACCCCAATTTAATGAAGGCAAGTTTAATAATCAACCTTGATCCATGTACATCCTCTTTTTCTTTTTCTTTCTTTCTTTTTCACTTCTTTTTCAAATAAGTGTTTGCTAAGGGACTAGCAAAGTTAAGTATAGGGGGTGATGAATACCCATTCATCACTCTTTATTCTTATATTTTAGCTACAAAAACCTTTGCAAATGCATGTAGACATAGGTAAATATAAATAATTACCAAAAGCATGCATTGTGTAAAAACTTATAATTAGCATGTTTTTGTGTAAAAATAAAAGAATAAAGATTAAAAAGAAAAAGAGGGAAATATTTAGAATAAATATTGAGCAACCTAACCCAAGGGAGGGCTCAGCATGGGCCTGACCGCATAAAAGCCAAAGTAGAGGGAGATAGGGGCTCATGTGTAACTATTTGTGTAAATAAATAAAACTATATTTTCCTCACCCAAAAATATGCTTGTAAATACTTGTATTTATTTATAAAAATATAGAAACAAAATAAAAAGTTAAAAATCAAAAAGATCAAAAATACTCCCTTTCATCATGTACATAGACCACACCTATATATTTATTTAGCTTTGTAAATATAAAAAAGTAATTTTTATAATTTTTGTAAATAGTCTATGTTATATATTGAAAATAAATAAAATAAAAACAATTAAAAATAAAAAAAAAATAAAAATAGAAAAATTAAAAATATAAAAATACATTGTACATATACCATGTATATAGATGTGTATATATTTATTTTACCTATGTACATAAATAATAAAAATAAAATAAAAATACCTTTTTATTCCTTATTTTATTCTCTAAATAAATAAAATATAAAATAAGGATAAAATTGTATGAAAATAATAATTAAAAATCAAAAAAAAAATCAAAACCCTATATATTGTATATACTTATATATAGTACATACTATGTATATAGCCTATTTTCATTTCAGAAAAATTATTAAAAATCACCAAAAAATAGAAAAAAATAAAATAAAAATAGTTTGTGTTTTGAGTTTTTGCAAAATCGGGCCCTAGCTACCTTAATTTTGAGCTTCAAGATCCTGCCACGTGGCCCATCCTCATTGGGTCCTGGGGATGTTGACCGCCCGGTCAACTACCCCCCCCCCCCCAGGACCACTTCCCACGGGTTCGAGCTCCGGACCCGATTTCTCCAATTATTACCTGCTCGACCCGATCACCACTCCGCCTAACCTCGGGTTCTAATCCGAGATTTTTCGATCATGATCCACGCCCGGGGAGGTTTTTGGGGATGCGCGCGCTACGCTGCTCGCCCCGACCTCTGTTAACCAGACCCCTAGCCATATAAAGCTGGAGCTCCGCCACTCGATTGGAGCATCTTTGGTCATTCGCCTCCTTCCCTGTGAGCTCCAGAGAGACCGCGAGAGTGACAGCGAGCGATTCCACCTGTTGCAGCGAGGAGAAGAGGAGGAATCCACTGATCCGGCGACGTAGACGCCGTAGCTCCGCCACCTGAGCGAGCTTCGAGCCTCGGGCCGAGACGTCCCTTGAGGCCAAGAACGGGAGCTTCCCCAGCTCCGCCACAGTCTCTTCGACCATTCAGGTAAACCCTTAGACCCGCCATTTCCTTCGATTTCCATTTACCCCCAATTTGCGCTGCCGCCGTACTTTTCCGATTCACCCCGGTTCCAACCACCATTCGATCATCGGACCCGACCTCCACGTTCGCCTCCCTCCGACTTACCTTCTGCACCCACTCACTCAACCCAGCTCGCACAGGAGCTGGGAACCGGGCTCCTCCCTCCACCACCTTCGCCGGAGCCCGCCACGCACCAGCCACCTCCACATCGCCTAACCGGGTCGAGGCACTTTGCCCTCGACCCGCGAGTCTTTTGGTCCACTTTGCAGGTGCAACCGATCCCATCTAGGGGCTTCGGTCATTCCGGCCAGGAGACCCAGCTCCGCCGACCTCGCCAGAGCTCCTCGGAGCTCAGCTCGGTCATCGGAGCCCCTCGGCAGACGCGGGGGCCTTCCGCGATTCTTCTCCGACCTTCAGAAGGCTCCCCGGAGGACCCTAGCGCACGCACGAGCCCGGCGAAGCTCGCCGGGGACCTGTTCTTCCAGGACCTCCATTCGCCGTCGATCGCCTCCCCCTCGCTCCAGTTCAGATCTTGGCCGTCCATCCTTGGTGCTACCAGTACCGTCCGATCAGAGGAGGGACGATCCGGAGCGCCCACCAGCCGCAGCCGTTCGATCTACACGTGGCGCGCATCCAGCACCCCCGCTTAATAAAGGGTAATTTACCCTTAGGCCCTTGTCTTTGTTTTATTTCGTTTTAGTCCTATAATATTTAAATCAGTTGTTTAGTTTTAGGGTAATTTGCATACTGGACCTTGTACTATAGTTTATTTGCATCTATACCCCTGTGTCTTGTGATCCACGTGCATCGTCACGTGTTGTTTTGGTGTGTTTTCAATTTAAGCCCCTATAGTTCTGGATGTTCTTAATTGAATGAAAGTTTTTGAATATTTGCATTTATACCCCTGTGAATGCTTTATTTCCGCATGTGCGTTGTATTTTGGGTAAATTGCATATAAGGCCCCTGGACTTTTGGTACCTGTTACCAATAAATCCTTGGAACTTATTTTTCTTACATTTAGGTCCTTGAGTGCACCAGGCACGTGCTTGGCACGTGTTTTGCTGGGTATTTTGCACCAAGACCCCGAGAACTTTGGGTATTTGCATTTCAGTCCCTGTGCACAGTGCCCTATCTCTATCTTTGAATAAAATATCAAATCACCTCCAAATCCAATGAGAATTTGACACATGGCTCCTGCTATGGTGTAGGATTTTCACGGATTTTTGAGGACATTTCTGATTTTGTTTGCTATTTTTAAAAAATTCAAAAACCTATATTTTCGTCACTGTCCAGATTCAAAAATCACAAAAAAATATAAAAACTCCTTCAAAAATTCCCTAAAAATTAGCTACTGTTTAGTTTAGTTTGTTTGATTTTCCATCCAATTTTGGCTATTTTTCATTGCAAAAACCACTAAAAACTTAAAAACACATAAAAACACATAAAAATGCTAGTAAATAAATTAAAAATCCAAAAACAATAAAATTGGTACCTAAATTTTCCTTGTTTTATCATCTTTACAGGAAAATTACCTCCAGGCCATTTTAAGGCCCTTAGGTATTTTATCTAGGGACTTTTGGCTTGGCTGGACAGTACCACTGTTGTTAGCTACTGTTTGATTTTTAGAAAATAAAATAAACATCAGAAAATTATTCAAAATTCACCAAAAACATAAAAAAATAGAAAACACATAAAAATATTTTTGTTTTGATTTTTGGTTGATTTTTGGTGCTTGAAATAATTTGTTGAATTGTGTTCTTCCTTGCTTTTCTTATTTTCTTTATATATTAAAAATCCAAAAGAAAAAAATATAAAACAAATTAAAAACCACTAAAAAGATTTTCTCCCTTTATTTTGACTACTTCGTAGGCCTCGCGGCCAATCCGTGCTCCTTGAGTTCGACCCTGGGTGCTATACCTGGTTAATCACATAGCAGGACCGCTATTCGTGCTTGATTGATTTTTGATTTATTTAGTGGTTCGGTTTTTCTTGATATACATGGTCTGATCGCTTAGGTTGCAACGACCCTATTTCTGTACCTTATACCCGAGTGATCGGAACCGTGTTATCAGTGGCCATTTTGTGAACAAGGATGTCATAAAGATCATTAAGGATTACATCATTGAACACCGCGTTGCATCTCCTTACTACCAACAATCAAATGTTTTGGTTGAGTTATCCAATCGAGAGATCAAAACTATTCTACAGAATCGTGTATGTCTAAATAAGAAGAACTAGTCTCAACTCATTGGTTCCATTCTATGTGCTTATCTAATCATCTAAAAGACTCCTTTGGGTATGTATCCCTATTGGTTGGTTTATGGCAAGACATGCCATCTTCCAGTTGAGTTAATCCACAAATCACTTTGGGCAGTTAACATATGTTACTTGGACTCGTAGCATAGTGGTCAGAATGACAAGATAGATCTAAATATACTCTTGGAATTCCAAGATTATGCATATGACAATAACCTGATGTACAAGGAGAAAGTCAAAAGATGGCACGTAAAACATATCAGAAGAAAGACTTTCGAGCCAGGATAGATGGTTTGGTTCTTTGATGCAAAATTCAATCTTTTTCCTAGCAAATTAAAGATCAAGTGGATAGGATCATTTTTGATGTTGACTATGCATGACAACAACAACATTCTCATATCAAAGTTTCATCTAATGCATAGCCATTCATAGTCAATGGACAGTTGCTGAAGCATTATATAAATCACTACACATTCATGTCTGTGGTAGACTTAATTAAGATGGTATTTTAAGAAGAAAACAATAGTCAAAGGATGTAGATTCTTGAGCACAAAAAACTCTTTTATTCCTGCTCTTTTTCTTTTTCCATTTTCTTTCATTCCTCATCAATGCTATATTTAGGATGAATTTATCCTAAGTATAGGGGGGTGAGTATGTTAAGTGTTCATTCTTTTTCTCCTTGCATGTCTCCTAACTTGTTGATATTCGGTCTATACTTAGGAATATTTCACCCTAAGTATAGGGGGAGACAAGTTGAGTCCTTGATTTCGTATATTTAAACCCTCGCCTATACCGCATGGTGTACAGTTTGCTACACTTAGGTATTTGATCCTAAGTATGGGGGGATGGTCGACTTCTAAATCCTTGATTCTTTAGTCGATGTATTATAGACTTCTCTATACTTAATACGAGTGGTTTCTTCTTTTTCTCTTCAACCTATGAGGACATAGCTCAAGCTAAGTATAGGGGATCGTCTATATGATGCATATACTTTAGTGTGTATTTTATATACTATGGAAGATATGATAAATTTGTATAAAATCCTTCAAAAAATTTTATATATGTTGATTAATAGATCAGGTCAAAAATGTTTTGCAAAATTATTTGAAAAATTGACGAAAAATGTTAAAAAAATCTTTTCGAAACTATTTGGAATTTTTTTAAAATATTTTCAAATAGTTATAAAAACAATTTATTTGTAAAAATTCTTTTATTTGTTTGAACAACTTTTATTGAAAATCTATTTGCAAATGGATTGGACAATGGTTCAAAAGTACTTAGAAAAATCTATACTAACTATTTGAAAAATCTTTGCAAAATGATTTTCAAAATTTTTGTTAATGGCTGTAAAAAAACTTGTCAAATTATTTGTTAAAATAAGTTTTCCAAAATATTTGTGAAATTGTTGTAAAAACTTTTTCAAACTATTTTGAAAACTATGCGTAAATTATATAAATATCACTCCAAATAAAATTCTTATATAAATTTTTATATATCTGTCTAAAAAACTCTTTGTAATACACAACTAATTTTTGTAAATATTAATTCACCCTAGTGTAAATACTTGACATATTTCGTCTATATTGAAAAAATCTGTAAAGTTTGAAAACTTTCCAAAATACCAGAAAAAATTGATAATATTCTCGAGAAATGCATACGAATTTTCAAAACCTTTTGAAAAAATCAATAAAAATTGTAAAAATAGAAAATTCTATACAAAAATATTTTTCATGCATTGTACATTGCATTATCATTTGCATTTTTCTAAGTGATAATGACAATTTAACTAGTCTATGTAAAATCTGAAGATTGGAGCTTTGCAAGACCTTAATTAACTTAAATTTACAGGACCCTTATATGAGCTAGATTTGAGACTTTTCAAGTCAGTTTGACTTAATTCTTTAAGGCAGTAAGACTATGCTTGCATGTCATCTTGGTATGCCTAAGTGGAATATTTCGAGACACGCACCTGACCTTTTAGACAGTAACCTAACTTGGACACCTGCATCTTACACTTTGCTCAACTCAGTTGAATTAATAGATGACTGGATTTCATGGCATGAGATAAAAGCGAATGCAAACATAAAAGTCACAATTTTGTGGCCATTTTGCCCCAACGTGATCTAGTGGCGATGAGGTCTAAAGACAGAATGTTTTGGATTGCAATAAAGCTTCAAAAGATGGATAGTCTATTGGACCAAGAGGAAAATGTCCTTATATAAATGTTGTTGTATATAGTATTCAAAAAAAAGCAACCAAAGAATATATGGGTAAAAATCAAAGAAAAATCAATCCCCGTTGGAGTACATGTCCAATAAGCAAGCATAAGCTTCAACGTCAAAGTACTCATGTGAGCCAGGAGCTAGATGACTTGGCTACATAGGTCAAGAATCCAAGGATAGGCAGTTACATTGGCTACCGTAGATTCTCTTCTCCACCTCCTCTTCTTGAGTCGGATGCACTTAAACTTATAAGGGAATACCTCACTTCTTGAGAAAAGACTTGTTGGATTGGGGAATTAGGGTCACCCTGTCGGAGAAGACTGTCTCTACTGCTTCAGCCGAGACGAGCTACATATCACTGACATTGTACAAGAAAGATTCAAAGTCATAAGAGTTATGTATATGAAAAGGTTTATTCAGATCTGTCTATTAAGGAGAACTAAATAGAGTATTATGCTTATTAAGAGTTGTTAAGTTTTAAATCCTATTCCCATTAAGGTTTCGACAAACTAATAATCCAGAGGTATAATTTAGCTACAAACTTTGATTTATGAAGACAAGTTTAAAAATCATTATCATTCTAAGTTTTTTTTCTTTTCTTTTATTTTCTTTCATACACTTATTATCATAACTGTTTGCTAGGGACTAGTAAAGCGAAGTACATGGGAGTGATGAATTTCCATTCGTGCACATTTGTTCATTCATTATAGGCTTTAATCCCTAGAAAAATGCATATAAATAGAAATAACACATTTGAATTAACACATGTATATTCATCTATAAATAACATATATATACATGTATTTAAAATCTAAAATGAAGGAATAAATAAAAGAAAAGAAAAATAAAGGAGGTATCTTAGATATTGACTGACCTTCCATGAGATTAAGTCAAGCCTTGACTTACTCAATAAGGAATGAAGTAGGGGGGAGATAAGACCGAGAAAACACATAAAAATCAAAATTAAAACCCTAATTCTTTTATCAATATGTACATTTTGGGACTTTTTATTTTCATATTTCTACTTATTAAATCAATAAGTTTTGAATATAGAAATTGTACATAATAATACAAAGAAAAATAGAAAAAATATTCCATTTAAAAATAAGTACAGTGCTCTCTCTCTCCTCTCTCCCTCTTTCTCTCTCTCCCCCTATCTCCTCTTCATTTATCCTATATTTCTGTCAAATTCACCATCTCTCTTTCTCCCCTTTTTTCTCTCTCTTTTAATATATTTATTAAATTAAAAATTATACATCTCATGTTTTTCCTTTATATTTATATCATTCTTTTTCCTTTCATCTAATATAGTTTATTAAATTAAAAATTATCTATAGATATTTTCTCATATATCAATACGTAAAAAGGACTTATGTAATGAAGCAAAAAGTTTTTTCCATCCTAATTTATACAGAACACATTTTTTTAAAGCAATGTTTAAATTATATTGGTATTATATACATATTTTTGTCAAGAGTAGACATTTTAAAATATAGTTTACCCCATACACTATATATGTGTGTGTAGTATGAAAATGTAGCAAAATACGTGGTTGTAGATAAATTTTTTAATATAATATTTGTTTACGTTAATAACATCTGCCAAAAGAAACTATTTTGAACCATTTTATGACACTCATATTTTGAATATATAATGACAACTATCAGTTGTTAAATGTAATAAAAAATATTGTTATTTAATTGTTTATTCTGTCGTTTAGTGCCTAGGTGGCGCTGACGTGTGATGAACCATAAAACGCCCTCTTTTAATAATGTTAAATTGTAGTCTAGGAGGTGGAAAATAATTCAACAAAACAATAAATATATTGTGCAACAATTTTTACTTTAGGAAGTTTACCAAGATCAAACACAGGGAACGATGACTTTTAGTTGTGTGGTTATAAATTAATTTACGTAATTAACTAATCACAATGTTAATATATGTGTTAGAAAATGAAAATGAAAATGAAATGCAATGAAAAAGGTGTAATGCAAATAAAAAACAAAAAAGATAAATAAGCACAGGATCTATGAATTTGTTAAATTGATCCAATGAAAATAATCAATATCCTCAAAATTTGATCATAGATAAAAAGAAATAAGTATTCAATTCGAAAAGAATGCTCCTGTAATTAATTATAACGCACAGTGATTTTATTGAAGAATATTTGATCTCAAAATTATTTGAAAATTGTTTCTCATAAACAATCAGGGAAATAAATTATTTCCTTCCCAATTATGCCCCATCAAACATTAATTTCTCAAAGAAAATGACCAATTATCAAAAGATAATTAATCAAATCAAATTTCTTCTCAAAGGAGTCCCTTGCGAAGATTGTCCTCAAATAATGATCCACAATAATCACAAGAGGATTAATCAAATTAAAATCCTTAATTGAATCCTTATAAAAGAGATCATTAATTTTCTTAATAAATATTGCACAAATATCTCAGAATGTAGCCTGCATTGGTCAGATTAAACCTCAAATAATTACAATCAATGAATTTCCTTTGATCAGTCAACAAGTTATATAAAGTGATCGAGCGTTCAATAAGCTCCAAAATGATATATTGTGCATAGAAATCAGAGTTCAAATGAGAAAGGTATGCTAATTGAAGATTCAAGGACCAAAATGCAATGAAACTAATAGTTTTTATCTCAAAGAGGTTCATAGAGGGACTTATATGTAATTATTAAAAACTATCTGGATGTAGATGGAATTTGCCTAAGCAGGCACATGCATTGGCGGGTGGGATATTTTCGAGATTCTCTAGAAGTCGAAGGAATCAGTTGTAATTTTCCCAGTAGCGTGTGCTCCTCATGTGATTTGCTCAGCCTGGGTGTGATGTGGTAGGCAGAGATGAGCCTCCATGTGGCGGCAGGTCGATCTTCGACTGACACAAGCCTCGAGGCAGGGGTCGAGGCTTTGGGGGAGACTTGGCGGCACAAGGGATGTTAGATCCCCCAATCCAATGGCGTTAAGGGTGAGGCGGCCGGTAGGGCCGTTGGCGGTGGGATACTGAGTGGTGGGTGGCTAGAGGCAAATGTGCAAAGGGCAGTGTACAACGATGGCGTGTCATGGACAGACTGAGGTAAGGTGGTCAGTGAAATTGAGGGCTCCTCGTTCATCGACACATGTTGTAATAAAAGGAGGTGAGTGGCTGAAGGTTGATGGTGCACAGAGGACAAGGTGATGGCCTAGTTTAACGGTGAAGGTGACTAGGTGAGCGGGTTGTTGTCGACATAGCATGGAGCTGTAGGGCAGAGTGAATTGACGGCAAGTGGAGATGGTGGTGGTGCTCGGTGATGGATGGGCGGTCGAGATTGGAAGAGCAGATATGGCAGATCGAGGATGGAGTGGTGATGACAGCTAGATCTCCTAATGGTCTAAGTGTCGCGAGAAGTGGGGTGGAGTGCGATCAGAGGGGCAAGGGTTCGTCGGAGTTGGGGATTTCAGATAATATTGGAGGAGCAGGAGCCTTCAACGATGATCACTCGAGCCAAATAGTGGTGTGGCAAGCTTTCACGGCTCAATGAGTTGAATTATGGGGAGAGAAGACCCCATCGATCACATATTGGAGGTGGTCGTCATTGGAAAGAATGAGACCCATGTCACAAGTCTCTTCTCCAGCTTTCCCTCACTCACTCTCTCTCTCTCTCTCTCTCGTTGGAGTCTTAGACGATGGATAAAAAAGAGCGGAGAGGGGGATGGCGTATAAGGGGAGGTAGTGGCATAACGATGGGTACGAGGCTTACAATGGCCATCTGGAAGGTGAAACGGTTGTGGCGCGCATGCGGGTAGCAGAGGAGGGGGTAACTGTTGGACATGCGAGCCCACAACGAGCCATTATGCAATAAATGTTATTGCAAATTCACTCCTTAATCTGAAAAGAAGAATAACTAATTTGCATAATAGGTCCTTTAGTACAATTAGGGTTATGTACCATGGCTATCTTAATGATCATACAATTGTTGATTCAATTATTGAATCATAGAGGTTGGTTCTTGGATGCATATCTAAAGAGTTAGATTGAGGACTCATCAAGCACCATCAAATGATTGTTAAGATGTCATCTCCAGCCTGAGTAGGAGATGGTAATCCTTATCTCTAAAGGCTGATATCTGACCGACCTCTTGATGTAGGTCCTCTCCATAGGAATAGAGATTCGGAGGTGTCAGATTAGTTAGGTCAAAGAGTTGACTTGACGAGATCAAGATAACCAAAGACCTATGGCGTATGATGTCACGGTATAGGCACGCATCCTTCGACTAGAGACAGATGTGTTACTATATGTCTGAGTATGTATATTTGGCAGACCAATAGGTTGATGACCTAATCAAGGTCTATACACCGGCACGCTGGTGTGCATATAAGGGCATATGAGTAATATGCTCTCTCAAAGGGATCATACAGGTTTATTTACTGAACCGGAAGACATGAGCTCACTCGTGAGATTTTGGGAAGAATTAAATTTCGTGCATGGTCGTTTCGCTTTGGAAGCTTGACTGAAGTTGTAGGTTTGATATATACTTTTGGAAAGTATATGATCAACACCTGGGTATGATATATGTTTTTGGAATGTATATGATCGATACTGACTCCCAATGATCAAATGAGAAACTTAATGATAAAACCCTTATGGAGACAGTCTAAAAGAGATCCAAACTTCGGGTTTAATCTAGGTCTTCCAGTATGCAGGATGTACAGGTATTAGGAATACCTTAGGGTTATGTGATCATAAACGATTGTATAACCATGACGCTTCCATTCCTAGGGAGTGATGAAACGGATCTGGATTTTAGTGGCTCCTCTCATATAGAAGTGATCTAATCTTAGTCAAAATATTGGACCTTTATCTGAATGTGATTCAGATACAATGAGAAGATTAGATCTACGGTCTTGATTTAATCAAGCATCTATGAGAGGTCCGTGAGATCCGGATTTGAGATATATGATTTCAATATCCAAGTCACTATACATTGAACAATACAATCATCCTATCCTTATCTCCAAGTATCCGTAGAGAAAGTGCATTATCCTTGAAAGAGTTCATTGATAATTTCATTGTCGATATATGCATTCAAGCATCGAGAAAATTGATAATTAAATGTGATTTAATTATCATGGATAATATGAATTTGATTCATATTATAAGGAAAGTTATCAGAGATATTTAAATGTGATTTAATTATCAAGATATGAATAATGTGAATGTGATTCATATTATTTTGGCACATGAGAATAGAGATCCAAGATGATTAAATACGATTTTATTATCATGGATATGAATAATGTGGATAGCACTATCCATATTAATCATATATATTATAAATGTGATTTATAATATATTAGAGAGTGCATATTGTGATTTATATTTATTATATAGTTATTGATGTGACTTGTATTCACATTGGATGATTGATTAAAATACAATTTACATTTTATTTTGGGATGTGAATTTCATTCACATTTTTCCAATGGCATGATTGCAATATTTCACAAGATAATTATAAATTATTTATGTGAAATAATTTACAACAATTATTGTTGTAAATCCTGGAGATATCATGAGATAATGGTATCTCATGAGATAATGAGATCTCATGAGATGTTGGTAGTCGTCCCCCCTTTTTAGGGGATGTGGTTTATGTCCTCATTATCTCCAAGGATAATTAATTGCTTTGATTTGAATTTAAATATATTGATTTATCGATATATTAATTTAAATTAAATCATTTGTTGTTGTGTTTTTTACAACAACATCTCAGCCATTGAAAGAAACACAAATCAATCTCAACCATTTTTCGCGTGTTTTCCATTGATTGAGATCCATGGAATCCTAAAATCCTATATAATAAGAGTCCCCCCTTACTATTCTATACAAGATAATTAATGAATGCTCTCTCTCTCTTTCTCCATACGCCAAGCCTCTCTCTCTCTCTCTTATAATTGCCGTCCAACCATGGAGCCATTGTGAGAGTCGTCATCGACGCAACATCGTCGTTATGTTGCCGGATCATCTACTCGTAGATCTCCATCTCCTTTGGTGTGTCTCGCTTGTGAAGATGTTGGATCTTTGTGACGAGATCAAGAGATCTGCCACTTGGATCATCAACCTGTATTGCGAGGAGCACAAGAATCATCCATGCGCTCGTAAGCGTCTCCTCCATTGGATCGGACTTGAGACCGGAGGTCTCTTGGTTTAGAGACTCGATACCAACCACGCTTCAAGAGGTAACCCTAGTACCTATTTGTGTTTTAGATGAAATGATCCAAGCAGTGTTCTTGGATCATGTGGTTTCATCATTTAAAATTTTTTAAATTATGCTGCATCGAGCGACTAGTGCGACTAGTCGCTCCCTATCGCATACGATGTGATTCTCATGCTTCCATGATGTGCTTGAGGAGTTTTCAAATATCCTTCACGTGGTATCAGAGCCAGATTATTGAAGATTTTGGATTATATCCATGAACCTACGAAGATTTGGGCTCGTTAGGGTTCGTGAAGATTTTAACATTTCAATTTTCGCAGCTCTATTTTGTGATATTTTTGGGCCCTGTTTAAAATGTTTAAACCTGAAAATATTACTGGAATAATGTTCCTCATTAATTAATGAAATCGTGGGATTTGAGTTTGCGTGATTTGGAATCCGATAACTCTAGTTATGCTCATTTTATTGAACATATATCCACTGTTTCGGGGATGGTGGTTAGTGACGTAATTAAAGAGTTAATTATGGATTCTAAACGCCTGAAAATACAAAATTATCACTTGGGTTATGTTTTAAATCAAATTGGCGAACAAAATAAATTTAATTTGCAATAATTAGATTTAAATTGATCGAGTTATGTTGATTTTAGTGAGTAGGGTCACTGTTGGAAATTAACAAGCTTGATCATGAACCTTGTGATTGTCATTCAAATAAATTAACAAAAATTAATTGTTAATTTTCTGAAATGATTATTGATAAATATTTGTGAAATATTTAAATATGATAATTATTTCCTTGAATGACTTTGCACTAACCAAATGATAAGATAGTTGATCTTGATCACAATTGGTTAATATGAAATCACCAACAAATATTGTTTTCATGAAAAACTCTATTTTATCATACAATAGTTGTAGGTAACTTTTACATGCAAAACCTTGTTTCTTGAATAGGATTGGGGATTTGTTTAGAAAATCTCCTTATAATATTATCAAAATGGTTTTGATGAATATTATATGGTATAACTTAGGTTGAAAAACCGATGAATATCTCAAGTACAAAGTGATTGACTCGGCATTCTTTTTTCCCGAGGCGGATATGGTGCCTAGTCGGGGAGTGTTGCGGTAACAGGTTGCATCGTGTGTGGTCTGTCCCACTCCCATCGGTATTGGCCAGGACAGCAGGTAGGGAACGAATGATGCTTGAGAGATCATGACGTATTTTTTCTAATTATTAAAATTCAAATAATACGTATTTTGATATTATACCATTCACTCAAGTAACAAAAATAAGTTTGTTGGTTGATTAAATTAAATTAATGATTGATTTAATATGATTAAATTAATTATGTCCAATTAAAAGCACTCTATTATGAATAGATGTGCATTTCCCTTGGAAGAATTAATTACATAAATAGGATTCATGGTAATTAATTAAAATTTGAATATGAGGTGGAGGATCACATAAGTGACATCCATGGTCTCCCGTCAAGGCGAAGGGTTTCATCGCTAGGGGTTGTACATAGGATACGTCTGTCCAAATTGACAGCTCCTCATACAAGTTCTCCTAAATCGAGCCTTTTGCTTCTCGAAAGAGTTAAGCCGTATGCGTAGTGATCCCAATATCGGTTCCTCATATTATTGGGGTGATATTGGATCGTGCATAGCGAGTATTAAGCCTATTGACGGTTGATTCAACTAACAACGGGTCACATCACCTTAGGGGTGGTGGGCTTAGGTGTTAAAGACCGATTGGGAGATGCAAGTTGGACTTGCAAGGAGGAATGAGTTCCCGCTTCTTTTTATCTGAATTGTAGTTTCTCATATTATTGGGATGCAACAAAGGTAGGAAAGGAGATCCCAGATCTTGCTAAGATATAATGGTAAGTATATCTCTTACATGAAAGTGATTAAGGGAATGAACTTTCAATGTTGAAAAGGTAAGACAACTTTGATATAAAAATTCCTAAATCAAAGTAAAATATGTATATATGTATACTCAATAATAACTAGTATATATGTATATATGTATACTCAAAGCTATACTCAATAATAACTAGTAAATTATCATGGATTGGATGCATGATCAAGATATTATCCTTGCAATTTGACACATAATTTATGTGGTTGCAATATGCAAGTTTCCTCGACATAATGAGGAATGACAATTAAATAAGACACTAAGACATCACCTTACTTGATTTTTTACCGAGTGTACTTTGGAAGTGGCATGTTGATGATGATCGTAATAATCAAATTAATCCTTATAAAATCAAAGAAGATGTTTTGGCATACATATGTGCTCTAGACATTTATCATGAATGACATGGTTCACTGCATCATGCAAAATGGTGGCTCTATAAGAGATGATGTATTCAAAATGTTTGAGTACCTACCTGAACCAAAAGTTTTTAAGAGTCTAGATGGATGTAGATACGATGAGTGTCGTCAATCTACTATCTATGCTTTAGTCATTCGTGAAGCTTCATAATATTCATAATTGTATGAATTGAATGAAGCATGTATAAATGTTGAAGTACTCTTATATTGAAATCTTTTGAGTTCAACATAAGAGATCCTTTGTCTTAAGCAATGGTTGTTTAGAGAAGAAAGGAGCGCAGTGGAAGCATGGGTAGGACCCAAGTAAGAAGGAAAGGCAAAGAGTTGACTGTACTTCTATGATTTCTATACATATGACATCCAAAGAGTTGGATGAATGCCAATACTGCAATGAGTCGATGTACTCATAGTATGACTATCTAGGATCCTTAGAGAAGGGATGGGATAGTGCATCGAAATAATCTACATTTAATCATTGTAATTGACTTTCTGATAAGATAAGATTAAAGTCTAATAATTGTATCTCATTCTTCTCTTGCAATTGTTGCATATGTTGTAGAAGATTAATAAATTTGATCTTAAGGTTTAACACTCATCTATATGGGAATTGATGCAATTGTTGCAATAATTTCCACAGGATAGATAGACTTCATATTTTCAGTGGGAGATCCCTTGATCTTAGCGAATGTGTCTATGACCTAGATATTAGAATACATTCATTGTTGGAGATGAACATGTATTCTGGAATAGACCTATCATAAAGAGTTATGATAGTGGACTCTACTAAATTAGAATATTAATGAATGGTTCATTAACATTTCTAATACTGAAAAATAAACCTTAATAGATCAGTAGGAGGATAAAGATCATTTGACAATGATCTGGCATCAAGTCTTGGACGTATGTCTATTGATATGATCGATAGACGTGTGAGATATTAAACTTTAGATTGTATAAAGGTTCAAATCTTACATACTTGTGAATATTGTATTCAAAGTAAATATGTCCAAATACACTCTTCTCTGAGAATTGTGTAAGATGCCAAGGTATTCAATATGTTATACATATTGATGTATGTGGATCAACTGTATCATATTAAACATTGATTATATATGATATCATTCGATGATTATTCGTGATATGAGATTCCTTCCTTTCACCTTAGAAACCTTTGAAATGTTCAAAGATTTCACAATTTTGGTTTAGAACCAAAGTTTGAAGAAATATGAAATGAATTTGATCTAAACTAGGTAGCAAGTACCTATTAGATGAATTCAAGGAATACCTTATGGAGATAGGAATACCATTCCTATCTCACTTCTCCTAATACACCTAAAGTCAATGGAGTTGTAGGGAGATACAATTAGATCATGTCTGACATGATTTGGCGAATGATTAATCTTAGTATAGTTATCTCTTAGTTTCCAAGGTATATATGTAGTAGAGACTACAATATATATCCTTAATAAGGTTCCATGCAAGTAAGCTGGAATCTAGCACCAGAGAGTGCTACTTCATTAGGAAAATAAAGAATGGTATTGGATGCCTGCTTTATGACCTTGAGATTCTTAAAGAATTTCATCTCTAAGAATATGATTCTAAGATGATGACTTTTTTAAGAATCAAGATGAAAATGAAGTGAAGGAATTCATAGAATCTTGAGAAGATAATGAGGCTCCTTAAGTCGGAAACTAAAAGGACAACTAAAGATGAAACACTAATACCTCTTCAAATGAGTTTGAAGATGAATTTCATGTGCCTAATAAGTCAGACTATGATCTGACTTCATGTAATGAAGCTTCTCAAGATCATGACATGGAGAGATGGATGTTAGCAGTAAAGTCTAAATGTAGACTTCAAATACAAGTTTTGTATATGGACCCTCGATGATCCACCGATAAGGGTAAGACCCGTTAAAATGTAAATGGATCTTCAAGAGAAAGAGGGAACCTGATGAGAAGGTAAAGACCTTCAAAGCATTGCTTGTATCCAAAAGATACACACGAAGAGAAGACATCGCTTGCGATGAGACTTCTTCATCAGTGATCATGCTTGAACCCATCATAATATTGCTAACTATAGATGCACAACTTTACTTTGACATCTTTGAGATGGAAGTCAAGATTGCATTCCTCTATAAAACCTTTCCGAGAATATTCATAAATAGTAGCCCCAGGGCTTCGTGGTTGAGGAAATAAGGGTGTGAAAGTTGAATAACTCCATTTATGGACTCAAATAAGATTCTTGTAGTCGGAACATAAGATTTGATGAAATTATAAATGTTATGATTTCAAATATAATCTTGATGAACCATGTGAAGCTTAGTGGGAGTACCCATGTGTTCATCGTGCTAAATGTAGATAATATCCTAATCATTTAGAATGATATAAGAATGATAATAAGTGTTTTATGTTCTGACTATTTCATACCTTGAGATATGATCTCAAGGATACCTCTTAGATCTTAGTTCTGAAGTTGTTCAAAAGCAAAGAGATGAGAGAAAATTGTGATTGTCACATTATTGGTACATCCTGGATATATTCTATCCAAGGAAGGCTCCTTTCCCTTAAGATTTGGTACTGACCAATCTGAAGGTATAGCATATCAAGTGTTGATGATGCTAAAACTGCTTGCCCTTGTGCATCGGTTGCTAGAAGCTTGGTATGTGCTAGATATGTATGAAAAGCCAGATGTCTGCCATGCAGTGGGACTAGTAAACTATTGTTAATCCTACTATGGATATAAAACACTTAGTTGCAGTAATAAAATAATATCTTAAATGATGACAAGACTTAGAGATAATGATCTCAAAGTCTCATCATCAAGAACCTAAAACTGTATAGATAGTGATCTAAAAGGTCTTAACTGCAGATACCTTGAGAGATAGAGATCTTTGGGAATAAGGGTATTCTGATAAGGATAATTGAAATTACACACTAGTTATAATTATTGTTGAGTTTTAGTGTCAAAGACATTATGACTGCCTCAATATTGAGTATTGGTTGCATAAGATGCAACATTCGCATTGGATGCGAGCAATGTTACTGAGGGATATGCAAGTGTCGTAAAAGGACTTGGCATAGTCTCTTGGAAACAGAGTGACTGATCAGCTTACCTGGCTATATTTAGTAGCCTATGATTGTCACATGAGTGTGGGTTTAAATAATTAGCCCATTAATGGCTCTTTGGGCTAGTGGGAGATTGTTGGACATGCGAACCCACATCGAGCCATTATGCAATAAATTTTATTGCAAATTCACTCCTTAATCTGAAATGAAGAATAAATAATTTGCATAATAGGTTCCTTAGTAAAATTAGGGTTATGTACCATGGCTATCTTAATTATCATACAGATGTCGATTCAATTATTGAATCATAGAGGCTGGTGCTTGGATGAATATCTCAAGAGTTAGATTGAGGACTCGTCAAGCACCGTCAAATTATTGTTAAGATGTGACTCCAGACTGAGTAGGAGATGGCAATCCTTATCTCTAAAGGCTGATATCTGATCGACCTCTTGATGCAGGTCCTGTGCATAGGAATAGACATTCGGAGATGTCAGATTAGTTAGGTGAAAGAGTTAACTTAACAAGATCGAGATAACTAAAGACCTATGTGGTATGTTGTCATGGTATAGGCATGCATCCTCTGACCAAAGACAGGTGTGCTACTATATGTTTGAGTATGTACATTTGGCAGACTAATAGGTTGATGACCTAATCAAGGTTTATACACCGGCATGCTGGTGTGCATATAAGGGCATATGAGAAATACGATCTCTCAATGGAATCATACATGTTCATTAACTGAATCGGAAGACATGAGCTCACTCATGAGATATTGGGAAGAATCAAATTCCGTGCACGGTCGTCTCGCTTTGGAAGCTTGACTGAATTTTTAGGTTTGATATATACTTTTGGAAAAGTATGTGATCAGCACCTGGGTATGATATATGCTTTTGGAAAGTATATGATAGATACCGACTCCCAATGATCAAATGAGAAACTTAATGATAAAACCCTAAAGGAGACAGTGGAAAAGATATCTAAAACTTTGGGTTTAATATAGGTCTTCCAGTATGCAGGATGTATAGGTATTAGGAATACCTGAGGGTAATGTTATCATAAATGATTATATAACCATGACGCTTCCATTCCTAGGGAGTAATGAAAAGGGCCTAGATTTTAGTGACTCCTCTCAAAGAGAAGTGATCTAATCTTAGTCCAAAGGTTGGGCCTTGATCTGAATGTGATTCGTATACAATGAGAAGATTAGATCTACGGTCTTGATTTAATCAAGCATCTATGACAGGTCTGTGAGATCTGGATTTGAGACATCATCTTAATATCTAAGTCACTATGCGTATAACAATGCAATCGACCTGTCTTATCTCCAAGTATCCGCGGAGAAAGCGCATTCTCCTTGAAAGAGTTCATGGATAATTTCATTTTTGATATATGTATCCAAGCATCAAGAAAATTGATAATTAAATGTGATTTAATTATCATGGATAATATGAATTTGGTTAATATTATAAGGAGAGTTATCTGAGATAATTAAATGTGATTTAATTATCAAAGATACGAATAATGTGAATGTGATTTATGTTATTTTGGCACATGAGAATAGAGATCTAAGATGATTAAATACGATTTAATTATCATGGGTATGAATAATGTGGATAGCACTATCTATGTTAATCATATATATTATAAATATGATTTATAATATATTAGAGAGAGCATATTGTGATTTGTATTTGTTAATTAATTATTAATGTGAATTGGATTCACATTGGATGATTATTTAAAATATAATTTACATTTAATTTTAGGATGTGAATTTGATTCACATTTTTCCAATGGAATGATTGCAAAATTTCACAAGATAATTATGAATTATTTTTGTGAAATAATTTACAATAATTATTGTTTTAAATCCTGGAGATATCTTGAGATAATGGTATCTCATGAGATAATGAGATCTCATGAGATGTTGGTAGTCGTCCCCCTTTTTTAGGGGATATGGTTTATCTCCTCATTATCTCCAAGGATAATTAATTGATTTGATTTGAATTTAAATACATTGATTTATCTATATATTAATTTAAATTAAATCATTTGTTGTTGTGATTTTTACAACAACATCTCAGGCATTGAAAGAAACACAAATCAATCTCAACCATTGATTGTGCATTTTCCATGGATTGGGATCCATGGACTCCTAAAACCTTATATAAGAAGAGTCACCCCTGGCTCTTCTATGCAAGATAATTAATGAATGCTCTCTCTCTCTTTTTCTCCACACTCCAAACCGCTCTCTCTCTCTCTTATAATGGTCGTCCAACCATGGAGCCATTGTGAGAGTCGTCATCGACGCAGCATCATCGTTATGCTGCCAGATTATCTACTCATAGATCTCCATCTCCTTCCGTGCGTCTCGCTCGTGAAGAAGATGTTGGATCTCGTGTGACGAGATCAGGAGATCCGTCGCTTAGATCATCAACATGGATTGCAAGGAGCATGCGATTCATCCTCGTGCTCGCAAGCGTCTCCTCCGTTGGATCGGACTTGAGACAAGAGGTGTCTTGGTTTAGAGACTCGATCGCAACCACACTTCAAGAGGTAACCCTAGTACCTATTTGTGGTTTAGATGAAACGATACAAGAAGTGTTCTTGGATCATGTGGTTTCATCATTTAAAATTTTTTAAATTCTGCTGCATCGAGCAACTAGTGCGACCTGTCTCTCCTGATCGCATACGATGCGTTCCTCAGACTTCCATGATGCACTTGAGGATTTTTCCCTTATCCTTCAGTAACAGTTGTGAGGAGGAAAGGGAGGGGTCGAGGTCGGCAGGGAGCAGGCGTGGGATACGCGTTGCACACGTACACGTGGAGAATGAAGGGACATGCATGGCACGTTCGGGCGGAAAAGGGAAGGAGGGTCAGGTCACGTGCGATGCACGTAATCGGAGAGAGAAGGGAAGAGAGAGAGAGGGAGGGATAGAGAAAGAAAGAAAAAGAAGAGGGAAAAGAGAAGAGAAATAAAGGGAAAAAAATTAAAATCCAATAAAATAATTATTAAAAGATTAAAATATGATTAAAATTTAAATTAAGGATCAAATAAAAGTAAAATGAAATATAAAATTTAAATAAATAAAAAAATAAAAACAAAAATAAATAATAAATAAAAGTCAAATAAAA
Source organism: Ottelia alismoides (assembly GCA_037367405.1). NCBI lineage: Eukaryota > Viridiplantae > Streptophyta > Magnoliopsida > Alismatales > Hydrocharitaceae > Ottelia > Ottelia alismoides. The sequence continues at coordinate 330,530 of JAZKJV010003483.1, forward strand.
AAGTGGTGAACGCAAAAGTTGCTCGTCTCGATGAGATCTACAGGTTTTGTGAATGACCCAAAACCAAAAAAGGTTAATTGTATAAAACTTATTTTTAGATGTGCTATACAAATAATAAAATACTGTATTTTTATATCTTGTGATTTTTTTATATTTTTAATTTGATTTTGATTAATGGATTAATTTATACACAATATATGCATAACGAATATATTTTTTATGGATTTTTCATAGGTTAGAAAAAATGTAAAATAAAAACAACAAAGAGAAAATATGCACAAAATATAAAATGTAAGATTTTTGTGTTTTCTTCTAGTTTCTGATTTTTATAGCTTTTAATTCTTGATGCCAAATTAGTTAATTAATTAAAGAATGATTTTGAGGAATAACTATGCTAAAATATTTTATTTTTGTACATAAAATTATTAGCTAAATTCAGGTTAAAAACGAGGGTTATTTTCTTACAGATTTTAATCCTAATTTAAGCACAATTAGTGAATATTAATAATCGATTTTAAGGGATTTATTAGTGAATTATTAGAGAGAAATTCCTAAGTAGTACCTTGGATTTACTTAAATGCCTCAATACTACGAAATAAGTTTTTTATCTGGGAGTTACAGTGGTGTTGTATGTTCAACATGAGACACCCGTTAATATTTTTTTACTTGGGAACTACAGTCGTGTCACATCTTCGATATGCGCTATTTGTAGTGCACTATGAATATGTGATATCCATCCGTCCACGATAAATCCAGCATTTTGTAAACCCTCCCCGCATGTGTTCGACTCTTTGCCCGCCCGACTCTGCTCCCCTTCCCTTGCGGGATTGTGGCCTCCTCCTCTCCACCAAAGCCCCCTTTCGACCACCCTGAGCTCCACTAAGAGACCCTTTTCCGTGCCTCTCTCCTGCATCACCGCTCTAGGTGTCGCCTCCTCTCACTATCACGCACCCTCCGTTGCATCTAGAGAGCTTTGGTTAAAAAATAGTTATTAGATTTATGATATATAATACACGTAATTCTCTTCATTTCATGATTGTATAATTTTGACTTGTACGTTGCATAACGTATATGTCAAAATGGAGTCAGTATATTGTATGTTTCATTTGAAGGGTACGAGTATCGGTTATTCGACAACCAATGTACGTGGTTTTGTATTAATACCTAATATGACATTCGATGAGATGTTGAACTTAGAATACTGTAAGTTCAACCTGGATGTGAATAATCAAAAAATCTAACTAATACATTGTATCCCTCGGATTGTAGGTAAAGAGACATCATTTTTGTATACCGTCGATGATGATGATGACAAGGAGTTTTTGTATATGCTCGAACCATTGGGAAATCGATGCCTACTGACATTATTATTGAAACTGTATCGATGGACGAAGTCTCCAATGTTGTTGATGTGGATGATTGCCTTGCTCTTGGACCCTCTACTGTCACTAACATGGGACCCTCCGTTGTCCCTAGCACACAACCCTCCGTTGTCACTTGCACTTATGTGCCTATAATGCAGCCATGTACAGATTAGAAATGGTGCATGAGTAGTGCTCTACTAAGAGAGGTTAATCATGCTTTGGATGACTTCATCCCTTGGGGAATCGATTATGATCGGGAAGAGGATAGTGATGAAGATGTTGATTAGTATTGATGGGATCCATTTGTATGGCTAATACAAACAGAAATTGCTCATTGCTTGAAGGATTGATGGGGATAAACATGTTGTTTCCCTTGCTTTCAAAATTGTTGATGAGGAATCCGATCCTTTGTGGAAGTGGCTTCTTTCATTGTTACGTATCAAGGTAATTGGCATGCGTGCAGGGCCAATATGTATCATTTCTGACCGTAATTCTAGAATAAAATCTGCAATGAATGACGTTGATGTGGACTTATGCATACAGGTGTTTCTGTTCAAGGCATGTTGCAAGCAACTTCAATAGTGTTTTCAAGAATGGCTCTATGAACGATTTCGTACAGGCATCCGCGCTGCAAATGACAAGAAGTTCCCTAATTTCATGAGGAAATTGCAGGAGTGGAACACATAATAGGTAGATGGTTTTCAACTCACAATTGTCATCGAGAGAAATGGACTTTGGCATATGATGGTGGTTATAGGTTTGGTCAGATGACTGCAAATCTCAGTGAAAGCTACAATGTGATTCTTAAAGATGCATGTTGTTTGTCGATTTCTGCATTGATAGAGAACATGTTTAATAATTGTGTATTATACTTTAACCAGCATGCAGAAGAGGCTAGTGCAGCCCTTGCTGCGGGATATAAATTCATGTATTTTACAGCAACAAAGCTGCACTGTTCGAGTGTAGCTGCAAACGGCCACACAGTAACGCAAATACAAAGGCATATAGGTGTATTGTTTGAGGTGTCTAGTGGTGTTCGATGTACGATGTACGACATTTGAGGTCGTAGACAGTACACGGTGAATTTGGTCCAACATAAATGAACATGTAATAAGTGGCAAAATTTCTGTATTTGATGTTCAAATGCTATCGCGGTCATTTCTAAACGTCGAGCATAAGTATATTCTTATGTTTGAGAGTGGTACACATGGCAACACCAATTAAAAGTTTACGGAGGAAAATTTTTTCCCATCAGTGATCGTGAAAAGTGGGCCCCATTAGACTACCCAAAATTACGTCCTGACCCAAAGCGTAAGCATGGTAAAGGTCGCCCACGATCAACAAGGACTCATAATCAAATGGATGTTAGAGATGTAATTCGACAGAATACATGTTCATTTTGTGGTATACTCGATCACACAAAACGTGGTTGTCCAAAGAAAAAGACGAGGGATTTTCAAGCATCAACATCTAATTCACAACTATCGGAAAAGAATAAAAATTAATGTGGCACATGTAGAGGCAAATGTCATAACAAACATAAATGCCCTGGTTTGAGTAAGTTTGCCTTTTTGGCATAAATGACAAAGTAGTTAATATTCTTTTAGTTTCTTGATGAAAATATGTACTCTCTCAATTTTTTATGTGCAAATGGGCCTCGGTCCACTTGACCCTTCCATTTTTACTCAACAGGAGCGCCATTATTCTCGTCATGTTTGGGCAGGCGATGTAAGATATTTAAAATCATTGTGTGTTTTATTCATTATTATGTTTATAACATTTAACTTGTAGGCATCTTCATGGTTGCGTTGTCGACATCAAGAATCACATGTACGCTGCATTCCTTTGGATGGTCGCCTAAAGCCTTATATAGCTCAAGCAGTCTTTTGGTGCATGTTGGAACTGGAATTTATCACACTCGATTGGCATTTACTAACATCTTTGGTGGAGTGTTTGAGACCTGAAACACATACTTTTCACAAGGCTAGTGGGCAGATGTCTATCACGCTGCAGGACATCGCATTCATCTTGGTGTTAAGAATTGATGGTCATGTGGTTGAAGGAGAGACCACACCTGGAGCTACGTGGGCCGATACATGCAAGCAGACTTTGGGTGTCAGGGCTCTTCCATCTGAGATTGTTGGCAGCAGAGTATTAGCGAGTTGGTTTCTCACACATTTTGCATAATTGCCACCATATGCTGAAGAGGTGGTCTTACAAAGGCATGCTCGTGCATACATTTTACAGTTATTGGGCGGTGTGTTATTCACGGACAAGTTGGGGTCATTGGTTTCTCTTATTGCGCTTCCACATCTGCACGATCTAGAATACTCTGGGATGTTGAGCTGGGGATCTGCGGTACTTGCATTTCTATACAGGCATCTCTCTTTAGCGGTGGATATGGGACCAAGGAGATTGGAGACTCGGTCATATTGCTTCAGTTGTGGGCATGGGAACATTTTCCATACATTGCTCTTGTGATGGGGAAACAAGATAGTGTTGTGGGCGAATGTTAGGGGAAGAGCATGTGAACCACCAGTCGTACCTATAGACGAGGAGGAAGACGTGGGGGAAGATGAAGATCTTGCATCAACAAAATTGGAGAGCCAGTTCGTTACACCAACTGTCGAGCGACCACATGACAACATGTCAACGTCGTGGGCACCGATGAGGCAGGGCATGGACGCTAGAGAAGCGCAACCCATTTATTTCATGTTGACGCTGCCACCAATGCCAACATTTGAGGAAGACGGTGCAGAACCCTCCCAAATAAGTATGATAGATGAGGCCAGTTGTTTGTTACGCTTTGATCCGCATGATACAATGAGGGCATATCAATGGAGAAGAAGTCATTGATTTGTAAACTTCTAAGTTGTACTAAATATAAAGTTGTTCATGTGAGATAATTATGATAATATTTCTGTGCATCATGGTTGACAATTTGATTTATAAGCATTAATCTAACCAATTATGCGAATGTGTCTATACATCACTACATTATTTATGTGGATGTGAATGTGTCAGTGAATCAGTATGTCAATTATGTGAATGCGGAGATCAAAATTCCATGGAAATATTGTATGTCCGGGAAATTGCTCCAATATCACAAGATCAACATGCGGGTTTACGTGAAACTTCCTGGAAATATTGTATATCCAGGAAGTTGCTCGAATATCGTATGTTTAATATGCGAGTTAAGTGAAACCTCCTTTAAATATTACATATCCAGGAAGTTGCTCGAATATTGTATTTTTAAAATGCGAGTTAAGTGAAACCTCCTGTAAATATTACATATCCAGGAAGTTGCTCACATATCGCATGTTCAATATGCGAGTTACGTGAAACTTCCAGGAAATATTACAGGAAGTTGCTCACATAGTGGATGTTCAACATGCGAGTTACGTGAAACTTCCTAGAAATATTACAGCAAGTTGCTCACATAGCGCATGTTCTATATGCGAGTTATGTGGAACTTCCTGGAAATATTACAAGAAGTTGTTCACAAAGCGGATGCTCAACATGCGAGTTATGTGAAACTTCCTGGAAGTTTCTTGAATATCGCATGTTCCGTAAAATTTCTAGGGAGTTTTACCTATATCGCATGTTTATTATACGATATAGAAAACACATAGCGAAGATGTGATACGACTGTAGTTCCCAGGTTAAAAAACATTAACGAGTGTCATAGGTTGAACATGCCATGCCATTGTAACTCCCAGATAAAAAAATTATTTTGTAGTACCTAGGGATTTAAGTAAATCCAAGGTACTACTTTGGAATTTCTCTGAAATGATTAAGGGAATTTTGATTAGATGTCCATATAAAGTAGATGAATCACAGATTCATCACACCCCTATACTTATATTTTTACTTGTCCCCTAGAAAATTTAAGTGAGTTAGAATGTTGAATCCATGAATGTGTAAGTGTGAACTTCAAGACTTGTCTCATTAAGAATCTTACGTTTTAGTGGTCCTAAAATTCTACGCTCAATTGAGCTCCAGTCAAAAGGAATCCAACTTCCCTAATTATTAGACTCTAGGTTATATATATGTGTATATATATATATATAACATAAGAGATATGACATTTAGTGTGAACTACAATCATGATAATTGAGTCGAAGCGTCACTCGAAGTCCATGTCTGAGAGATTGTCCTCTAGATCTAATCCTCAACACTAGGAATAGATCAATTCTTGCATCCAATTCACTATCTCAGTAGTTTGTCATACTTGAAAATGTAGATGGAAGGCCAGTTGATGGAGGTCTTAAGTTTGTGTTTTTTCTTCTCTCCCTCACATTAGAACAAGGATCCTCTCGAGTTCATTATTACTCAACACATATATTTTTGGTTGTTGACCAGTGTGTCCGTCAAGAGTTGTTGAGTCGTTTGTACTTATTTTCCCGAGAGTACACCAAGGTTTGTCATCTTCAAGTAACTAAAATACTTACACCCAAACTTGTATCGCTTATAATGAGAGCCCTTTTTGAGATACTAGCCCGACTCATTTGGCCTAATTAGCTTTGGTCCAAGTGGATGCTTTGAAATGATTGGAATCGCTCGCCTTTGATTGAAGCTCTTTGAGATTGACTTGTAATTGAGAGCTCTTTTTCGTTCATTCACACATTTTTTGGTAGCCTAGATCCATTGATTTTACCAAAAGTTGGCACACACTGATCAACAATTATTATATTTCATCACACCTAGCACATAGGTCAATATCAAAAGATAGCATGCGAACTTGTTCGCAAATGGTTAGGGTTTGCTAACACTAAGGTTTCATGAAGCTTTCATTGACTTTATCCCATCCTGAGCGTCATAAAATTAAGTATAGACTCAAATCTCAAGTCCCAGTCCCTCAAGTGAAATCTCAACTCATCTCATCATTTATACAGTTGCGCAAGTGATGTGCTCATCATATTCTTAAAGATAGAGATTAAGCATGTAATATATCACTCGTATATTTCAAATTAGGAAAGTGTGGATTATTATGTCTCAAACCACAATGACTAATGCTAATTAACTCTAAATCAAAGGACCTTTAAAATCGGAGTTTCTTTCATTCCTCAAGTCTTGAGTGATAGTGAAAATAGTTAGGATAAAATCTTAAGTTAGTTTTTTGTATAAGGCTTTTGTTTGATTTTTTATACATAAACCTTATTATGCCCCCTAATTTTTTGCAAAAAGTTTAGCAATCAAAAGAATTATCAACACACAGAATTTATTATAGTACATAATATACACCACTTATACCCATACCCGAATTTTGATGTGAAACAATTAAAGTACAAGCTATGGATAAAGTACGTAGAATATATACACGTACACACACCCTATACTTAGCTTGTGATATATCCTCACGAAACAAAGTGAAATGTAGACATTGCTTAAACTAAGCATAGTTGAGTAAAAAGAAAAGGAAGTCGACTCACCCCCCCCCCCCAACTTATGCTTTTTAGGGCCTAAACATAGCAGAACATCGAGAAATGGGGAGTTGAGGGTGTAGAGGAAAGAAAAGAAATGATGTATAGACAATGATATTGGTCCTAATATACTTAAGCCCAGGTCAGTCTAAATACTATCGACCCTAGTTTCCTCCTGCATCCTCCAAATCCACAGCTAGAGTTCTTAGTAGATGCTCCAAGGTCTTCCGCAACGAACTAAAGCTTCAAAATTTTCAAGGCCCCATCGGAGGGTACTGGAGCTTTGATCTTCCTATTCCTGCACTACGATTGGAGCTCAGATGCCCCCTTCTAGTACTACAAAATGTCTAGATACCATGACGATTGATGGGAAAGCAAGACTGTGCTTTTATTGGGCGATTTGGATGCAAGATGAGGTGGGGCAGAGCATCTCCAGTGATGGGCAGTGGAGGGAGATGGTCGAACTAAATACGAAGGGGATCTAGGTGGTTTGGATGAGGCAAATGATGTAGCATCATGAAGGGAAGGTAGTGAGGTGGTTGAAATGGTCGGAATAGGGGAGTAACGGTGAGCAACAGAGGTCGGAGCTCTAGATCTCCGGTGAGGCTAAAATCTCCAACTAAGATAACAAGATCAATTAAAACCTAAGATAAAGATAGGAAATGAAATACAGTAATGAAAATTACCTATAAATGAATGAAAATTACCTATAAATGAATGAAAATGACACAACTCATACATGGAGAATACTATGGAGAAGAGGTGGTTAGAGCGCCATCTTGGGTCACTTATCCTCCCCCTTCATCCACTCCAGAACCTCAAGGGACCACCTTCAATCACTAGGTTGCACACTTGGCCGAGGGTAGAGCAATTTAGGACTTTCAAAGGGACCAAAGAATTAAAGAATGTTGGATGGGATGATTATATATAATGAAGTTTGGTGAACTTCGATGGAGGATGGTGCATAAAGGGTCGACGAAATTATGAAGATGGAAAGTTGGCGAGAATGGGGATGATCAGGGATTAGAGGGATGGAACAAATCGAAGGTGAAGGGACAAGGTGTAGGTGGGAAAATGGGGAGAAGATGGGTGGTTGTAACATATGTCAGAGTCGGAAGAGGAGAGAGGGAATTTGAATTGAGTCAACAAAAGAAAGATCATGGTTGGTCCATGTGAACCAACCAAGAAAAAGAGAATAGGATATGGTTTGTAAAATATGTAATAATTAATAAACAATTTAATTGATTTTTTATAAAAAATTATTATTTTTTGGTACTTTACTGTGATATTTATTTATTCTTTGAGTTATTTTATTATAGGTTATCATTTACAAGTATAGTTATAGGTCTATTTACATGTTTATTATATCGTTTTAATTTTTATTTTTATTTTCTATTCTAGATTTTATTATTTTATATACAAAATCTATATATTTATAAATAATTTAACTTTTCATAAATATATTTTAATTTTATTTTTCTGATTTTGTTTATACACTTAATTAAATAAGGGTATTATTAATATATAAGTATAAGTACAGTATATTCATCTTTATATTTTTTATTATTTTATTTATTAACATTTTTACTATTTTTATTTTATTATTATATTTTAATGGATTATAGATAATATTTATGAGGGTATAAAAAATATAAAAGAGTAAAAGAATGAAAGAATAAATTCCACTTTTATTTTTATACATGTATTAGTATATATAATTCATATATACATGATATTATACTTATTTATTTTACCTTCATTTTTATTAACTTATTTTATTTTAAATATGTAATTGTGCTTTAAATAATTTTTACAAAATTATAAAATATAACATAATAAAGATTGTAAAGATAAATAAATTGAATATTTTATTCAGGTATAGTCTACAATAGTGGTCCAAAACCTAACTTTTGCATGTTAACTCCAAATTAAATGAAACCACCTTTATTAAATAGATAATAAAAAGCTACGTACAATTAAATGATTTTGGTGCATTTTAAGTTTTTATGGAGAAGATATGAGTCTGGGAAGTTCGCATTTTGGAATCTTATTCTGAGTGTAAAATGTACATCGCATATTATTTTTGTGTGAAATCATTTTTTATATTTCTATGTAGTTTTATCTACAACTTTCATGTACAAAGTTTATTGATTTTATGCATAAATAATAAATAATAAAATGGGTCCTAAAATGCATTATTTAACAAAATACTTTGGAATTTTTATAGTTGGTTTGGCTCTTACCACCCCCTACTTTATCCCCTATTGACCAAATCAATTCTTAACTTGATCTCAGAGCCTAGGGTCATAAAATACCTTTGGTATTTTATTTTTTTCCTTTATTCTATAATTTTGGCAGTAAATGTAGTATTTTATACATAATAAAGAATGTAAATTATGAATGTTATTTTGTATAATTTAATGATATTTACATGCATTTAGTTGTAGTTTAAAGACCAAAATTATAGAATAAAGATGATGAAATGGAGATTCATTAGTTATACAAAAGAGGTGACTCCAACAACTCGGTATCAGGTGGGTGGAATGGTAGGAAATATGAAGGTGGTGATGTGTAAAAGTCTGATGCCTGAAACTGCAGACGAGGTAGTTATATACAAAAAGAGAAGTCATGAGCAAAGTCCTACTGATACAATGGACGTGGACTGGCTGAAGGGTTCGAGGAATGTGTAAAGTTCGAACAAAATTCACTCCAGTCAGCCATCTCTAAGACAAAAGGAGGGGATCGGGAGAACACGAAGTTCAATCCAAGATATGCAAGAAGAATGCGCAAATGCACAGAGAAGATCAAGAATGCACACAACAAACATCGTTTAAACAAACAAAAACCCTTTAATTCACCTACTCAACACAGTGATGACCGTGAAAGTTCAGTATGATTATCTTGTCAATTTTATATTTAGGTGAATTGAAAAAAGCTGTACAAATATGTAGGTAGGCTTGGGACTGGGGCACTAATCCTTAGTGTGTATGTATCAAATAAAATGTCGAATATAATGAGGGTGCTAATCTTCCCAAGAAAATGATTTTTTTTTCTTTTTGATTTAAGGGTCGAGTAAAGTTAGCAGTCGCAATTTAATTGGTTATTACTTTGTTGGATTTTTGATAAAAATTCATGAGTCCTAATGAGGGATCAATTCCTATTACTTTTTTGGATTTTTGATAAAAATTCACGAGTCCTAATGAGGGATCAATTCCTTTAGTAACCTATGTTGTCAAAATAAGAGGGATAGACTCGAAAAAGAAATGCAAGAGACAATCAATGATGTATGCTAAAATGGAAATGCTCACCTTGCCTCCAGCTCTCTTAATGTTGTATGCTAAGAAGAACTAAAACCTACACTATGCAATACAACTGATGAAATCTCCCTATAATAGTAATTTCTATTAGCGTGAAGCACGAAATTGCAAAACACCTAGAAATGAACCTAAGGGTCCGATCTTGGAGACTCCTCTATGCCTACCACTGTGGGATCTGCAAGCGTTGTTTGGAGGCCTCTCGCAACACGTGGTTCCAAGTCTAAGTGAGAAGGAATTAAATTTGACTATGTCCATGTGTAATCTATTGGTACATGAAAGTCAATTAGGATTTTGGGCCTATTCTGTCAATCAAGCAGTTTTATTTTAAGGCTCAATCACATAAAATAAATAATAATAATAATAAAGTTGAAAAACTCAAAACTCGTGAAACAAAGAAAAAGGAATGCGAAGAAAACACGACAAAACTGATAAGGCCCCTAAGTGAACACTCACTCGGGCAATGGACCTTGTGAAATAGTAGTGTCTTGAGAGTCTAACTATTATAATTAAATGTCTTTCTCCCTCTCACTTGAATTACAATATGAAATAAACTAAAAATAAAATAAAAGACAATCGGCGATGTCGTAAAAAATCCTCCAAGTCCTCTCTCCTATCAGCTTGTGCTGAAAAGTTGGCTCCGCTCCACGTGGGTGTCTAGGTCTCCTAGGCGAGCCTCCATTGATCCGCAATCCCTCGCAACAAAGTCAAACTAGGAAGAGGGTTAGATAACTCACAAATAATTTCATATAAAATGTTAAATAAATAAAGAACCACATAGATAAAAAGAAATAAATAAATACAATATATACGGCATTGCTCCCCGACAACGATATCATTTCAGATAATGATTTTGATGGATGGTCGTACAATCTCACAAGGCGAGATCGCAGTCTTTGAAGTGACCGCTCAAGAAGACTAAATTCAACAATTAACCCACAATAAATGTAGCAATGAAAAGCAAAATAAATGTTGAGTTAATATTTTAACTCCACAAAGTATATTTATAGGTGTAAGTATGTAGAGTGTTGAACAAGGGAGAAAAATGTGATAGACTGTGCAATAATGTGCAAAATGGTTTCCTTTTCTATTCTATTTATTATCTTTTATGCGGGTTTTTAAATATATTTTTTATAGATTTTAATTTTTATAGTATTAATTGTTTTAATTTTATTTTTTTTATTTCCATTTTATAATTTCTCATTTTTAATTTCCTTTTTTTTAAATATATAATATAATAATATATACAACTATATGATATATATAAGAATATATACAACTATATAGATATAATATGGGGTAATGTAATTATAAATACCACTAAACTTAACCAAAATTTGCAGAATAAAATGTTTTGCATTTTATATATTTTTATACTATTTTTGTGATTTTGGGGAAGTTTCACTAATTTTTAGGTATTTTTAATGTCTAAAATATCCCAAATAGGGATTAGATAAATAGGACAAATTGTATTTCAGGTTTAAAAATAGTAAAAGCATCAATTTTCTTAAAATCAATTTTTATGTATAATAAATAATACAAATAAAATTCAGGAATATAAAGATATATTTTTGGAGTTTTTGATGATTTTTATATTTTTTAAAGGATTTTGGAATTTTTTAGTTTTTTATCCTTTTTTTATTTTTAGCAATTTTTGGTCTAGATATATAAAATATAATAATAAACCAAATATATTTTTTGGGGAATTTTACAAAAAAATTATATTTTTTTGGATTTTTTAAAGAAAACGTGGATGAAACAATTACTTTGACGCCTAAAATGATAAAGTAAAAATATAACATGAAAGAGTATGCTATCAGTCACTTAACCTTATTTTTCATATTTTAGAGAGAACAGATGATATTTATAAAAACTAATGAACAAGCATAAAAATTAATGAACTAACAAGGGTATATTTACAGTTTAAAATAAGGGAAAGGTATACAATGCAAATAACCCAAAAGTTTACAGATAATATTAAAAGTTTCAATAATAAGCTGAAATACAAAAAGTCATAAGGGGTTACATGCAAAATGGCCAACTCATATGGGACAGCACGTGAAGTGAGCTTGCAAGGACTCAAATGTAATATCAAAAACGTATAGGGATTTGCTTGCATTTTTTACCAAAGTTTTAAACTACTTAAACATTTTACAAGATTGAATAAAAAGAAATAAAAAACATGGAAAAAGATGAAAAATACACCCTAATAGGTGTGGATCGAATGGTGTTGGATCTTTAACTTGATGTGCGTCGTCACGGGAAGGCATGGTGATAGTTGGTTTGGATGCCTAGGATTAGATCCCCAAATGGGATATGATGGTTGTGCTTCTCTTGATCGGACATCAACTGTGCAATCTTGCAGCTGATCTTGATTGGATGAGGAGCAAGGGGGCTAGAAGAACTGAGGAAGAACTCGCCATGGGCGAGCTTTGATCTGATGATGCATGCAACTTTGACAACCTGGAGCTCCGTCGATCAACTCTAAACACTCCGGAAGTTGCTCCGGACCTCACAGTGGTATCAAATGGGTCCGGGGTGTTGATTGGCCCCTGGAGCTCGATGCTTCTCAAGAAGAACTGGAAGGTGATTCTCAAAACCAAATGGGGCTCAAACGGCTCCTCTCGACCTGTAGATAGGCAAGAAAGCACAGTGAGGGGTGGGCAAGCACGTCGAGTCTTTTATTTGTGGAAAGTGTCGTGGAAATGACATGTGAGGGAGAGGTCCGAAGAAGGTGAATGGAAGGAACTCGATGGACCAAATTAATGGTGATTTGGGTGAATCTGATGGGTCATGGAAGTGAAGAAGCAGAAGGGGCACGGAATGGCGTATCTGGTGGAGTCAGAATGAGGGTGGTACAGCGAAATAGAGGGTGGTTGGATCCTAAGAGCTCTAGTGAAGGCTGAATCTAAATATAAGGTAATACATTAATTAAAATGTAAAATAAAATGCAGAAAGAAACCTATAACTAAAAACTACCTAAAAAGCAAGGGAAACTAACCTGGAGCAGCCGATGGTCAGATGAGTCACCTGGAGAGGAACTCCGACGAGGGTTGGGAACCAGCTCAACATGCCTCTAGTCGCTGCAAGAAGGGGTGGGCGAGCCTGTTTTCATCGCGCTCAAGCCCAGGGACACGATCTGATTGGGATAAGCGACATAAAAGGGAGCAAACAACAAGGAAGGAGGAGGTGGAGCTTATGTACAGGTGAGAGACGGGTGAAGAAAATTGAGGTGTATGGCTCGATGCATTGATGCAAAGGTCGAGGAGATGCTTATGCATGAAAGGTGGATGATCGAGGCAAAAAGTTGAAGAAGGAATCTACCCAAAAAATCAATGCATCGACGAACAAAAATCAAGGAAGAAAGGGGTCTAACAAGGTTCTGACAGCCTATGACTTGGGTCAGAGAAGTTGACCCAAGTCAATGGGGGACTAGCCCTGATTGGCCATGTCACCCTCAAAAAGACAAACAAGAAATAAAAATAGAAAATAATTCAAAATAAAATAGAAATAAAGTGATTTAATTTTTTTCCTAAAAATAAAAATATTTACTATTTTATGTATGGTTTTAATCTAATTTTTATTTTTTTTATGGTTTAATTTATTACATGTTACTTTTTACAAGTATAAACATGGTTATATTTAACTATATGTTAGATATTTTATTTTTATTATATTTTTTATTTTATTATTTTATACACACAACTTATATATTTATAACTTATTTTAATATGAAGAAATATATTTTTGTTATTTTTTATATAATATGTACAACTAAATAAACATATACTATAAATAAGTTTATTTATTAAATATGTATAAGTATAGTATATTCATCTATGTATTTTTGTATGTTATTTAATGTCAGTGTCTTTGTGGTTTTATTGCATTCTAAATAAGTACATATACTATAAATAATATTTAAATAATTATAAAAATATAAATAATAAAAAAAGGAAAAATTAAAATGAATATTTTATTCATGTATATTATACAACATCGGTCCAAAACCCAACTTTTACATCTTAACACCAAATTAATTGAAACCACTTCATTAAATAGCTAGTAAAAAGTTATATGCAATTAAAGGTGATTTTTGTACATTTTGAGTTCATATGCAGAAGATATGGGTCTGGGAGTTTAGGTTTTGGCTTTTTATTCTGAGTATAAAATGTACACTGTGTATTATTTTTGTGTGAAACCAATTTTGTATTTTTTTCTATGTATTATTTATCTACAACTTTCATGTGCAAAGTTCATTATTTGAGTATAAATAATAAAGAATAAAATAGGTCCCTAAAATGCATTATGGAAAAATAAATCTTAGTGTTTTTATTGTATTTTTAACCTTATCTACCCCTACTTTATTCCTTGTCGACCCAGTCATCATAATGCCTAGGTCTCTGGGTTTAGGGTCATAAAATACCTTCAAAATTTTATTTCTTTATCTTTTCTTTTGGCTTTAAATAGTGTATTTTTTTACAATATTTAGACAATAATTGATGAATGCTGATTTGTGCAAATTAATGTTATATACATGTAGTTAGCTAAGGTTTAAAGGTCAAAATTAAAGAATGAAGGTGATGAAATGAAGATTCATCAGTAATATAGTAGTTATCGTATAATTTCATGTTTACATGACACCAACTATGATTGTAAACACATAAAATGTATTATAACTTTAATATATCAATGACTAAACTATTTATATAGGAAAATGCAAGGATTTGTTGTCAAGTTTGTCAACATGGTCAACATTGGAAGATAGAATATTTTCAAAATGCGCTTAGATTTGTGTAGTATTTGTGATTAACATATATTTGATACTATCATGTAAATATTTAATTTTATGGCTGATTTATTCACGAGAATTGGTATTAGGTTCAATGTAACCCTTTTTCTCACAATGTGTTTTATCATATACGAATAGGAAGAGTTTGATGTGGTGATATCGTGGCCTCTATGAACATAAAAAAAGTATTTATGACATCATTATACTTCCATCCCAATTGACTTTACTTGCAAAGAAATAGAATATTGAACATATGACTTCACGTTTATATGCCACTAACTACCAATAGTGTAAAGTCTCGTGTGACTATGAAATAATGGACAAATGATTTGTTTTTAATGTGAACATATTAGATTTACTCTAAATGTGATATATCAATGACTAAACAACATCTTTACAGAAATCGAAGACTCTTGTGGTAAGTTCATCAACAAGATCAACATTAGAATGTAAAAAAAAACTTTAAAGAGTGCATTTAGATGTATTTATTGTTTGTTAATAGCATGGTTTCTTTGAAGACATCGAAGACTGTGGCAAGTTCATCAACAAGATTAATATTATAAGGTAAAAAACTTTTAAAGAGTACATTTAGAAGTATTTATTGTTTGCTAATAGCATAGTTTATACTGCGATGTGAATATTCAAAGTTATGCTTTATTTTTTGTAGATAGATTGAACAAAATAAAAAATGCAATTGGAAGATGTGATTTGAAAAAATTCTAGCTTGTCCAAGAAAATCCAAAACTCGGTACTTCCCAAAAAATGACATTAGTTTCAGTGCAACCCATTTTGCACAATGTATTTTACCATGTTAGAGTTGGAAGAGTTTGGTGTAGAGATATATTAGGCCCAATGAAAGGAAAAATGATGGCTTTCAATGTTATAGATGAAAATGTTATACCTCTTTATTGTTGTCATATAATTGTTTAGACTTTATTCCAAATCTGATTACCATTATAAAATATATTATTCAATCTTTGAATATTTGATTAAGGTGATCAAATGGAAGATTCTATAAATGATGCATATATGTACCATTGGAAAGAGAAGTTGGTAGTGGGATGTGTTTATTTGTTTAGAAATATTCAAATATGTAACGCAAAGACATGACATTTGATCCTAAGTTGTCGTTATAGCATGCTCCTTACTAGTCACTCAATAGGGGAGTTAATGAACGGTGATGGTTGCATTCCACAAATTAAGCACAATTTTATATCTCTAGAAAATGTACACACTATAAAGCAAAAAGGTTTATCACTTATTAGTATTACATCATTTAACTTTAGGAGATATCATATAATATATTTTAAGCTTTGCCTTTCTGTCAATGCGTATGACTGATAACATTTTTTTTCAATTCAGATGTTTTGGGAATAGTTATAAATATGACTGCCATTTCTGATATCACAACAAAAATGTAAGGATTGATAAATCTATGATTTATCATCTTAAATTTCATTAACTATCCCTCTTGCTTAAATACAATTATATAATTAATCATTAATTGATTAATTTTAGTTAATAATGCATTCCTTGTAAATAATTAACATTATTATTTATTCTTAAATTGGACTTTGTATTGTAAATATACCTATATATTGTGTTATTATTTTATGTATTTTCTAATCATTAAAAATTCTCATAAAAATGACATAGTGTTTTAATCATAATATGTATATTATTTATTATTCAAAATACCAAAAATATAATAAAGGAATTAAAATAAGGATTTTTAATACTTTAGAAATGCTTACAAAATATTATTATATATATATATATATATGATGTACTTAGATCTTGAGTTCTACATGGAAGTTATAGATCTCATCAAGATCCACAACTTTCATCCTGAAGATTTTTCTAATTTTGACCCTAACCATTTATTTCTGATTTTATTGTGTTTTTCCTATTTATCTTTTTTTATTTGATCACGTGGCCCAATCAGGCAATTTCTTATGCCGCATTTTTATTATCTTGCGCCTAATATTATTGTTCGTTGGATCACTTGATCCAAGGACCCAAGTACATCTTCTACCTCATGCCTCTTTAACTCTTACTCCCTCCAACTATAAAACCATCTCCATCTCCAATTTCTACCAACCTCATCACATGTCGCAATTGTCTAACTCGGATGCCTTCCTCATCCATGTTCTTCCCACACCCTCACCCAACCTCAATTTGACTTCACTGCCCTCATGTGAGTCTTCTGGAGGTGGTTGAAACCAACTCCAGAAACCGCTCAACCACTCCATCAAAACCCCATGGCTGCTTGAGCTGAAATCTGCCACTTTCTTGCGATTCTTTTTATCTTCGTCTACCTTCTAGTGACAGTGGAAGTTGAGATTTGAGAGCGATGACAAAAGATATCGCCAGCGAGATCACATCAGTTCCGATGTGTTGTAGCACACCACTACATTATGCTTGAGCTTTCTTCTCCGGCCTAAAAGCTTGAGCGATTACAAGAGCACTCAAAGTTCCATCTCAACCCCGTCTTCTTCTACCTCCCGTCTTCTTCATCTTCAAACTTGTCTAGGTAAATTTACGATCCCTATTTTTCTTGCATTTCTCCTTATTTTCCCGTTCACATCAGTTATGTATCTCTCTATCTGAGATCACTTTTACCATCATAGATCATTAATTTTTCACATGTATCTTCTAGTGATCCCTTCCTGCTTATCCATGATCGAATCCACATCGATTCAAATCCTTATTCTACAAGAAGAATTACCCTTTTAAGGATTCTCCCTCCACATCCTTAGGAGCCTTCATCTCACCTCATTTTATTCCCAATCAATCCCCCTTGGTTTGGTGTTTGTACTAACATTTGCATGCCAAGAATGATAAGGAATTCTAAGCCATTCCAAGCAGATGAAGGAGGAAGGAGACAACCTTGACAAGAAGTTATTATCCGATTTGATCTTCGGATCTAGTAATCTAACGGTCCTCTGACATCCATGTTGCCTAGTCGAAGCAACGGTTCGTACCCTCAGGTCCAGAGCAGTTGAGCCACTCGCTTCCAAAGCACCAGACATACCTTTGTGTACCCGAGCCTCCAACATAGCCCAAGCCTGGCCCTACGTGAGTTGAGCCACGTGATGGACTAATGTCTAGGCTCCTATTTCCTAGAATTGCATTTCAGTCCATAGCTTGTGAGGTGTATGCCACCTAGGCAAATTGCAGATAAGCCTTCCAACTTTTATATACCCATGCATAGGATTTTTTCACTATATACCAAGACAACTTTTATATTTTCATTTTAATCCTTGTAAAGATCTTGTTTGTAATAAAAGGTGGAGTTTTTATTATTGTTTCTTTTCATTTATGTCCATGTATTGTACATTGAATAACTTTTAATCCATGTATCCAAATTCAACGATTTTGGTCTCGTTGGAAAGATAATTCTATTCTCATTACTTTAGTGCCATTAATTTTCTTATTTGATCTATTTATTAGTCACTAAAATTGAGAGCATAGGCATTGTCTTTTCTGTATTGTTATGAACTTTAAAATTGATTATCTTAGTGTGTATTGATTTATTAATCACCTTGATTAACCTTATGTATCTTTAATTTGATTAAAAAGATTAATAATATTTATTAGACATTTATTCCCCTGATTAGATATTTATTTGTGGTGTGATTGTGTTGTAGATCGAATTATTCATTTTAAAGAGACTCATTAAGGTGACCTTATTGTATGAGATTTAATTGGATCATCTATTGACTTTGTTTATCGTTAATTATTCAAGTAAATTAATTAGTTAATCAAGAGCTTACTTTCGTGGTTGTGCATCTTCTTTTGTGTTGCATTAGCATTTTGCTACACTTCATATATTTCCATATAAAAATCTCTTATAAATAATGCATTGCATCATGTTTGCACTCTCTTGACCTAGATAAACTATTAATCACTTAATTAAATATTTGACATCTATATTAATTCAGTTAATTTCATTGTGTCCTTGTGTTAGACCATGGAATTATCCTCGATAAATTAAATTGGTTCTACTTCATAGAGATCTTCTAACTCGGGTATAATTTTAGTTAAGCAATTGTATTATAATGAGTAATTCTTAACATAATCGCTTAGCGGTTAATCAAATCCTAATTAGACGTATATATGAAATTGAATATTGATATCATCGATAAAAGGTAACTCTAATAATTTCTATCACAAATCCTAGACGTATATATATGCAAATATTTCAAAAATAATTAGATTTAATTTTCATGAATAAGTGAAGCAACTGCCAGAATTATAATTTGGGGAGATTAAGTTATTAGATACAATGATGATCTTGAGAAAACTTTTGTGAACAACAATATTGTTCTTGCTTCTCATTTATCAGTATCCACTTATCAAGGTACTGGCATGGCACAACTTCATTTTTGTTTATATATCTATAGCATGTCTTATGTAATCATATACACTTTTTACAAGTTCATATACACTGTCATTGGGTTCTCCATTTTCCAATTTGATATATTAGACTTTGAAAAGGTCATTGAGCTCCTATGTTGGAGTTGAGAAGAACTTTTTCGGATTTTTAATTATTCAATGGAAATTATGCACAAATGGAATGTGGTTGTCAATGTAACCCAAATAGTCTCAATAAATTTTTTATTCACTAGTAGAAAAAATCAAACAAAGAAAGAAAGATAGAGAATTACTATTTATTTTATATGCATAATATGCAGAATCGAACTTAGATAGGATACAATACCCAAGGTTTATTAATTATTAAAAATCAACTAAGGCTATTTTTCTTATTCTCTTTTGATGTTTTATGTCTTTTATGCCTTTTATACTTTTTATGAATTTTTGTCATTTTTAATTTTGTTATATTTTCTGATTTTTATTTTTTAGTAATTTTAATTTTGTAAATTTTTATCTTTTTAATTTTTCCACTAAAATAAAATAAGTGAAAATAAAGTAATAAAATACTGGAAAATGCACAAAATATCTAAAAAATTTAAAAAAAACTTTTTACATTTTAAAGATTTTATATTGTTTTGTGATTTTTTAGAGATTTTTAGTTTTTTGGGATTTTTAAGACAAATAAAAACCAAAAAGATAACACCACATAAAATCAAGTCAATATTTTGATATTTTAAAATATAAGAAGAAATCAAAAATACAGGAAATTGACACAATAGAAGGCAAAATATGCGAGCTTTAAAATCATGCTAGTTTATTTATTTTTCTAATTTATAAGGAATTGTTATGAGTTTTTAGCATTTTTTGTATTTTTTTTCCAATTTTTAGGAGTTTTAGAAAGAATTTTTAATACTAATAAGTATCGAAAATGATACAACACAATATACACAATCAGTATTTTTTGCAATTTTCAAAACACTTTTTTATTTTTTATTAATTTTTAATGTAAATAATAAGATTTTTAACTGTTTTTGAAATTTTAAAAATTAACAAAACTAATTAATTTTGAAAATAGAAATTGAGGATGATAAATCAACGTAATATGAATTTATTATATTTTTTAGGGAATTTTTTGAGTGAATTTGATATTTATTGAGCAAAGATAAGGAACAAACAATTAATCTACTAAATAAGGATCGAACTGTAATTATTTTATTTCCTTGGACCAAATCAGTAACAAATACAACAAAGGTTGGACTAATTATGCCAAAGCACCATAAAAACTCGCGCTAGCTTCATGACCAAATAATAAGTAAACATAAAATCACATATTGCAAAATAACCAGATGTTCATGTGCAGTTGCACGTGACTCAATTCAAACCAGACTAATGTGCAAATATCAAAACAACAAATGGTATCGATGGAAATATTCATAAAATAACAAAAATACACGTGCCCCAATAAGGAGTTATATATAATTCAAAGAAAGTGCGAGGCCCAGAATGCAAAATTCACTATATAGTGTACGATGCACGTACGGATCTGACGGTGTGGATGAGATCTAGGAGGTTTGATCCGATGGTCTTATTTTGGGGCTGATCAAACAGTCTGATTCAATCTGGAAGAAGTGTTCTTAACCTGACGATGGAGACACCCTCTAGAAGAACATACTCGAAGGACTAAGTTGACGGACTTCAATCGAATGAAGCTCAGCCGATCTCGTTCCAAATCTCCTCCTGATGATCACTGACAATCGTTGATGGCCTCCTCGATTAATCTAATATGACTATGAGGCATGTGTGTGGATTTGATGGACCTAGCGCTTTAAATTAGCTGTAGAGAAAATTTATTCTCCTGATTCTAATCAAAGCTTTATAAGAGGTCCTCCGCACATGAAGTTATTTAGCTGCTCGGAGACGATGCTCCGAGCAGCATTATTAGCTGAAAATAAGAGGAAATGGAGGGTGGGTTGTCAACTTCTAATGAGATAGTTGGAGATGAAGTCAAGAGCAAGATCCGCAATGGATATGGTTGATCAGGTATGAAGGAATAATGGAAACCAAGAGCTGAAGGTGGAGCAATAGTCGGGATGAAGAATTACCTAGTGAATGCCTCCGATCGAGCTGATCAGAGACAGATCGGAGATGATACAATATTAACTAAAAATGAAATCAAAATGAAAGTTAAAGGACATAATTAAATGGTAAATTAACATATATTACCCTATGATGGAGTCCATATGATCACGACATCGGTTCAAGTGTGGAAGCTCGAAGAAGCTAAACTCACCGGTAGAGTTCCGACGAGCAGTAGGATCATGCCTTCCAATCCCAATATCACACTCCCAGTTGTGGAGGACATTCGTTGTCACCTCGTCTCTCTCCAGTACCAACCTCAGGTGAAATTGAGTACGGAAAACATATTACAAGTTAAATGGTGAGATCTAGAGGTATAAATAAGGTGAACTTCAAAAAAATTGAAATGGCAATATGTAAGCAAACTGAGGTCGGTAGAAACGAAAATTTATTTGGGGGAGTGGTTGATTATTCAAGTTATCGAATAGAGAAAGAATCATGTGGAAATGGTGGTTGGATTAGTGAAGGAAAATCAAAGAAGATGGGGGCATCAATCGATTATTCAGATAGGAATTAGAGGATGGGAAGTCGACCCGGGTCAACAAACGTGGGTCTAGCCAATAGAGAGCCAGCCCGTATAGGACAAACCACTAAAGAACAAACAACATTGAAGAAATTAAACATAAATAGAAAATAAATAAAAATGATTTTAAATTAAAAAAGTTTTCTCTATAAAAAATATTGATAAATAAATAAACTTAAGTGATTTTTAATAAATTAATTAAATAAGTTAAATAAATAGGTAAAAAAATAAAAACCTTTATTCATAGGTAAAAATACCTCTCTATAAAATAATTTGATTTTAATAAATTATTTTTACAAGTAATTATATAATATAATTATTTAAGGGTTTTAAACACATTTTTATTTGATTTTATGAATTGTTTAATAAGTTAAATAATTGAGAGTATATGCAATGTAGGGATGTGATATATATGAAATAAATATATTATTTTATTTTTCTTTATATTTTGTGATTTTATTTGTATTTATATAAATAAAATACAATATATACAACTATTTAAAAATAGAATATGTGCAAAAATTACAAGGAAATAATTATAATAATAAATAATATAGAGTGCAATATATACAAGTTGTACAAGAGCACTAAAAAATAAAGGTTAGTCCTAACCCGAGAGTAGGTTAAAATAGTGATAAATATATAATATTAAAAGAAGAATGAGAATTATTAAGAAGTGATATTTATTGATATTTATAGGTATTTTATAAGGAATTTTTAACTAAAATAAATGAATAGAGATGATGAATTGATGATGGTACCTTCAATTTTTTAAAATTTCCCATTTTTAAATGACCTATGGGTCTAATCTTATAGGTTTGCAGAACAACATGATTTCAAAAGTCATATTCATTTACTTTCTGTATCAGAAACTATCATCTCGCAGCATATTGAAATACCTACCATTACACTTATTGAACTTATTAACATTACCCAGGGGTATCCAGTAGAGGTAATACCCTTGAAATTCATACTCTTCTTATAAAGAATAATAAATACATGTTAAATTTATGCTAACTCATTTAAAATTGGTTCATATATTCTGAAGCAAACATATATCATGTGAAAGCTCTTGTTTCTGGCATTTTCACGGATATACAAATGTGGCATGAATGTTGAAAAAATATTTAGCAACATACAAACTGTCTTCCGATACTAGTTTCTGCCTAAATTACTCATCCAAAAAACCCATATGTTTCTCCAGGTACTTATTCATCATATTCTACATGCATTTTCTACCATTTTAACATACCTTACAACACTTCATGAAATTTATTAAAGACACAGTAACACCATCCATTTCTTTTTGGTTTCATTTAAGAATGAAAATTAGGATTACGGCATTAGATAACACACATGAAATTTACATCACAACTTTTGGAGATGTTGCAGATTTTTTTGGAGATGAAAATGCCTCAACTTCAAGAAGTACTTAGCCAGGTAAACATTTAACTCTTTCTTACAATAGAAAAATTAATACTTATCTTTAGTTACAAAATTTTTAAGAATAATGTTACTTCTCACATGAAATGTATGTAGGAAGATACATTGGAATTGCTGGGGCATCTTACCAATTCACAATTATGAAAAAGATATATATTTTAAATAAAATCCATGGATTTGTTCGTGCAAATGATTTCACTGCTACTTCATTTCAAGAGATTGACATCTTACCCATATTGGGTACTTGATTACATCCTTGTATGTATCGCTTTGTCTCTTTCTACACTCATATAATCATTTTTTTTACAATAACACTTTAATACATGCTATGTTTCGTACTCATTTCATGTTTACAATACTTAGGACTTCATACATCTCCATCAAGGATATACAATATTTTTTGACAACTGCTTCTTAAAAAACACACAACAGCTTGATTACCATGTTTTGGTATTTTTTTATTATAAAAAGAATATGTGTAAATATTTTATAGATGTAGACATACTTTGCCCAACTTCATATGTGTTTTATAACATTATTTGATTTTTTTTGTTATTAAAAGAACATGTGTAAATATTTTACATGCATGGACATATTTTGCCCAGCTTTATCTGTGACATGCATTGTAAAACCAACTAAAGGTTTTACGTAAAACTCTTTTGTTTAGTCATCAATGTTATTATATTGTTGCCATCAAGAAAGAACTTACATTTGTTTGATGTGTGACATCTTCACTGTAAAAATGTTGTTTCTTTCTACGTAATCTATTATAATATAATATATTTATCAACTTTTTTGAAGGGTTTTAGATTTATTTGTAATACAGTCCGTTTATTGACCTTTCTTAACTGTTTAAGATTTATTTTCCACGCTTTTCCCCTTATCCATGCCACCCACAAATATTCTGTCATTTTCAAAATCAAGCATAACGATCAAAATCAACTCATTTTTATTCACCATCGCATTAAACCCAAAATAACTACAATTCACTATGCAACACACTTTTCCTAGTTTTATTTATGTATGCACAAATATAATGCTCAAGGAAATATCTATATTCCTTCTTAAAATAGAAGAAGAAATCCAAAGTATCATTAATTACATGATCCATCCTTAATCGCACAAATGTGTCGCATTTACATGCACACCCTTCTCGAAGAAACAATTAAGCTAGTCGCCACCCTCGTGTTACTTTGGCACGACTCCTATGTCTTGTCGTCCATCATCGATCCGTCGTCAATGTATAAACGACCGCGTATGTCAACATCTACCTGCCTCCATGATCATGTGAGACGGAAATAGGGGATTTCCTTATACCATTGTCTCGCATCTTTGATCTACGTATAGGCTCTCGAATTTTCGAGATAGGAATGGGATCTTTAAGGGCAGTGCAAGGGCGACAGGAGCAAGCACTCAGAGAACGAGATCCGTGGTGGTACGAGATACTCTGCATTGACGGGAGAGCAGATGGTTCTGCTCGCAGTTACAACAGTAGCTGTCCTGCTGCACTCTTCACTACTTGGAGGGCATGCTTTTCCGCTCTTTCTCAGAGCAGCCGTCGAATCCGCCTCATACTCTGCGTTGATGGGAGAGCATGTTATTGTGCTCTCTACGGGGGTACTATCAGGGAAGCATGCTTTTCGGTACTCCCCGACCATCCTGGCATGCGTTTCGAACCGCCAGACATAATTCAACCCGACGAGCAATTCCACCACCGCCTCCTTCGCCCGGTCGCGCCGTGCGTAATGCAACGTCTCCAAGAGCAAGACCCCGGGCTTATCTCCTCCGCCTCCACCGCGCTTCTCCGGGCTCCTTTCCGCAAGCCACCGTAGCGTGGCATGCGCGACAGGGGCTAGCCACTCAGTCAAGCTCCCCAACGCCACCCTCCACTGCGACGCAAGCACCGCATCCGTTGCAGTGCACGTGCCGACGCCCTGTAGCCGCGTGCGCAGCCCCGAGCGCACGCCTGTCGGCAGCAGCTCGTAGAGCTCGTCCCTGGCCTCGGGTGTGATTAGCCCCGGTGACCTCACCATCTTCTCGGCCGCGACCACCACGTGCGCGTACCGCAGCGCGAGCCCCTCGGCTCCGAGGGTCCCTGGGGGCGGTGCGAGCAAGGCGGTGTTGGCCTCCCAAAACGAATCCCCGACGCACAGGGGGAGGTCACGCTTTATGCGCGCGAGGACGGAGAAGGCGGCACGTGCGAGGATGGACGTTGCGGAGTCGAAGGAGCGTCGCCAAAGGGAGGTGTCTTTAAGGCGGGAGATCTCCTGGCGCTGGCGGTGGATCTTATCCTTGAGGGCGCTTACGGCTGCGGTGAACTTATCACCGTCGCGGGCGGAGTACTGTAGCAGGCGGTTTAAATAGAGCTCGGATCGCGCGAGGGAGTCCATATGGGCGTAGAGCTGCGAGGTGGAGGAGACGAGGCGGTCCATCTTGCGGGCGAGCGAGTCCATCTTTTCGTCGGGGAGGGACCAGCGGTGGGGGTCGAGGCCGAGGGAGGCGAAGGAGTAGAAGAGGGGGAGGAGGCGGCGGAGGTGGGGGGCGGAGCACCGGAGGGAGAGGGGGAGGAGGGAGGAAGAGGAGAGGAGAAGGAGAGACTGGAGGAGCTCCGCGCGGGCGAGGGAGGGGGCGTCGAGGGAGGTGGGGACGAGGTGGCGGAACGCGGGGGAGGGGCGGATGAGGCGGAACGGGAGGTCGGAGAGGGAACGCCAGAGATGGAGGAGGCGGGACATGGCAGCGGCGGCGTCGAAGGCAAGGACGGCGAGGTTGGCGGAGGACGGCGAGGGGATGATGGCGGATCGGATCTTCTCCAGCCACGATGACGGCGGAGGCGCCATCGGACGGGCGATCGGAGAGGTTAAATGCTTGCTTTGAATGATTGATTGCTTCGCCTTCGATTTAGATATCTGCTTCTCTGCATTGCCTTTCTTTAATGTGGTCTGTGATGTGGATTTTGAAGGGTGGGCGAGTGTATTATAATGGTGAGAGTGGCGAAGGGGAAGTGGGAGTTGATGGGAGGACAGGGAAAGGGGGACATCTTTGGGCAAGTTGGATTGGATTTGGAGAGGGGGTGCTTTGATGGGAGGTGTTGTGGATTAGGACATCTTTTGACTTTGCTTGGGAGTTATCTTCAAGTGCAATGAAGTCTCACTTCTTTTTCCTTTTGGAGTAAATGTGTAGTTTTACTTTAAAAAAAGGGGATGATTTGGTATCTCATGTATACGGGTTTTTTTTACTAACAGAAAGTCGATTTAGGAGAAAGAATTATTGCAAATACAATACCTTGAGATAAGGGGGAGAAACAATCCAATGAATGGTGAAATCAATTGTCCATGTCATGGTGAGCAAACAACTTGACCCCATAAAGGAAAAACAATTCTATCAAAGGGCGGAAACGGCAGTCATCAAGGGCAAAAAAAACAGAAACAAAAACTCATGTAATTGAAGAGCATGATCTTTAACCAGTGCTATGCATGTACAATAACAAATGACAACCAAAAGAGTACGAGAAATCTTCAGTCAATCGAAAATCGTTGCAAAGCCAACATAAGGTAGAAATTAACTTCGACGATGTTGCCAACGAGTTCGGATTATACATGACCTTAAAGAAGCACAACGAAACATATAGATTTTGTTTTAGTCATGGACATGATGGAGTACTCCCTAGCACGATGAATGTACATCTTATAATCATCCTTGCATCGCAAGGTGCCTTTCCATATACGTGATTGTTTCAATCTCATAAAGGTGCCAAACAACCGAGGTCATACTCTTGAACATGTCTAGGCTGGGGCAACTTTCAAGGGAGAAACCGCTCCGGAGATGTTTAAATCAAGGATTTTGCATGGCCGAAGAATAGAGATCGTGTTGGGAATAGTTGAAATCACAATATAGCTTTAAGATCGAGGGAAGTGATTGTTTTTTTGTTGCCATTCATATTGGATGAATATCAATGGTGTTGTGACTAGATGAACGGATTATGAGATGGATGACAAAGGGAGGGGAATGAAAATATTCAAAATCTCGAAATATACACTCAAATGTGTAATAGCACATCCATTCAACCTGGATTTGATAGTCATTGGTGCACTAGTACATCTATATGTGTACGGGTACATATGTAGATATTGAATGTATTACTTGACATCGGGATATAAATATGGATACATAATGAAAATAGATAATATCGGTATACTTTTTACCATTAACAACTGAAAATGTTTGATTTGAATAGCTTATAATGACACAAATATAGTTAATGTAATTATTTCATAAAAGCATACTAAATATAGTGAAAATGGCCTAAAACTTTGTTACATATAATCATAAATAATTATAGATTATATATTTAAATAGATATACACACATGAACATATCTGTAGGTATCAAAGGGACGTCCACATCTGTATGTATTTTTAAAATGGATAAATATAATTTCAAAATATGTATAAAATAAAAATGATAAGTGGTTAATTATTGATATATCTATATATGTTTGCATCACACACAAAGCATCTTATAGTATTAGTTATTTGTAAACATTTAATTTGATAGTATTGCTTAATATCATATTGATCGCTGTGTTTTTATACAAAACAAAGAATTTTGTATGATTACTTTTGCCAATACAATATTTAAAGGAGTGTTTTCGTAAAAATGTAGTTGTACCGGTACAACTGGGATCTATAGCATACCTCTTGGCGAGATAAATACACATGAGCAAAGATGTGATTCTCCACGGCATTGGATTGAGCTTTTAGTATAAAACGGAATCATTTGACCATGATTTTTAATTGAGATAAAAATGGGAAATAAAAGTGATGGGTTGGTATGTAACCCTAAGATGTATGGTTTTCGAATAATTGAATGAGTTGGTATAAATCTCCTAACTACTATGAAGTAATTCGGGCAACATAAATCCGATTTTCTAGGTCTATAAATATGACGGTCCCTTATGTTTAATTAAACTTGGTCGGTAAAAAAAGAAAAGGATGGATTTAAGCCCCTTCTGGATTGTGCGTGGAAAGTTTTATAGTTGACAATGCTTGTTTTGCTTAGAGATCGTAAGATTATGGTGAGATTCCCGAGTTGTCTCTTTGTGAAGTGCGCAAATATATTTACATGGGCTGCATGGGGCTGCCCCCTCGGGCAATCAAAATGACTGCTCCCGCTTTATTTTTCGTCAAAATTTTTTATTTTTTGGAAAATATTATCATGTATATTCATATATATATATATATCGTATATGTCATTCAAATTTCGTAAAGAAACAGAGACTCCTACTGCCTCCATCTAGATGGGGTTGATTTAAAAAATCCTCTAACCGTTAAAAATGACTGTCTGGATGGAGACTGTAGGTGTCTCTATTTCTGATGATATTCGAATAACATATATGAGATTTGTGGATGAATATACATGGTGATATTTTTCAAAAAAATTAAAAAAATTACAGAAAATAAGGTGGGAGCAACCATGTTGGTTACATCATTAGAGCAGCCTCATTTTTTCCTATTTACGTCCCATCAATATGATGTACAAGAATATTTATATGTCCTTTGGGTGCATTTCATACCATGGACTAGTTATTTTAGAATATGAATCCACGTTGACTATTATTTGGAGATATGAGCGCCCATTACTGGAATGAATAAGGTTAAGTGCCATAAGAAGTGTGGATACATTTCGAGGTAACCCAAACTATCTCATTTTTTAACATCCCTCAAGTAAGACTTGATTAGATGTGATATAGGGGCAACTAAAATTTAATGTGAGGTTGCAGACTTAAGATCTAATGAGCATAGCTATATGCTTGGATATGTCTGCGTGTTACAGACGTACATGCATACCTATGCACACACATACATATTTGTATACGTACGTATGTACCTACTTACATACCTACATACATATATAAGTATGTACATATAGATGTACATACATACATGTAAGTACGCACATGCATACATACCTATACATACCTATCTACATACAAATATTTGTGGTAATGGGCGGATGGGGGGTGACATGACCTCCCCCTACCGAAGCCCCCAAGTTCTTTATTACCCCTTCCAATAGACATTGACGCCAATCCACAATCCTCATTTGCAAATGTTCTTGTAACAGTTCAAATTCCGCTCACACCATGCCCCACTTCCTCGATACCAACGAACATTGGTCAGGCACAGCCACACGCACGTCGGCAGTACATAGCATGCACACGATGTCGGCTGCACACTAGAACAAAAATAAGTTGTAGTTACTGAATTATATCCACGTATGTAGGGCTTGTAGTCATAGAATTGAGCTCTAGTTATGACACGTCACGACCAGTAACCATATCTACAAGTCCCATCGTAAAAGTTCTATAATCACGAATATGTCATGGCTAATATAAGTAAACAAAGAACTTGTCGTTACCACAACTGTTGCATTAATATCATCCTTGCATATTTGAAGATTTCGGCCATGAAATCGTAGCTACGTCTACGAGAAAATAGTGGCCACCCAATTATCATGGCCACAAATTTCCACAGCCACATTTCGTAACCATAACTTATTTTTCTTATAGTGGCACGCGATGCCGACCATAGACGATACGTCATTCATCGACATGTTAATTGGCAACTTCGAACATGGTCGTAAGTTCTAATGCACTTGTATGTGACTGTGATGTTTTTGATGGTTGTGAATCTTACAATCGTTAGAATGAAACCAGATTGCTTATTTCGATTAAGTAGAATTTATATCCAATATATTTATTTTTACTAAAGTTGGGGAGAATCAGAGAACGACTCTCAATCTCGGACAAGGAAGCAGCTCGCAGGCAGTGTGTTTGCAACCTTCCATAGTTCCAATTTTCGCCCCTGACCTCTTTTCACTACAAGGAAAATAAGTTGTGGCTATAGAATTATGTCTACGGATGTGGGGTTTGTGGTCACAGAATTGGGCTCTGGTCACAACACATCGTAACCAGTAGTCATAGCTACAGGTCTCGTCGCGAGAGTTCTCTAACCACGAATATATCGTGGCCACTATAAGTGACCATAGAACTTGTCATGGCCACAGCTCTTGTTGAAGACTTTGGCCACGGAATTATAGCTATGAGAAATTAGTGGTCACAAAATTATCGTGGCCACAAGTTTTTTGTAACGTCCCGGGCTTAGGTCCCCGGTCCGTTATCGAGGAAAACTAGCCCTGACAACTTGTTGGGTTCGGGCCCAAATGGATCCGTTAACAACCACCCAAAATGCTTAAGCCCAAGTTGTCAAGTAGTATCCCCCACCACTTATATACCACACCCACACTTTGTGAGTTTTAGGTATGGCACTATGTTTGGGGTTGGGGTGTTACAACCTCCCCACTTATATTCGCAACGTCCTCATTACGACATGACCCATTCATTTATTTCCAGTGACAGTGGTGGCTGCACGCTCCCGACTTAGTTCCCTTCGGGTAGCCCTTTCCACTATCAGAGGGAACCTGCTCTGATACCATTTGTAACGTCCTGGGCTTAGGTCCCCGGTTCGTTATCGAGGAAAACTGGCCCTGATAACTTATTAGATTCGGGCCCAAATGGATCCGTTGACAACTACCCAAAATGCTTACGCCCAAGTTGTCAAGTAGTATCCTCTACCACTTATATATCACACCCACACTTTGTGAGTTTTAGGTATGTCACTATGTTTGGAGTTGGGTTGTTACATTTTTGTAACCACATTTCATGACTACAACTCAATTTTTTTTATAGTGTTTGTGCCTCATCTAAATGCCTCTGGCCATTTCAGCTCGGCCATGGTTGAGTTCCAAAAGAATCGGAAGCACAGCTCTATGATCTTTGGGCGGCACAAAAATAGAAGGGGGAGAAGTGCAGCGGGCTCTATGGATGGACTGAACCAAGGATGATGGAGCATCATCATATAAAAAACGATCTTTTATTACTTTTATTTTAATCTAAGGTTGAAACTTGTGTGCTTTGAATTTTGTAATGATATTTATCTAAAGATAGTTGATAGTTGATTACGTGTGGCCTGATTGGGAATAAAATTCAAAATTTAGACCAACTAATAACTTATCTCAATATTCACTGCAAGGAAAATAAGTTGTGGATATTAGAAAAAATAGTATCCGGAAGATGTGAGAAGCTTTTTTCTCAGTTCTTACCGTCGCCTGAGGCCCTTTTACTATTAGCATGCTTTGGAAGCGAGAAACATTGCCCCTCACTCAAGTTCATTGGTTTCGGTAGCATTCCGCCACTTTTGGCGACTTCTCTCTCTATCTCTGAGGAGTTCGGACTTTTTTGCTAGTAGTTTGAAAGGCAGAGGTGTTGAAGGTTCCGCGAACCATGGTTCAAGTCTCGGGCAACCCATAACCCATATTGACTTATTTCAATTTTTTTTTACTTTCTTCATTTCTGAAAAATTAGTGGCCACACAATTATCGTGGCCACAAGTTTCCGTAGCCACATTCGGTGACTACAAGTCATTTTTCTTGTAGTGATTGTTACATATATTTCGTCATCTCGGCACATCAGCTCAGCGCAATTTCATCGTCTCGATCCCTCGGTAGTAGACAATCAACAATCAACATGTTGATGAGTCAACACCAGTAATTGTCTACGGTCCACTCCACCCTAGGTGACGATGTCTGCATCAATCATCAATTCACTAATATAAAAATTATTTACCATAATACTCATTTTCTCTATGCTACACAAATATCCTCCTCGTACATGGAGATGAGTTTGACTCATTTAACTTATTTAACTCGGGATTCCATCATTGAACTGTTGCAAATCAGTATTAGCATACAAATATTTTAGAAATTTAATAGCTATATTCGGTATTCATAATCACATTTATCAGAGATTCAGAATATGCTTATATCTATATTTGTGTTATTTAATATGATTGTCAAATTGTGATATATTCGATAATATGCCATCCCTATTTAATTTTTGGATCGGTCACATTACATGTACGATGTTAAAAATAAAGATTGGTGTATTGAATATTTATATTCTTGAAAAATAGCTTTTTTATTGATGGTACTATTAACATAGGTGTAGTCACATCAGGTGAATGTCTTTCGTTAGTAGTGGGTGTAGTGATGATCACATCACTCATATTATCAGGACGTAAGCAAATCTCCTGATACATAGTCAATAACGACTCTCACAGAGGTGAGAAAGGGTCATCCCAGAATGATTGGAGCATGTTTCCTAGGGGTGGAGCTCTTCATGGGCAATATGATAAAATCAACAGTGTAGCTCATGCCATGAATCCAAATGACAACATTTTCAAGAATGCCCTTCGACCTCTTTATTGATCCATCAGAAAACTAAACAATCATCCCGATTTTATTGAGAGGCCCTAAGTGTTGTACCGGCGAGAAGGATATGATGCTAATTAAAGCATCGCCATCAAAGAGAATGTGATCATAAGTATGGTCAGAGGTAGTGCATCTAATGAAAGGAGTATCAGTGTTGCCTTTCCTAGAAAGAAGGATGGTGGGTGACAATGTGGGCAGTGGCCATGGTCAAGATTTGATGCTTAGATCTGCTCCTCCGCTTTCTCTTCTAGGGTAGAGGAGCAGATAAATAGGTCATGACATGAAGAAGTGGGGCTTTGATGATCTAGGAATGGTGGCCACCAATTCGAGTTCGGTCAACATTTTTTTGAATTTTTGATGTCCTCCATACATGGGATGTCACGACCCCGATACCGGGCTATCGACTCCTCTCATATCCGGATCAGGTTACTCAGCAATAATTTATTCAACAATCACAACTAACATTCATAACAGACTGCAAATAAAAAACTCAGAAAGAAGTATTTGATACTTTTTTCATTCACAAAATAAAGTTCACATGATACATTGGCCCACTATAACTATTTACATGTACATCAACTCAAAAGAAAATACACAAAAAGATTACAAACTACCTTACAGAGTGGCTAGCTGGATGACTATGTTAGCTACCTGGATTACTAAAGTCCTTGTGATGTGGTTCACCGATACCTGTTGGGTTTTCCATAAATCATAGGATACAATTAGCAAGTGTTGATCAACGACGAAGAGAAAAGCAAACAAATATATAATTTTTCAAAACTTGTTATCAAAAAAATTATTCATTCTCATTAGTTTAATTCATATTCATTTTTATTCCACGTCAGGGATTAGTCCAGGGAATTACCTCAACACTATGTGGACTCCGAAGTTGTGGACACTTCGAGATTGGAGATTGCGTTGATCTGATAAGTTTATGCCACCGCACATCACCTCAATCAATCCTTCAATACTACCATGACAATTTATTTTTCTTTTATTAATCAGAGTCTCAAACCCTCGGTAAGGAAAACAAAGGAGCACACTGTCCTCGAGGACTCAACCTCAGGCTAACATTTACTCATATAACCTAGTGGCTTTAAGTACATGTTATCGTGACCCAGCCGCTATCCAACCACTCGTGCCTCCACATGACACGACTACATCTTCCGTTCAACTCGAAGATATTGGCACCCGGTACCGCGTGTTGCAATTTATTTATTTCGTGTGCACTTATCATAATAGGGAAACCGTGTGCCACCTAGTTAGGGCCATGCCAATACGGGTTCCTTCCAACAAACCTATAGGTTACATACCTGACCGGTAGTTCTACTCCCAGTCATCCTTAACGTAACACATGATACATTTCAAGATCCAAAACTATACACATCAATTACCATGATGTAATTCTTCCGTTAGGCCTTCAAATTACATATTCCTCAATATTGAATATAGACCCACATATATATTAATTCATATATATATACTCGTATTTATGTTTATTTTAACTTCCAAAAGCTAACTTTCCAAGCCACTACATCCATTCGATGTTTAGACCTTATTTTAATTGAAATCACAAAGCAATTTTTCATATTTTCTCAAAAATAGTCAAATTAGGGTTCTTCATAGCAAAGAATATAAAATCAGAAACTTCAACGATATCATATGAAAACCTAACAGTAAAAGGAATGATTTTGTTACCTAATCGAGGTCTCTCTCGCATATGCAGTGCTTTATCGTGATTCTTTTTTAAAAAGAATGATTTATAGCTCCTGAAATGATCGAATTTCATTTTCGTATAAAAACACTGAGAACGTGCCAAGAACAGAAAAAACGAACGAAGAACACGAAGAATGCGAAGAACACCCGAAGAATACAAATAACATATTTTCTCTTAAAACTTCGGCAGAGCTTCCCCTTATATAGGGTGATATTTCTAAGAAAATTTCGGCAGAGTTTCCCCTTATTCTGGGACATATTTCTAGAAAACTTTCGGCAGAATTTCCCTTTCTATCGGTACATATTTAAAAGAAAAACGAAAAGAGTTTCCTTTATAAAATCATCGAGAGGAAAACAACAACAAAACAAAAAGGATATAGTCAAACAACAAGTGATGAATAATCGGTAGACAACACGCATCTTAGATGAGTGAAGGTGAGATGAGTCATAGGGTTCACTGATGTGCATGGTTGTCCGCACCTAAATAGGTAGTACACATATTTCTCCATCAAAATAACTATAAAAGAGGAAAAAAATAGAATAATAAGAAATAGAGAATCGGTAGATACCACACATCTTAGGTGAGTGAAGGTGTGAAGAATCACAGGGTTCACTAACGTAAATAGTCTCCCGTACCTAAGTAGGGTGTTACATGGATTTCTCCTCAAATCACAACAGAAAACGAATCAGAAATAAGATGAATCGAAAATCAAAGGAAAAAGAACATGAATTGAAATGAAGCCAACTAGAAGAAGATCATACCTTTCTCCTCCTCGTTCTCTCGACAACGCTTCACTAGCATCCCTTCCCCGACTCCCTCTCCTCCTACTGACCTCTCGACCCTAGCCCTCGGATTGGTGGTGGTAGTGAAAATCGTAGAGAATGAATCGGTGGGGAGGGCTTTTTATAGGCTTTAGAAAACCGCTAACCATGTTTAGTAAACCATGGTTTAGCCCTTAACTGCGGTTAGTGGTCCATGGTTTTGGCCTATGGTTTTGACCAAAGCTTATCTAAAACTTAGAACTCACATTGGAACTTTCCAGAATATTCTGGATTCGCTAATGATGCTTAATTAGTGTTAATCGTTATTAACTTTTGCTAATCATAATTTAACTCCCGCTAATCGTAATTTAACTTTCGTGACTTACAGATAACTTTTGTTGATGTATGATTAGTATTTGCTAATGTTGACTAGCGGTCCTTGATCCATCATTAGTTTCCTTAATCACGATTAATTGGTCTTAATGACAGTTATTAAGCTTTAATGACATATTAAGCCTCTTCTCTTTCTTATGAAAATCATAACAATTCGAAACAAACGTCTGATTTACATGAAATAAATTCCGTTGGTTTCCTCTTGACGAACAAGATCTTATGATACAGGATACGAGAGATACTAAGTCCAAGGCACTACAATTATAACAACCTTAAAGGAAGTCTCGTTTTCGAGACTTATAATGCTAACATAACAACCTTAAAGAGGATTGGAAGCATAACAACCTTAAAGAGAATGAACGCCATTTCATTTATAAAGAAGATATACAACACAGTGTTATCACTCAAACAAATAGGGGTATTTCTCTCTATTCCGCCTCAAGTTCCCAAGTAACTTCTTCAAACTCTTGGTTCCGCCAATATACTTTAACTAGAGGCACCTATTTATTCCTCAACTTCTTAATATCACTGTCCAGTATTTGCACAGGTCTTTCTACATATGTCAAGTCTGTCTCAACATATAAATCATCATAAATTATCATATGCTCTGGATCCCTAATTTACTTTCTCAGATTTGATACATGAAAAACATCATGTATTGCCGAAAGGTGTGGGGGAAACGCAAGTATATATGCAACTTTTCTAATCCGTTGAATAATTTCAAAGGGACTCACGAACCTGGGTGCTAATTTCCCATGAAAATCAAACCTTTGAACTCCCTTCATAGGCGATACTTTGAGGAATACAAAGTCACATACCTCAAACTCAAGGTCTCATCGCCAAGTATCACTATATCTTTTATGGCGACTTTGAGCTATTATTAGTATTTTTCGAGCAAGCTTTACAACTTCCTGTGTCTACTGGAATCTATATGAATCGTAAAGGTTCTTTATCCCTACCTCTTGCCAACATAAGGAGTAGTACACCTTCGTCCATAAAGTTCTTCAAATGGTGTCGTGCCAATACTTGTGCGGTAACTATTGTTGTACGTGAATTCTTCAAGAGACAAATGTTTAATCCTTGATCCTTTCCACTCTAAGGCACATGCTCGGAGCATATCCTCTAAAGTCTGAATCATATGTTCTGATTGATCATCTGTTTGTGAATGATATGTTGTGCTCAAGCATAGTTGTGTACCTAAAGCTTTCATGAAGTTCTCCCAATAGTGTGAGGTGAATCGTGAATATCGATCAGAAAGTACTTCCTTTGGAATGCCATGGAGACGGATCACATGTGTAATATATGACTCAGCAAGCTGATCTGGAGTGGAAGATAAGCTTATTCGAATAAAGTATGCTACCTTAGTCAGACGATCTATTATAACCCATATACTATCTTTACCACCAGTCGTATGAGGTAAGCCTGTAACGAAGTCCATTAAAATGCTTTCCCATTTTCCATTGAGGTATAGGGAGGGGTTGCAACAATCCTGACGGCTTTTGGTGTGAAGCCTTTACCTATTGGCAAGTGAAACATGAATTAACAAATTCAGAAACATATTTCTTAATTTTCAGCCACTAAAAGTATGAATGAAGATCCTTATACATCTTCGTAATTCCTAAATGAATAGATAACATAGAGCAATGCGCTTCACGTAAGATGTCTTTCCTCGGTTCAGGTGTGTTTGGTACACAAACTATTAGATGGTTATATAGTAACCCATTGTATCTGGAATCCCTCTATCTTGTTCTTCTCAAGTTGTTGTCTCAAGTCTTTAAGGACCGGATCATCCTCCTCTACTTTCTTTATTCTACCTAGAGCTCTGGCTTATATCGATGAGGAATAATTATAGTATTAGCACTACTATCAAATGGTTTCCATTCACATAATGTTGATAGTACACCCCAGAAATAGATAACACTTACCAACCCATGTGAATAAGTTCTTCTACTAAGGGCATCTGCTACAATGTTCCCCTTACTGGGGTGGTAGGAGATGGTACAATTATAG
The DNA here is from genome assembly GCA_037367405.1 of Ottelia alismoides. Lineage (NCBI taxonomy): Eukaryota > Viridiplantae > Streptophyta > Magnoliopsida > Alismatales > Hydrocharitaceae > Ottelia > Ottelia alismoides. Next base: position 368,110 of record JAZKJV010003483.1, read on the forward strand.
TCATTCAACAACTCTAGCCACCGTATCTATCTCATTTTGAGCTCTTTCTGATCAAATAAATATTTCAAGCTTTTGTGATCGGTGAAGATTTCAAAAATAATACCATAATGGTAGTGTCTCCATATCTTTAAAGAGAAGACTACGATAGCTAATTTAAGTTAATGTGTTGGGTAGTTCCTCTCATGTGTCCGGAGTTGTCATGATGCATAAGCAACTACCTTACCATGTTGCATAAGAATTGCCTCAAGTATTTCTTTAGATGCGTCAGTGTACACTATAAACCCTTCAGTCCAAAAAGGTAGAGTAAGGACAGGTGCAGATGTTAAGAATTCTTTCAGTGTCTGAAAGCTATCTTCGCATGCATCAGACCATATGAATGGGACTTCCTTCTGATTTAGCCTAGTCATTGGAAATGCTATTCATGAAAAGTCCTTCACAAATCTTCTATAATACCCAGCTAGACCTAAAAAAGATCGTATTTCTGTAACAATCTTCATGCGTTCCCGAATCATTACTACACTAACCTATGTAGGATCAACTGATATACCTTCTCCAGAAACAACATGGCCTAAGAACGATACTTCGGACAACCAGAAGTTACATTTGCTATATTTAGCATACAATTTATTCTTCCTTAGTATTTTAAGTGCCTGCCGGAGATGGTTTTCATGATGATACTTATCCTTGGAGTAAATAAGCACATCATCGATAGAGACTACTACAAAGTGATCTGGAAACTCCTTGAATACTCTATTCATAAGATCCATGAAGGCTGTTGGGACATTTGTCAGTCCAAAAGGCATACCTAAAAATTCATAATGTCTGTATCTAGTTTAAAAGGCTGTCTTGGGGTATTTATGTCTTTAATTTTCATCTGATGGTATCCAGATCTTAAATCAATCTTGGAATACATAGTCAAACCCTGTAACTGGTCAAAGAGATCATCTATTTTTGGCAGAGGATACTTATTTTTTATTGTCCTCTTGTTTAGATGTTTATAGTCAATGTACAACTGCATCAACCCCTTCTTCTTCCTTACAAACAAAACAGGTGCACCCCATGGTGAAGTACTAGGATGAATGAAGCCTTTGTCTAACAGTTCTGGTAATTGTACCTTTAACTCCTATAACTCCGCCGATGCCATCCTATATGAAGGAATAAAGATAGGTTGAGTATCAGGTGTGAGAGAGATTTCAAATTCAATCTCTCGCTCAGGTGGTACTCCAGATAATTCATTAGGAAATACATCAGTAAACTCGCATACTATAGGCACATCTTCTATCAATCTATCTGACCCTGATGTAGTGGATACATAAGCTAAATAATATTAGCACCCTTGATCTAACACTTGTTGAGCCTTCAGAGTAGAGATGTATTCAATATTATCATTAGATGTCTTTTCAATGAACTGAAACTCTATCGAGTTAAGAAGGTGAAAAGTTACTGTCTTCTGAAAATAGTCAAGGCATGCATGATTCCTTTCTAGTCGGTCCATCCCTAGGATGAGATCAAAATAATTCATTTCGATAAGTAGTAGATAAGTAGATGATGCCCTGCAATCTGTCCCACACAGTTGTCTAAGATCTTCTTGAAATATAATTGACCTTGTGGTTCCTTATGCAGATAAGGGTTTTGGACTTCTATTGAAATCTTATCCTTACTGTAGGAGTCAAGTATTCTTCTTCTTATCTTTTTTCTTGAGTGCCTACAAAGTGCCTCCTCTACTGATCCTCCAAATGGAGTAGGAGCAACGGAATTCTATGGACTGATGGTATCTAGACACTTTCTTATGAGGGTGATTAGAACCATCAACTCTAGCATCCACGGGTCTGGATGACTTTGATTTCTCAATGTGGCATTGAGTCTTCTCTCTAATGCATGTTACCTTTGACACATCTCATGGGTCATCACTATCATAGCCTCTAATTTCCTAGACACATCTTGGTCTGCCATGATCCTGGATGAGTCAAGGCCAAAGGTTAGGTCCTATACGTTTTAACATGATGTACATAAAAAAGAATGACTTGTGAATGGTACTTCAGTCACTTATTAAGATCAAAGGATCTTAAGACCACGTTAGTTTCTGAATACCTCTCATAGTCATCATTTGCAGAGTTAATTATTGGAGTAACCGAGCTCTGATACCAAACTGTCATGACCCCGATACCAGGCTGTCGGATCCTTCCATATCCGGATCTAGTTACTCAACAATAATTTATTCAACAATTATAACTAACATTCAGAAACAGACTGCAAATAAAAATACTCAGAAAGAAGTATTTGATATTTTTCCATTCACAAAATAAAGTTCACATGTCAAATTGTCCCACTATAACCATTTACATGTACATCAGCTCGAAAGAAAATACACAAAAATATTACTAACTACCTTACAGAGTGGCAAGCTGGATGACTATGTTAGCTGGTTGCATTACTAAAGTCCTTGCAATGGTTCGTCGATACCTGTTGGATTTTTCATAAATCAGAGGATAACAATTAGTAAGTGCTAAGCAATGAAGAAGAGAAAAGTAAACAAATGTGTATTTTTTCAAAACTTGTTATAAAAAATTCATTCATTCTCATTACTTTATTTTCTATTCCTTTCTATTCTACATCAGGGATTAGTCCAGGGAATTACCTCACCACTATATGGACTCCAAAGCTGCGGACACTTCGGGATTGGAGATTGCATTGATATGGCAGGCTTATTGATGGCTTGGAATATACCCTTTTAATTGTATCGAATTATCGATTTCGTTACAGTCATATAAATCTGAATCGATCAAAAATTAACTGCAGAGATCGAATAATCGTCGAATGAAATTAACGCGTGGTTTTATGTTTGTTTAACCTGGACAAGTCCAAGATCGACTCAAGGAGACAAAGGAACAACTCGAGATCAGAATAGATGAATTAAATCACGGTTTTCCAAGAGGAGTTTTTTTTGTAATTTTCTAATGCAATAAAAAATGCCAATACACAAATGCGAATGAATTAGGTTAATAAGAAAACGATCCACTTAGCCAAATTAATCTTTCATGTGAAATTAATCCAAATCAGCCAAGTTATATTTTTCTTGAAACCAAATCCAATAACAAATGCAAAATGTATTTTCTCAGAATTTTTAGGCCTATGATGTACAAATGAAAAATGCAAACTTTTTTTTGGGTTTTTATGCAATTTTTGTGATAATGATAAGCAAAAATTATGAAAAATTCATTAGAAGTGAAATATGATGAAATGAAGCTACAATAATTTTTTAGATTTTCTGACAATATATGATTTTTTTATGATTTTTTTACTGAAAACAGAGTGACTGTGTATATTTAATTCCTAATAAATTCATGGATTGAAGTTATCCAGAGAAAGAGTTATCTCAAATAGATATTTTAATCAGGAATCCAGAAGAATTGAAATTTCTCAAAAAAGGTCTTCATGGATTTAATTCAAAATCATTTACTTAAATCACTAAGGAATTTATTTTATGCACAAGAGAACTCCAATTTGGACAAAATTTAGATTGTAATTAAATCACAATTAGAGGCATCACATGTGAGTTTTTCACAATTTTTGGAGTAATAAAAAAGTCTATGCAAATTTCAGATCTTAAATGGGTAAAATATCATAGATTTTAAAACTATGATTTTTAATAAATTATCTGATGCTCACAAAAATTATAACTAAATATCTAAATGATACAAAATTAGTTGCTCATCAATGTGATATTTTTTATTAAAATAAATGATGCAAGATGATTGTTCAAATAAATACTCAAACACAGGGTTATTCGTGTAAATACATAATCAAAATGGAATGAACTAAAATGTGTTCAGGAATATGTTTGCCAATAGTAAAACATAGCAGATTGAATATGCAATTTTCACAATGAAATTAAAAAAATAGACCTCTGAATCGGGGTTCTCATGCTAGGGCAGCGCGAGGCATTGGCGGCGTGAGCGAGGAGGGATGCGAGCTGGTGGCGGCGGTCGCGCGACACGGGAGCATAGGCACGCGAGGAGCGTTGGATACATAGGCGACGCTGCGATGCTGCAGGGCACTCGTGTCGGTCGCGGTTGTCGACGTCACAAGGGGAAGTGTGTGGGTTAAGGGCGGCGGGGCACTACAGAGGGGTACAGTGCGGGACTGCTGGCGGGGCAACGCAGCATCGTATGGAGGGCTGAGGAGCGGAGTTGCCGCAAGCTGGAGGAGGGCGGCGGTGGCGATGGGGCTCACGGCGGCCAGCACTCGAGCAACAAGTCACGGGCTACCGTAGAGGCTGGCGAAGTTAGCGGTGTGGCTGGCCGCATAGATGATGGTGAGGGGCACGGCGACATGCCTGGAGGTGAGGTGGAGGCGTGCTCGGGCGTCGAGGCGGCGAAAGTGTCGCAGCAGCCTGGAGGCACACATGTGGACACGAGAAGGACTAGAGCTTTGCGGTGCGTGGCGGTGTCTGGTTGCCACTGGAGGACGGATGGACAGTGCGGGAGTCGTAGGCGGTCGATGCACCTGGGGCTGGTGTGGAGTGGGCTGGCCACCGTGGACCTGCAACTTTTTTTTTGTTTTTTTTAAAATTTTTTTGTTGTTATTTTTTTGTAATCGGGAATCAAGATGTAGGAAAAAAAATGTGGAAATAAAATGAGAGGTGAAAATTTGGTGATTTAGTAAAGGTGATTGTATGTTGAAGTGAAAAAAATATGGTTAGATAAAAAATAAAATGAAAAGATAAAGATAGAAGATTTACCTGTATTGTCGCCGAAGACGGGACTGTAATGTGCGGCCTCCTTCATGGCCTTGATCAGCTTGGCAAAAAGCCAAAAAACTAGGCAATCCCCTTTTGGAGGAATGCTACGTGAACAAGGCTTGCGGATCTCGCCTGGACTTGTCGTCGCTTAACACCAATGGATGAGCTGTCACCTCGGAACCTTGGCGGAGCTGGAGCTCTTCTCACACGTAGAATGGCGGATGAAGATGAATGTAGAGGGTGATTGGAATAAATAGGAGGAGGAATTTGGGAATAAAGTGGTATGGAAGTTGGAGGAGTGGTGGAAGATGAGGGGAAGACGGGAAGTTGGTGACTTGGAGTAGAGGGCAAGTAGAGGGAGAAGAAGTAAAAGGGAGAAGAGAGAAAAAAAATAAAAATATAATATAATATAAGTAAAATAAGTAGGATACTAAAAATAACAATATAATTAAAATAATAATAATAAAATAAAAAAAAATATGAAAATAATAAACGGGGTGACATGTGGCGGCTCCAGGAGCTGCCACGTGTGGCTCCTAGAAAATTCAAAAATTAAATGTAAAGAAAAATAAAAATATAATAACAAAATGGATTAAATCAAAAAGTTGTCAACATGGAAGTTTCTCGTCTCAACGAGACCTACAACTTTTGTGAAGGACCAAAAATCAAATAAAATCATCTGTACGAAGTGTATTTTTGGGTGGTACCTTATAGGTATAAAATACCATATTTTTGTCTTTTGTATTTTTTTGTTATTTTTAAATAAGAAAAAAAATTTAAAGAAAGTTAGAAAATATGAAAGTAATATTTACTACTTAATATACTTTTTTATATTTTTAATAATTAATAAAATCAAAGAATAAAATACAAGTGCAAAACGGTCAATATGTACAATATACAATAGGGGCCCAAAACCCAAGTTTCACATACTATCTCTGATTTTAATGAAATTAGTCATGTTTTGAAGGTCTCTGAATGTGTATTAGTTTAGAAGTGAGTATACATAAATCAGACTATGTATGAGAGAGATATGCGCATTTTACGTCTCCTAGCTTCAAACTTGGATTCAGATTTTATTGGTCTAATTTGCAAGTTAGTATTTTTTAACATTTTTATTTAATTAGTGTTAGTAATATATACACTATAGAGTTAATTTTATTGGATTTGGGATTAGTATAATATATAATAGGTGAATTTAATTATATACATGTGAATATGTACACGTGATTTTTTAGCTCCTTATTTAATGGAAATATGAATGCTAAAATGCAGATAGTATTTACACATGCATGAATGCTAATTATGGAATATAAGTAGAAGTATGCAACTAAGTGCTCAAGAACAAAGATCTATTTTCAACTCTTAGAGTAATGAATCACAGATTCATCAACCCCCTATACTTAAACCTTGCTCGTCCCCGAGCAACTAAGATGAAATGCAAGAGTGAAATGATTTTGGATTCCATACCAAGGTCATGAACAAAAGGTGAAAATAGAGCTTGAATCGACCTTTGGATTAATTGTTTGGTGGAACCTTATTGGGATCTGAATTTAAGACCAAACAACCTTTAAGTTCCACAAGTCTTCTATTCAAGATGCCTCAACAGTCCAGTCAGAACAAATCCTCTTATGCAAATTTTGATGGCCAAGAATCTTACTTGTACTGTGTAATTGAAATATAGCTCTCCACGTCAGAAATGGCAAAGATCTATCCTCCTCTAACAAGGTAACTCTAGTTCACCGGTCCAGTAACTCTTTCCGTAAGGAGCGGGGTATTCCCTTCTAAGTTCAAGTGCAACCGGCTCAAGAAGAGGGACGGAGAGAAGAATGGACGGTATCCAGTGTAGCTACCTATCCTAAGATGCTTGACGAGTGTAGCCAAGTCATCCAGCAGTTGGCTTCTATGGTATGAGGCTTTGAAGCATATGCCTTGCAAATATACAGACTCCGACATGCATTTTATTTTCAATCAGACTTGTCCATTTTTTTGAGTTCTCTCTTTTCTTTTATTTTTTTGAACTATATACAAGGTGCAACATGTACATCAGGGGTTTTTCTCCTTGAGCCAGTAGACTATCCCTCTTTTGAAGCTTTATTGCAACCCACAGCATCTTGTCCTTAGACATCAACACCACCAGACTAGGTTGAGATGCACTACCCTCCCTAGAGGAGGAGATATGTTTCCACCCATGTTCTACTCCAAGCTAAAGGATTATACCTCCTCACCACCTCATCAATGAAGAGATACGTGCATGGTGCTTGTCCAAGTTAGGTCACTGTCTATAAGAATCATGTGTGTGCACAAGATATTCTACTTAGACTAATCAAGATGACATGTGAACGTAGACTTGCGGACTCAACGAATTAAGTCACTTGACCTGAGAAATCTTAGCTCCAGTTCCTATAAGGTTCCTATGAAATTATATAGATTAAGGTCAAATCAGATTCGTCCTCAACATCTATCCATAACTTGGTTCAAAACCCACTAGCTTTCCACTTTGCATATGCATGACACGTAGATGAGATGTAGTTGACATGCTACAGAGATGAATGAAATGCAGGACTTTTTTTTGTTGAAATGCAAGGATGATATGCAAGAGTAAATAAGAAGCCTTTATTTTCAACATTTTTATTTTATTTTCTGGTATACAACCATTTTTACTATTTACAATAATTTTTAGTTTATACAACTTGTACATAATATACATAGTATACAAGTAATTTTTTGGTATACATCCTATTTTACAACAAATTTTACAAAAGTATTATTTACAAGAATTTTACAACCTTTTTTCTACAAGCATTATACATATTATACAAGTATACATGTAAATTATTTTTTCAATATTTACCCACCCTATAATTATTGCATAATATATACAAAAATACGTGAAAATATGCAAAAGTACGAGCTATGGGTAAAGTATATATGTAATATATACATGCCCCCTATACTTAGCGTGTGCTACGTCCTCAGAGCAAGAAAACGATGAAAAAACATAGCTCGTGCTAAGCGTAGGAGAGCTAAAATTACAAAAAGTACAGAAGTCGCTCTGCCCCCTATACTTAGGCTCTAGCAGCCTAAGTGTAGAAGAAGATCGAAAATGGGGAGGATGAGGTCAAGAGGGGAAATGGATGAGTATATACATGGCGGGCATCAGTCTCCCCTATACTTAGGCTCTGGTCAATTTAAGTATAGGACAAGTGTGGGTATGAGGACCAGTGTGCTCTGGAGGATGTACAATAAATGGTGAATAGACTCGGGCCACTGTCCCCCTGACGATTCTGAAAATACTGCTTTAAGAAGTTGTTTTTATCTTCGTGAGTGAAAACAAAAATGTGTCGTTCGTTGTAGGTGGCGATCGGAAACGGTCAAGAAATAACCACAAATTTTTAATCAATTTTAATCCGGTGGTCTTATGTTTATTTTACTTGGGCAAGTCCCAAGGTCGATCACAAGGAGACAAAGGAACAACCTAGAGTTGTGCCTATCCAATTTTGAGTTCGGTTTTCAAGGTGGTCTTTTTTTGGATTTTTCAATGCAATAAGGGATGCAAATGCAAATTCGGCCTATTTTAGGGACTAGAATGTAAATTTCGATCAAACAGTGTCCGAAAAATAATAAACTTGGCCACAATGCAAATGATGATGAAATAAATGCACTGTAATTGTTTTGGAATTTTTGGATGCAATATGAATTTTTTATGAATTTTTAAATGCTAACAGAATGATTTTCAATATTTAATTATAATAAATATTAAACCTACTTATTTTCAAGAGATAAAATAATCTAAGATCTATCACTAGGAGCTGGATCTCAGAAAAATCCTAAACCTCGAAAATGTGGGGTTAAATACCTATTAAAAATTAAATACTGAAATATACTAAATGATTTTTACAGAGCAAATTATGCATGCAAATGCAAAGATTTTTTGGCACAATGTTAAACACCAATAACTCTACAATATGTGATTTTTTCGGGGATTTTTAGAGCAATGGTTAATTAAATATGAATTTTAGAGCGCAGATTGGGAAAAATATGTAACTTTCTATAAAACAATTAATTATTAATCAACCACTATTCACAAAAATACCCACAATGTGTCAAAATGTAGAGAATTATATGAGGAACATCATGCAATTTTTTAATAAATAAAATGATGTCTAGAAGAGGTTCAAAAACTAAGGGGAATACAGGAGTATGAATGCAAGCATAGTAAATAAAATAAATAAAGAAAAGTGCAGTGGGGGGCTTTGTGTAATTACCAAGAAACAGAGGGCAAATTCTGCAATTATTCCAGAGCGGCACGTGCGTAGCACGTGCCCTCTAGTCGATGGACTGACGCGTAATATGGAAGGCTTCTGAGGACGCACTTGAAAAATGCCCAATGAGCACGTGCAAGGCACGTGACTCCTGGGTTGGACTCTGACCGACATTCCCCTCCTCACGTGCTCGGCACATGACGGGGCCTCGAGCCTCGAGCCCGGCTGCGGTGGTGGATACGAGGCGGAGTGACGCCGTGCTCAGGTGGTTGTAGTCAATGATGACATTGGCGGTGCTGGAGCGTCGACTGGAGATGATGAGCGATTGAGGATGCCTGTCCCAGGCGGAGTTGCGGTTGGCCGACAAACGGCCAGGGGGCGTCGGTGAAGCAGCGGTTGGCGGAGCTGGAGGTCGATGAAGACGGTGACGAAGTGGCGGGGCTCCGGTGGTACTCCAGGCGTGGATGAATTCGGCGGCGTTGGCGTTGCGGTGGTCGTTGGGGAAGCTCGAAGGTGATGGAAGATGACCGGAGCGTCGATGAAGATAAAGGAGGAGGGTCGGAACGATGGAGGTTGGCGTTGGTCGTTGCTCTGAGCGAAGATGATGCTCAGAGCGACGATGGAGATGATGCTCGGAGCGTCGGCAGAGAGGGAGAGAGAGAGAGGGTGAGGGTACCTGGACGAAGAAGGAGGCTCGACGGCGAATGACCGGAGCAAGAGCAACACCTTGAGAAGTTGCTGCGACGAGGGAGATGGCCTCGGATCATGCCGGCGGAGGGGTACGGGCTGTCACTTTCGATGAGGTCCTCGGGGTGAACGGCGGATAGGGGGATGAGGAGGCGATGGCATCGTTTATATAGGCGAGAGGGAGGTTGTTGGCTGGGAGGAGATAACGGAGAGGTTGGATGGTGGCGCGAGTTTGGCGGCGGCGAGGTCAAAGGATGGGCGGCCGGTTGCGACTAAAGCGGTGGCGGTGGTTGCGGAGAGAGGCGGCGGCCATTGGGGAAGACGATGGGCCACGGCCGTTCGATCAGCCGAGATCGAACGGCCCCGTGGTGGCCACGTAGCGCGGGTGAAGGGGAGGGAGAGGCGTGTGCGTTGCGCGTGCCTAGGATGGCACGTGCGACGCACGTGCGCCCCTTTATTTTATTATTATTTTATTATTTTTTATTATTTTTTTATTTTTTTATATTATTTTTTATATAAAAATGATATAAATAAAGCTCAAAAACCGCTGACACGTGGCGGCCTCTGGGTCTGCCACGTGTCAGCACCAGAAAATTTGAAGGAAAAACATTTTGTAAAATCGAAAATAAATAGTAAACGACCTCAGATCGAAAAAAAATCCTTCACGAAAAATTCTCATCTCGACGAGATCTAAAACTTGCATGAAGACATCAAAGCCAAAATCAGTCATATGTAAAAAGTGAATTTTTGGGGTATCCCATGTACATAGAATACCTTGATTTTTGGATTTTCTGATTTTTTTTGTCATTTTTAAACAAGATAAAAATCCAAAAAAATATAGAGAAATCAACGATAAATAAAAGACATCTAAATCTATTTTTTTGGATTTTTATTAATAAAGAGAATATGTACATAAAATATAGGTCTAAAACCGCTAAAATATACAATGTGCAAAAGAAGCCCAAAACCCATCTTTCACATACGAGCTCCGATTCACTTGTTTTGAAGGTATTTGAATGTGCATTAGTTCAAAAGTGAGTAGAATCAAATCGGACATTGGATGGGGAAGTTATGTGGTTTTAGTCCGAAAATCCTGAAATTAGGTTTTGGGTTTTTGGTCCACTTATTTGGGTTAGTGAATTTTTTGTATTTTTCATTTATTCTGTTAGTGATATGTACACAATGAAGGTGGTTTTGGATCATTCGGAGTTAGCATGAAGGAGTTAAAAATGGGGGAAGTTAGGCTATTTATAGGTCAACTTTGGCTTGGTTTTTTTTGGCTTCTTATTTTGTGCAGAAATTAATGCTAAAATGCAATTCTTATGAAATCATGCATGAATGCTAATTTTGCGAAATAAATGCAGAATGCAGTTGATTTTGAGGGACTTGAGCTTAATTAATATGACTTAGAGTGATGAATCCGAGATTCATCATCCCCCTATACTTAAACCATGCTCGTCCCTGAGCATCAAAAAGAAATGCCATGAGGTGAAATGAGATTGGGTTCCATACCAAGACCATGAACTGAAGGTGAAAGTGAGACTAAACTCGACCTTTGGATTAATAGTGTGGCGGAACTTCTTGTGAGACTTAGAATTTTAAAATCAACAGCCCTCAAGTTCTACACATCATTGTCACAGTTTCGGCTCAGAAGTCATCTTAGATCAATCATCTTCCCAAAGTATACCCCTATGAATATTGAACAACCAACTCAAGTGTGTGAAGGGTTTTAGCTCTTCCCATCCAGAATGCCGGACTACCATGCTCCTCTCCTCTTTAGTAACTTGTCCTCGAGGAGTCAGGTATTTCCTTCTAAGGTCTGTCGTGCTGTGTTCACAATCGAATGAGGGAGAAGTTAGAAGAAGAAGAAAAGAACTGGAGGGTGGCCAGTGTAGTCACCTCTCCTTGTGAAGATGGCCAGTGTAGCTGAGTCTCCACCAAGATCTGCAGGTTCTTGAAGCTTGGACCTTTTTGGTCAGATTTTTATTTGGTAGAATGCTTCTTTGCATTTGGAATTTTTGGTGGTTCTGCTTGGATCTTGTTGTGCCCCTACGGATATAGAATCTTTTTGTTCCGTACATTTTTTTTGGTCTTAGAAAAATTGTGCCCAGCCATCCATCCCTTTTCCGAAACTTTATTTCAACCCGTACTCCGGTCTTTAGATTTCCACGCTACCAGAAAAGAGACTTACACAGTCTTCCAACTTCCCGTCTGAGTTGAGCTAAGTGCATAGTGCGAGAGTACAAATTAATTCCCTATTCCAGAGTTGTACCCAGAATGAAGAGACCAGGTTAGACACTAAGAGTCAAACTCTGCACACTGTCATGTGGAACTTAAAGAATTAGGTCAAAAGACCTGAAGCTCTTAAAATCCTATTTCTTGGTGAAGTTCCTCTGAAAATTAGGTGGATTAAGGTCAAGTCCAGACCACTCTCGGTTTCGGCTCACAACTTGATTCAGAACCCAATGACTTTTCACAGACGCAGATGCATGTGATGCTGGATGAAGTGCAGGTGTATGAAATGCAGACATTTTTTTTGTGCGTGTGTGTGTGCAAAGATGAAATAAGAAGCCATTTTTTTTAAAAAAATTTGGGTAAGTCAGTGTTAGTAGAAAACTCTCCCTTTCCTTTTCATTTCTTTTGTTTTTTTGTGTTTTTTTTGTTTTTTTTTCAAAGAGATTACCCACCCCGTAAATACATATAGACTTACGCGAAAGTATGAGATATGGGTAAACTATATACAAAGTATATATATACAGAGCACCCTATACTTAGCGAGTGCTTTGTCCTCAGAGCACAAAAAGCGTAATGAAGACATAGCTCGTGCTAAGCGTAAGAGAGTTAAAAATTATATACAACGAGATAGGAAGCAGGAAAAGAGGCGGTCATGATATGCGAATGAGGAGAGTATATACAGGTGGGTGTCGGTTCCCCCTATACATAGGATTTGGACAGCCTAAGTATGGAAAAAGTGTGGAAATGGAGTGATCGGGAGAAAGAGAACTGTGATGAAAGAAATGGTATATACAGATGGCATCGGTCCCCCCTATACTTAGGCCTTGGCCTAAGTAGAGGAAGGACTGTACAAGGGGACTGATGTGGTCGGGAGGGAGGGTGGTTTTGATCTGATGGATCTTCAATGTCCTTATTCTGCGTGAAATAGATGGCCTCAACTTGAACTGTCTGCTCTTTAGGTGATTCAATATATGGTTTCAGCAACTGCCCATTTACTGAGAAAGGTTGTGCATCCTCTTTGAGTTCGGCAATGTCTACACTTCCATTAGTATGCACATCGATGACATAGTAAGGACCCGTCCATTTTGATTTTAGTTTCCCATGAAAAATCTTTAACCGAGCATTAAACAACCAAACTTTTTGCCCAGGGACAATGGTCTTGTCTCGAATGTGTCTGTCATGTCATCTCTTGACCTTGTCCTTATAAATCACACTCTTGTGGTATGCCCGATTTCGGATTTCAATTAGCTCATTCTGATTTAGGTCTCGACACAATTTCCCAAGGTGACAACTCCAATTTAACTTTTTGATCGCCCATTCAGATTTGTGGATCAATTCTGCAGGTAGATGGCATGGCTTGCCATAGATCATCCTAAAAGGTGAAGTACCGAGTGGGGTCTTATAGGCTGTCCTATAGTCCTATAGAACTTGGTCCAACAGCTTAGACCAATTCTTCCTATCGGGACGGACCAACTTCTGAAGAATACCCGTCACCTCTCTATTAGAAACCTCTGCCATGCCATTAGATTGTGGATGATATGGGTTGGCTATTCTATGCTCAAATTTGGGATACCAAATTTGTACTCCTTAGCCAAAGATCTCATCTCCTTGTTCACAAAGTGGCTACCTCCATCAGAAATCAAAACTTTTGGTATCCCGAATCTTGCAATGATATTATCCTTGATGAATTTACAGACGGTTTTGCTATCTGCTGTTCGGGTTGGAATAGCTTCTACCCATCTTGACAAATAATAAACCGCTAACAAGATGTACTCAAATCCATTGCTATTGGGAAAGGGACCCATAAAATCAATCCCCCATGCATCGAAAACATCACAGAAAATCATTGGTTGCGTGGGCATTTCATCTCGATGACCGACAATCCCTCCCATTCTTTGACAAATTGGGCATGACCGTACGAATTCATTAGCATCCTGAAATAAGGTCCGCCAGTAAAATCCACATTGGAGTACCTTGTGTGCGGTTCTCTTTCCCGAATGGTGTCCTCCAGCCTTGAGAGAATGACAATGTGTGAGGACACTCTGATATTCCTCTTGAGGAATACAGCTTCGCCAGACACAATCCGGTCCTTCATAGAAAAGGAAAGGATCGTCCCAATGGTATTTTCTCGAATCTGTCTTTAATCGATCAATCATTTTCTTGGTACAACCAAAGGGAACCTTCTTGGAGACAAGATAGTTCACTATGTCGGAATACCATGGGCTTGAATCAATGACGCAAATTGATTCGTCTGGAAATGTCTCCTTGATTGGTCCAGTATCAGGATTATCGTTTTGCTCTATTCGGGAAAGGTGATCAGCAACAACATTCTTTATTCTAGGTTTATCTTTTATCTCCAAATAAATTCCTGGATTAAAAAGATCTATCTCAAAAGTCGTGCCCTAGCATCTTTCTTATCCATGAGATATCTGATTGCTGTGTGATTTGTGAAAATAGTCACCTTGGAGCCCAATATGTATAATCTGAAATTTTCAAGGGCCCAAACAACCGCAAGCATCTCCTTTTCAGTCACTGTGTAATTTCTCTGTGCAGGATCCAACACTTTGGTCACGTAGTGAATCGCATAAGGAATTCCATCTCTTCTTTGTCCAAGTACCCCTCCGACAACAAAATCCGATGCATCAGTCATGATCTCAAAGGGAAGAGACCAGTCGGGCGCTTGTAATATCGGCGATTCACATATTTTCTTCTTCAGAAGCTCGAAGGCCTCTAGACACCTATGATTTACAATAAACTCAGTGTCTTTGCCTAAGAGCTCAGTCAGTGGGCGGGCGATCTTTGAAAAATCAGGTATAAATCTTCGATAGAATCCAACATGCCCTAAGAAAGACCTCACTGACTTGACGTTGGTTGGTGGCTCAAGTTTCTTGATCACATCCACCTTGGCAGGGTCGACCTCCATTCCCTTTTTGGAGATGACATGCCCCAACACGATACCCTCAGTTACCATAAAGTAACTTTTCTCCCAGGAGAGTACCAAATTAACCTCCCTGCATCTCTGAAGGACTCGGTCCAAGTGTGCTAGACATGTATCAAAAGAATCACCATGAACTGAGAAGTCATCCATGAAGACCTCCAGGAAATCACCAACCATTTCGGCAAATAAGACAATCATGCACCGCTGAAATGTGCCTGGGGCATTACATAGCCTAAATGGCATGCGCTTGAATGCGTAAGTACTGAAGGGACATGTGAAAGTGGTCTTTTCCTGATCCTCAGGAGCGATAGCTACTTGATTGTAGCCTGAGTACCCGTCAAGAAAACAGAAGAATGCCTTCCCTGCAAGTCTCTCCAAGATTTGATCAATAAATAGCAGTGGAAAGTAATCTTTCTTGGTCGCAGCATGCGGGTGCCTGTAATCGACACAGACACGCCATGACGTGGGTACTCGGGTCGCGATCTCTACCCCCTCCTCGTTGGTGACCATCTGGATTCCCGACTTCTTCGGGATGACATGAAGGGGGGGGGCACCCACTTGGAGTCAGAAATGGGGTATATGAATCCTGCTTTGCACCATGTTTCTATCTCTTTCTTCACTACGTCCCGAAGATTGGGGTTTAATCTTCTCTGAAATTCACGGGAAGGCCTTGCACTATCCTCAACATAAATTTGGTGCGAGCAGAGAGCGGGGTTTATCCCAACGAGATCCGACACAATCCAACCGATGGCTTTTCGATTTCGCTCAAGGACTTCGAGTAATCTAGACTCCCGATTTAGTGTCAAGGATGAGCTAATGATCACAGGAAATTTTTCTTTGGGTCCATTGAGAAATGCATACTTCAGTGTGGGGGGTAGCGGTTTCAGCTCTGGTAATTCTGAACATCAATTAAGTCAGGATGAATTCTTTTTGTATCTGGCTCAATGTCGGTTGGTGGTGAGTCACTGTGTGAGATGTTTGCTACTAATTCCGAAGACAGATGAGTCGGATTGCTAAAGTAGAATGGTAATTCGGCCAGAGCCGCGTCCGATTCGTCATCGATAGTTCTTGATTGCCCCAGAGATGATGGGACTGACAAATCTGAGAGGATTTATGTGTCATCAAGAGTGAGATAATCTGGGTGTCTCGATATGTTTGGAAATATTTCGCAAACTGCATTGTGCATCATTTCTTCTTCCGAGGGAGTGCTTTTCGTGTGTATGTCTGGCAATTGGTCCCACGGCCCAGTGGTTGGTGGTGAGTCTAGTCTTTGCCACTTTGTCTGCTTCATCTCCAAGTCTATTTCCCCTCCTGGATTTCATCATGCCAGAACTGTAATCGAATACAGCCTTAGCGGTTCTTAAGAATGGTCTTCCGAGGATGATTTGTGATTCTTTCCAATGGTTCGGGGTCTCCATATCAAGAACAGTGAAGTCCACTTTGTATTCTGTACCCTCGATGGTGATGATGACATTCTTTACTTCTCCCTTAGGTCTTTTGGTGGATTTATCATCAAATTGGAGTAGAGATGATGATTTCTTGAGAGGACCTAACTCCAATCTATAGTATAAGGCTAAAGGTAGAAGATTTATGAAAGAACCATTGTTGAGGAGTGTGCGTGTAAACGCAATGCCGCCAATGTGACTCTCCACATAATGGGCGCCCAGATCCCTTTTCTTTCTTGGCAGATGCTGATTTTTGACACATTTGGTGGTGGCAACTGTCAAGATGTGAGTCTCCACAAATTGACTTGTTCTCTTTGTTCAAGTCCTGGTGGGAGTGCATCTTGCCTTTAAATATTTCTGTAAGGCAGGGTTACTGGACACATACTGGTCAATGGGTACTTTGACTGTGATGTTTTGCTGGCAGAATTTTTCCATTACTGGATCATCTTGAATGTTTTTCTTTTGTTTTCCTTTCTTGAGGGTATGGGGGAAAGGAATGGAAGCATTTGAGACAGGAGATAGAAGGTCAGAATCATAAATACGAGCATCTTTATTAGACTTGGAGTTTTTATTACAATCAGCAGATTTTTGATAATAATCAAAATCAGGTTGCTGGAAAGATGACAAAGGTATTTTTGCAGCAACTAGAGGTTCAAGGTCCTCTGTAGACTCCATAGATGCTTTCCCTTTCTCTGGTGCTGGGATCTTCAGGCGTCCTTCTTCATCCTCCTCGGAAGCATCCTCCGGCTGATCTTCCGAGTCTTCATGAACCGATTCCCGAGTCCGGTCAGGTACGGCCACTGTCCTTTCGCTCCTGAGTGACATGGCATAGATATAGTCAAACGAAAGGATCTCATGTTCAGATGTGGAAAAATATGAATAGTATACATGGCCATTGTGTTGAGATGATTGAGATTTGTTCAAGCTATTGGGGTTAGCTTGAACTTGGGCAGGAATGGTTGTGGTGGGAACAGTCTGCTCATCCTTCCATCAGGATAGACGATTAACATCCACCCCAGATCATACAGCTCGTTTCGGAAGCTGTGAAGTTCTTCCAACATTTGTCTCTGGAGATCAACAGGTTCTTCTTGAGGATCGGATGATTGAGCTGATGGTCTGGGGGCTTGGTGTTGCTGACGGTATTGCTGAGGTTGGTTCTGGCGATTGTAGGGTTGCTGCTGCTTTGGATGCTGGGACGTTGAAATGCTTTGAGGGTGCTATGGAGGCTGAGGGAATGCGGCATTATAGAAAGTGGGGGAACGCTGATAAGGCTGGCGATCCCCCATACTACCATGTCGGGTAGTGTCCTGTGTGTACCAAATGCCATTTATTTCAAAGGTCATGGGCGGGACTTCTTTGATTGTCTCGGCCGGTGGGGGTGGTTGCTGAGAAGCTTGGGCATAGGATTGGTCATGTACCCATGGTTGTTGTTGTTCTGATCCTAGCTGCTCCTGGACATGGTGCACATGGTAGATCGGAACCGTTGGTGCAGTAGGTACCCCCATCTTGGACATCTTAGTAGTGAGCTCCTCCATATGCTTTGGGAACTGAGAGATCCGGTTGTCGATGTCGCTCACTCTCTTATCCACTATTGTTAGTTTATCAGCTATGAAGTACATGTTTGGAATCAAGTCCTCCGCTATTTCAGCAACCGTCTGCTTTCCGCCTTTGGCTTGAAGGGTGTTCAGGGAATCAGTGTAGGCTCTACTAGCAAGTTGAGAGCGGCTTGTTTCCGCCATCTGCCCCAGTATTTTCCAGACGGTCTCAGCTCCATGTGATGAATAATTTCCTCCGCTGGCAGCGCTAACTAACCCTTGAGTCTCATGATTGAGGCAGAGTAGAGGGACTGGACTAGGATGTTGTTGTCCAGATCATGGCAGGGACATTTCTATAGTAGATCTTTAAACCGATCCCATGCCTCACAGAGTGGTTCATTGGGCATCTGAGAGAAACAGGTGATGCGGGTCCTCATTTGATTGGTCCGGCTTAAGGGGTAAAATTTCTTCAAGAATAAGTTTTTAAAACTCTTATAAGTCGTCACAGTCACCCCCAAGTTCTTCACCCAGTAGTCTGCTTTCCATTTCAAGGCGAAAGGTAGTGCAGTGAGACGAATGTAGTCTTGGCTGATTTGTGGGTGCCTCAGATTAGAACAAATCAGCTCCAGGTCCCGCAAGAATTAATATGGTTCCTCAGTCGTATTACCATGGAATTGAGGTAATTGACTGACAAAATGTGGCTTCAGTTCATAGTGGATCGCTGGTTGTTGTGGCTGTAAATAATTCCACACTTGATACTGTCCAGGGTTGTAGGAGACTTCCATTGGCACTTCTTCCCCAACATTCAATTGCTCAAGATGTTCCCTCAGTAATTGTTGTTGCTTCTCAGATGCAACCAACCTCGCTAGAATCATTTGAATAGCGTCATCATTTGTTTCATCTTCAGGGTCTTTTTTGGAAGACATCTTGGGTGGCATCTCTTCTTCTTCACCTTCAGAATATAAAGGATTCGAGTTAACAGATAAGAAGGAATTGATGTAGCAGTTATCCTCAATCTTTTTTGGTGAGACAGAGACAGTGTGGGTCTGTCCTCCTTCTAGGAAGAAGAAGGAATCGTAGGAATATGGTTCTTGGGAAGGGTTTCCCGGAGGCCAAGCGGGTCCAGAGTAAGAGTTTCTCTGGGCTCTTGAGATTGGAGAGTTTGTGGTAGAGAAAGAAGGGTTCGTGGAGTCCGAACAAGAATTACCACAATCTTGCATTCTAGAGGTCAACAAGAGGTTTGCGGTTTATGATGTAGGCACAAGTGTGCAGTATTCGTTGATGGCTTAATTTCTACGCACAAACCAAACACCATACAAAGAGTTCTTTCACCAACTCACTCAATGAAGGTTGTAAGAGTTCGACCGATTATCTTGTCAGTTTTAATTGGTGAGAATTCAAATCTTGCAAGTCGTTCAAACGAGCTGTTAGGTTTTGGAGCTTGGCTCTATCCTAGTGTGCGTTTCTCTCCTCGCTGCAAGATAAAATCAAACAATGTCGGGGTTGCTCTCCCGCAGAAATTCTTGATTTTATGGGTTCTTAAGATCGGCTATATTTAGCAGTCCCAATTTTAATGAGGTGATCACTGAAAAATTAGATGAGCACAAATACACGTCTACCGTACAGTCCCAATTTCCTTTAAACTTATGTGATAAAACAAGAGGGAGGATTTCGAGAAAAGCTGATGCACGTGAAAAACAATGATGTATGCTCAGTTAGAAGACTTACAGTGCCTCCTCGCAATCTCCATATGGGATGTAGTACAGAATTGAAAAATTTATTCTAAATGCGTGCAAGCCGATAAAAACCGCACCTAAGCAGAAAGTTCTATTAGCAGGAATAATTGAGTTAAATTTTTGGCTAAGTTGAACGATCTAATGTGCTCTTAATTAAGTGCAGTGTGGCTTAAGTCCTACGAGCACAAGCAAAAAAATATAAATGCTCTGAGAGCCGTATGTGTAGGTCTATCCTATTCGCCACTCAAGTCGGGCCCCACCCTCAACAGAGAGTGAAACAGGCCACGACACACCACAAATAGAGTTCAAGGTATTTTTTACATGCGCGAGAGTCCAAAAGGACACCGCTGTAAATGAGCAAGTAAATAAAATTGCGGAAATTCAAAACCTAGACTCTACTCTCTCTCACAACTCGACTCGATCCTAAATTAATTTACGGCTTCTTCGGATGTCGGTGAAGATGCGTCGGTTTCTTGAAAACCGCTCCACGTACGCCGGGTACCTCGCAAGAAAAATAAGAGATATTTGTGTAAGAGCGTGCTTCAAAAAATAGAACAAGCGAATAAATGCTGAAAAATAAATGCTGGAAATAAAATGGTATTCATAATGAAAAATTTGGGGGTCAGACTACCCGAATGCGGAAAACCGAGCGAAAAATGTCAAAACACAAAACTAAGCCGTTTGCCTCCCCGGCAACGGCGCCATCTGAAGATTCCGAAAATACCGCTTTAAGAAGTTGTTTTTATCTTCGTGAGTGAAAACAAAAATGTGTCGTTCATTGTAGGCGATGATCGGAAACGTCAAGAAATAACCACAAATTTTTAATCAATTTTAATCTGGTGGTCTTATGTTTATTTTACTTGGGCAAGTCCCAAGGTCGATCACAAGGAGGCAAAGGAACAACCTAGAGTTGTGCCTATCCAATTTTGAGCTCGGTTTTCAAGACGGTCTTTTTTTGGAATTTTGCAATAAGGGATGCAAATGCAAATTCGGCCTATTTTAGGGACTAGAATGTAAATTTCAATCAAACTATGTCCAAAAAATAATAAACTTGGCCACAATGCAAATGATGATGAAATAAATGCACTATAATTTTTTTGGAATTTTTGGATGCAATATGAATTTTTTTATGAATTTTTAAATGCTAACAGAATGATTTTCAATATTTAATTATAATAAATTATAAACCTACTTATTTTCAAGAGATAAAATTATCTAAGATCTAACACTAGGTGATGGATCTCAGAAAAATCCTAAACCTCGAAAAAGTGGGGTAAATACCTATTAAAAATTAAATACTGAAATATGCTAAATGATTTTGACAGAGCAAATTATGCATTGAATGCAAAGATTTTTGGGCACAACGTTAAACACCAATAACTCTACAATATGTGATTTTTTCGGGGATTTTTAGAGCAACGGTTAATTAAATATGAATTTTAGAGCATAGATTGGGAAAAATATGTAACTTTCTACAAAACAATTAATTATTAATCAACCACTGTTCACAAAAATACCCACAGTGTGTCAAAATGTAGAGAATTATATGAGGAACATCATGCAATTTTTTAATAAATAAAATGAGCTTAGAAGAGTTCAAAAACTAAGGGGAATACAGGGGTATGAATCCAAACATAGTAAATAAAATAAATAAAGAAAAGTGCAGTGGGGTGGGCTTTGTGTAATTACCAAGAAACAGAGGGTGAATTCTGCAATTATTCAGAGCGGCACGTGTCGGTGGTCTGGCGCGTAATATGGAAGGCTTCTGAGGGCGCACTTGAAAAATGCCCAATGAGCACGTGCAAGGCACGTGACTCTTGGGTTGGGCTCTGACCGCGTTCCCCACCTCACGTGCTCGGCACGTGACGGGGCCTCGGGCCTCGAGCCCAGCCTGCGGTGGTGGATACGAGGCGGAGTGACGCTGTGCTCCGGTGGCTGTAGTCGATGATGACGTTGGCGGTGCTGGAGCGTCGACTGGAGATGGTGAGCGACGAAGCGGCCGAGGTCGTGGACGAAGGCAGTTGAGGATGCCTGTCCCAAGCGAAGTCGCGGATGACCGACAAACGGCCGGGGGGCGTCGGTGAAGCGGCGGTTAGCGGAGCTGGAGGTCGATGAAGACGGTGATGAAGTGGCGGGGCTCCGGTGGTGCTCCAGGCGTGGATGAAGTCGGCGGCATTGGCGTTGCGGTGGTCGTCAGGGAAGCTCGAAGGTGATGGAAGATGACCGGAGTGTCGATGAAGATAAAGGAGGAGGGTCAGAACGATGGAGGTTGGCGTTGGTCGTTGCTCTGAGCAGAGATCATGCTTAGAGCGACGGCGGAGATGATGCTCGGAGCGTCGACGGAGCGAGGGAGAGAGAGAGAGAGAGGGAGAGGGTACCTAAATGAAGAAGGAGGCTCGACGGCGAGTGGCCGGAGCAAGAGCAGCACCTTGAAAAGTTGCTGCGATGAGGAAGACGGCCTCAAATCACGCCGACGGAGGGGTACGGGCTGTCACTTCCGATGAGGTCCTCGGGGTGAACGGCAGATAGGGGGATGAGGAGGCGATGGCGTCGTTTATATAGGTGAGAGGGAGGTTGTTGGCTGGGCGGAGATAACGGAGAGGTTGGATGGTCGGCGCGAGTTTGGCGGCGGCGAGGTCAAAGGAGGGGCGACCGGTTGCGACTAAAGCGGTGGCGGTGGTTGCGGAGAGAGGTGGCAGCCGTTGGGGAATACGATGGGCCACGGCCGTTCGATCAGTCGAGATCGAACGGCCTCGTGGTGGCCACGTGGCACGGGTGAAGGGGAGGGAGAGGCGCGTGCGTGGCGCGTGCCTGGGATGGCACGTGCGACGCACATGCGCCCCTTTATTTTATTATTTTTTTATTTATTTATATTTTTTTATATTAAAACAATATAAATAAAGCTAAAAAACCGCTGACACGTGGCGGCCTCTGGGTCTGCCACGTGTCAGCACCAGAAATTTCGAAGGAAAACATTTTGTAAAATAAAAAAGAAATAGTAAACGACCTCGGATCGAAAGAGTTCCTTCACGAAAAATGCTCGTCTCGACGAGATCTACAACTTTCATGAAGACATCAAAGCCAAAATTGGTCATATGTAAAAAGTGAATTTTTGGGGTATCCCATGTACATAGAGTATCTTGATTTTTGGGTTTTCTGATTTTTTTGTCATTTTTAAACAAGATAAAAATCCAGAAAAATATTGAGAAATCAACGATAAATAAAAGACATCTAAATCTAATTTTTTTGGATTTTTATTAATAAAGAGAATATGTACATAAAATATAGGTCAGAAAACCGCTAAAATATACAACGTGCAAAAGAGGCCCAAAACCCATCTTTCACATACGAGCTCCGATTCACTTGAACGTGATCTTGTTTTAAAGGTATTTGAATGTGCATTAGTTCAAAAGTGAGTAGGATCAAATCGGACATTGGATGGGGAATTTATGTGGCTTTTACTCCGAAAATCCTGAAAGTAGGTTTTGGGTTTTTGGTCCACTTATTTGGGTTAGTGATTTTTTTGTATTTTTAATTTATTCTGGTTAGTGATATGTACACAATGAAGGTGGTTTTGGATCATTCGGAATTAGCATGAAGGAGTAAAAAATGGGGGAAGTTAGGATATTTATAGGTCAACTTTGGCTTGGTTTTTTTATTTGGGCTTCTTATTTTGTGCAGAAATTAATGCTAAAATGCAATTCTTATGAAATCATGCATGAATGCTAATTTTGCGAAATAAATGCAGAAATGCAGTTGATTTTGAGAGACTTGAGCTTAATTAATATGACTTAGAGTGATGAATCCGAGATTCATCACCCCTGTGCTTAGGATCTGGTCATCCTAAATATAGCCATAAAATGAAATGATATGGAGCCGGGATCGAGTGATTCGAATCACTGGGGAGGGAGGGAAAGAAAATAAATACAAGAATGAGTGAGAATATACAAGGATTGAGAAGGTTTGTGACGAACCTTCTTGCGGACGCGAGGAGGTGGATAATATACATATGTGTCGCTGTCAGAATCATCCTCAGATGAATAATAGTGAGGTGTAGGGATCGTCCAACGAGGGTGACAAATGGCTGCTTGCTCAGATATGGCTGAAGAACAACCGAACTAAGCTCACTCATATAAATCACCTCATCCGGACTCGATGAGGATTCCTCCGCAAATCCCTTCTCCGATATGTTGAAGGAAACTTTCTTAGTCGGTTTTTTAGAACTTGAATCATTAAGAGGGAGTGGAGAGCGACACGCCTTGAGGGATTCGGGGGAACTCCTCGAGGAATCATTTCTTGACTTCCTCTCACTAGATAACCAGCTAGAGGAGGGAGCAATCGTGTTTTTATGTGGAGTCAATTTAGTCTTGGTTGTTTCCTTTAAAGGTCCGTAATGAGGTGTGGTCCTGACCATGGGTTCCTCATCAGACGAATCACCATATAGATTGTAATATTCTTGAAGGGTCAACACATGTCTCAAGAAGGTGCTAGTGGTCTCAGTTGGCTTGGCATTATTGGGCTCTTGTGTCAGATAATCAAAATGGTTAAGGCAATCAACAAAGGTCGTGTCCGACTCAATGAGAGCATCTGGTCGTGAGTCCTCCTTAGAAGCTGTCACGGTGGTGGTGCAAGCAGTTGATGAAGTGGAGGTATGGGGAGTCTCAGAACCAACGATCGTCCGGATAGTCGGTCTCTCGGGAGTAGCAGAGAGTGGGACTCATCTACCTCTCTTTGGTCACGACGGTAAGCTGATGCATGAGTCACCTTAGAGTAAAGTGTATCAAAGAATGGGTGAGGTCGGAGTGCTCCCAATGCTAAAAAATCGATCTCCCGAGTCTCGTAATCTATAGTCGCCTTAGCTGAGGCTAAGAACATCTTCTTGAGAATAATCGGAGACTAGGTGAACTCTCCTCGGTGCTTAATGTCATTGATTGTGAAGTCTACCTAGAGTAGAGCATCTTGGAAAGCAATGATGACTGGAATATTTCCTCTAGACCCGTTTGATGGATTGATAAGCCAGTTGAACGATCTCTCTCGACTTTCTAATTGGCTTGAGTTTGAGCTTGTCAAACACAGAGGTCGGGAGGATTTTTTTAGGAGAGTCATCATCGATTCTTGCATGGGTAAAGATAGTGTCTCTGATTTGACATTCAACCCTAGGAAACCGCTTCACTCTACGACTCTTGGTCTTTCTCCCCATCACCAAGGAGGTGGCCATAGACACTATGTGTCTCTCAGTCCTTGTTCTCTTAGTACCCATCTCTTGGGCATCAATTTACTCTTTACAAATCTCTTGAGGTCGGGGAAGTGATCTATGACCTTTATTAAGGGAAGTTTAAAAATTAATTCCTCATCGAGTGCTTCCCTTAGGGTAGGATCCAATTTTTCTAAGTCTTTTTCATTTTTAATTTTTATGTGTTTATCTGATTTTTCAATTTTTTTGGTATTTTTGATGGATGAATGATCAGACTCTTGATAGGAGGATAAGTGGTTAGTAGAAGAGGGAGGTAGAATGGACTCCAGCTGTATAAAATCTATGGGTTCTGCTCGCTCGATTTTCAACATCAAATCTACTTACTTTCTTTTCCACTTTCATACCCAGGCTGGTAGAAATTGAGTGCAATATTTTCGTGTCATCTCTCAACTCGTTACGAAATGATTCATTTTTCTTAATAAGTCTAGAGATGGCATCCTCCACAAAATTCTCATGACAAGTCTAGGGAGAGTTTTGCTCAATTGGAGGATACGGCTGAGATATTGGGGTCTCATACTCAACATACCTAGACTCTAGCATGTAATGCTGGGTCAAGTATGGATCATTTGAATGGCAGACACTAGTTGGAGCCTCACATGATGGAGTCAATAAAGAGGGGGTTTGTAGATTTAATCCATGAGTTCAATCCTGTGAATGCATAGACTCTCAAAAAGGCTGGGAAGAGGGCTGGCCAATGTAAGCTTGATCACTAAAGTCAATCAAGTCAGGAAGATCATTAGGTGCATGCCTTTCCATTCGGTATGTTCGATCAACCAAGTAATTCTGCCAGTCATTTCTCTCAGCAGTGGCTTGCTCTTCGTATGGTTCATTGATTCCAGCAAGCTCTCGAGAATAAGGATAGTCAACCTAAGATGGAAGTGGGTCTGGAGTGTTAGAATATGGAGTAGGTGAGAAATGTGAAGAAGTAGAGAAGTCAGTTGAAGTTCTGACTTCATAATCGGGTCGAGGTGGAACCGACCATGGGTAAAGGTCTCCCGTGGATGGCAGAGCATACATGGAAGAAAGAGAAGGTGAAGATGAACGATATATGGTCGAGGAGGAATGAACAAAGGTTTTAGGGTATAGGGACCAATATCCTGACATCTTGAAGAGGAAAGGATGAATGTAAGCAGATCAAGGTAGAAAATTTGCAATTACACAGGATAACACACACTGACAGACACAAAGACAAATGCAAGAGTAAATCCTGAGTTCACACTCAACACGATGAAGGACCCGAAGTTGAGTCCAATAGGCTGGTTGAATTTAAGTGTGAATTTTCAAGCAAGTAGCAAAGGTTACGTGACCTATAGGGAAGTCAGCTCAAAGCCGGATGCGTCTTCCCTGTTTAACCTGTCGCCTATGATACCATCGCCATTCCTTTCTTTGCTCCTATCCAAAGATGATGAGTTAAAAGACCTGTCTCTATCTACTTGCGAAAAGGTGGAGACTGACAAGGCTGGGACTTCACCCCGAAGGATTACTAGCAACTTGTCGCGGAGCACCGCTGGTTCACCCCTATTTACCTGCAAACAGGCGAAGGTTATTTGGTGCTAGTCAGTGAACCTGAAAGAATTCAACTTGTGATATTTGCTAGGATTGGTTGGTACGTGATATGGAAGGCGGGGATTTTGACTCTACCTTAGGGTGTGCACACACACTCTAGTACCCTCACTCAGCCTGCAATCAAGGTCGGGGTTACTCTCCCGCAAACAAGGGTTAATTTTAGTCAATTTTTTTGTCCAATTTAATTAAAGTCTTGATTTTAGAGATTAGTTATCACTGTAATTAGTCCACACAAGCAATCACGTCTACCGTATAGTCCCAATTCCTTTATCCTAGGTTAGAAAAACCAAGAGAGAATCGGAAAAAGCCGATGCGATCGAGAAAATGATGATGAATGCTTGAGTAAGAAGACTTACAGTGCCTCTAGCTATCTATAATACTGGATGCAATACTGAATTGAAAATTTTACACTAAATGGAATGCAAGCGAGAAATCCTCTCCTAGATAAACAATTCTATTAGCGAGTGAAGAACATACTAGATTTGGCTAAGATCTGCGGTCTAAGTACGTCTTTTATGTGCGAAGTGTGGTCCTAAAATTTTACGAGCACAAACAGGTCCTAAAATAGATCTAAGAGCCGTAAGTGCAGGTCCTATTCTACGCAAAGCAATCCACACAGGACACGGGGACACGTTTATTATTCACTTACACATGCGAGAACCCAAACGGGAACCGCTTTAAAGATGCAATTACACGTTAGTAAAAATCTCTCTTCGATGATCTTCTTGACGTCTCACCAGCCGACTCTATCCACAAATCGTCCGCCTCTAATGCACTTCGAGTTGCGTCGACTTCAAGAAAGCCACCCAAGTCCACCGAGCCCTCGCACAAAAATATAAAAATTATGTCAGAGAGAGAGATATCAAAATATATACAAAAATGATCAGAAAAATAATTAAGGAAAAAATGGATAATTACAAAGTGGCTCGGGGGTCAGACTACCTGAGTGAATGGAAAACGTAAATCTAATTTTCGAAAGTGATCCTTAGTCATTTGCCTCCCCAGAAATGACGCCATTTTAGTGGCCCGAAATCTACCCTTTTAATGGTATCGATTAATGATTCCATTGAAGTCAGACGCACGGATCGAATCATCGTAGAATAAAATTAACGCATGATTTTAGTCGACTCAAGGAGGAAAAGGAATAACTCGGGATCCGAATATATGAATTAAATCGCCGTCTTCCAAGCAGATTATTTTTGTAGTTTTTTAATGCAATAAAAATGCCAATTCACAAATGTGGATTATTAGGTTAATAAGAAAACGATCCACTTACCCAAATTAATCTTTGATGTATAATTAATCCAAATTAGCCAAGTTATATTTTTCTTGAAAACCTAATCCAATGACAAATGCAAAATGTATTTTTTCGAATTTTTAGGCTTATGATGCACAAATGAAAAATGCAATTTTTTTGGGTTTTATGCAATTTTTCATGAAAATGATAAGCAAAAATTATGAAAAATTTACTAGAAGTGAAATATAATGAAATGAAGCTACAATATTTTTTTTAGATTTTGCTGACAATATATGATTTTTTATGATTTTTCTACTAAAAACAGAGTGACTGTGTGTATTTAATTCCTAATAAATCCGTAAAAGCAAATTATCCATAGAAAGAGTTATCTCAAATAGATATTTTAATCAGAAATCTATGAGAATTGAAATTTCTCAAAAATGGTCTTCGTGGATTTAATTAAAAATCATTTACCTAAATCACTAAGGAATTTATTTTATGCACAAGACAACTCCAATTTGGACGAAATTTATATTGTAATTAAAGCACAATTAGAGGCATTAAATATGATTTTTTCACAATTTTTGGAACAAAAAATATGTCTATGCCAATTTCAGAGCTTAAATGGGTAAAATATCATTGATTTTAAACTCTAATTTTTAATAAATTAACTGATGATCACAAAAATATAACTAAATATTGAAATGATAAAGAATTAGTTGCTCACCAATATGCTATTTTTTATTAAAATAAATGATGCAAGATGACTGTCCAAATAAATGCTCAAACATAGGGTTGTTCGTGCAATTACATAATCAAATTGGAATGAACTGAAATGTGTTCAGGAATGTATTTGCAAATAGTAAAATAAAGTAGAATAAATATGAAATTCTCACAATGAAATTAAAAAAAATAAATAGACCTCTGAATTGTGGTTCTCACGCTAGAGCAGCGCGAGGCGTTGGCGGCTTGAGCGAGGAGGCATGCGAGCTGGTGGTGGCAGCCGCGCGACACGGGAGCAGAGGTATGCGATGAGTGCTGGACACACACAGGCGGCGCTGCGGTGCTGCAGGGCACGTGTGTCGACCGTGGTGGTCGGCGTCGCAAGGGGAAGTAGGTGGGATAAGGGCGACAAGGCACTGAAGAGGGGTGCGACGCTGGACCGCTGGCGGGGCGGCGCAATGGCGTATGGATGACTGAGGAGCGGAGCTGCCGCAAGATAGAGGAAGGAGGCGGTGGTGATGGGGCTCACGACGGCCAGCGCTCGAGCAGCAAGGATAGGGCTGGCGAAGTTAGTGGCATGGCTGGCCGCACGGATGATGGCGACGGGCTGAGGTGGGGTGGAGGCATGCTCGGGCGTTGAGGCGGCGGAAGTGTCGCAACGTCCTGGAGGAACACACGTACCTAGGAGAAGGACCAGAGCTTCGCGTCGCGCGACAGCGTCAGGTTGGCGTTGGAGGACGGGTGGACAGTGGGGGAGTCGCAGGCGGTCGGCGCACCTGGGGCTGGTGTGGAGTGGGCTGGCCACCGTGGACCTGCAACTTTTTTTTTGTTTTTTTGTTTGTAATTTTTTGTTGTATTTTTTTCTAAACAGGAATGAAGATGTAGGGAAAAAATGTGGAAATAAAATGAGAGGTGAAAATGTGGCGATTTAGTAAAGGTGATGATATGGTGATGTGAAAAAAATATGGTTAGATAAAAAAATAAAATGAAAAGATAGAGATAGAAGATTTACCTGTGTTATCGCCAAAGGTGGGGCTATGATGTGAGGCCTCCATCATGGCCTTGATTAGCTTGGCAAAAAGCTGAGAAGCTAGGCAATCCCCTTTTGAAGGAATGCTACACGAACAAGGCTCGCGGATCTCGCCTGGACTCGTAGTCACTCAACACCAAGGGACGAGCTATCACCTCAGAATTTTGGCGGAGCTGGAGCTCTTCTCACTCGTAGAATGGCAGATGAAGGTGAATGTAGAGGACGAGTGGAAGAAATAGGAGGAAGTTGGGAATGAAGTGGGGTGGAAGTTGGAGGAGTGGTGGAAGATGAGGGGAAGTTGGGAAGTTGGTGACTTGGAGTAGAGAGCAAGTAGAGGGAGAAGAAGTAAAAGGGAGAAGAGAGAAAGAAAATAAAA
Source organism: Ottelia alismoides (assembly GCA_037367405.1). Taxonomy (NCBI): domain Eukaryota; kingdom Viridiplantae; phylum Streptophyta; class Magnoliopsida; order Alismatales; family Hydrocharitaceae; genus Ottelia; species Ottelia alismoides. Next base: position 397,875 of record JAZKJV010003483.1, read on the forward strand.
ATATAATATAACATAAGTAAAATAAGTAGGCTAATACAAATAACAATATAATTAAAATAGTAATAATAAAATAAAATAATATGAAAATAATAAAAAAATAGGGTGACATGTGGCAGCTCCAGGAGCTGCCATGTGTCGCTCCTAGAAAATTCAAAAATTAAACGTAAAGAAAAATAAAAAAGAAATAACAAAGAGATTAAATCAAAAAGTGGTCAACATGAAAGTTTCTCGTGTCGACGAGATCTATAACTTTTGCGAAGGGCCGAAATTCAAATAAAATCATCTGTATAAAGTGTATTTTTGGGTGGTTCCTTATAGGTATAAAATACAACATTTTTGTCTTTTACATTTTTTGCCATTTTTAAATAAGAAAAAAATAAAAGAAATTTGAAAGTATGAAAGAAATATTTACAACTTAGTATATTTTTTTTGTATTTTTAACAATTAAGGAAATCAAAGGATAAAATACAAAGGCAAAACAGTCAATATGTACAATATACAATAGGGGCCCAATACGCAAGTTTCACATACGATCTCCGATTTTAATGAAAGTGGTCTTGTTTCGAAGGTCTCTGAATGTATGTTACTTTAAAATGAGTAGACCTAAATCAGACTATGTATGAGGGAGTGATGAATCTCGTATTCATCACCCTAAATCTCATTTATTAAGCTCAAATCCCTTAAAATCAGCAGCATTTTAGCATCTATTCTGCATAATTAGCATTCATGCATGATTTCATAAGAATTGCATTTTAGCATACAAATCTGCTTAAAATAAGAAGCCAAAAATCCAAGCCAAAATGACCTGTAAATAACCTAACTTCCCTGATTTTTAACTCATTCATGCTAACTCCGAGTGACACAAAACCACCTCCACTGTATACATATCACTAACAAGAATAAATGAAAAATACAAAAAAATAACTAACCGAAATAAGTGGACCAAAAATCCAAACCCTAGTTTCAGGATTTCCGGACTAAAAGCCTCGTATCTTCCTCATACAGTGTCCGATTTAATCCTACTCACTTTTGAACTAATGTTCATTCAATTACCTTCAAAACGAGACCAAGTTCAAGTGAATCAGAGCTCATATGTGAAAGTTGGGTTTTGGGCCTCTTTTGTATATTGTGTATTTTAGCGGTTTTTGACCTATTATTTTATATAATTATTTAGCCTATTAACAAAAATCCAAAAAAATAGATTAAGGTGTCTTTATTTACCTTTGATTTTACTGTAATTTTTCCAGATTTTTATCTGATCTTAAAAATGACATAAAAATTACAAAACCCCATAATCAAGGTGTTCTATGTACATGGGATACCCCAAAAATTCACTTTGTGCATTTGATCGATTTTGGTTTTGATATCTTCATGAAAGTTGTAGATCTCATCGAGACGAGCTATTTTTATGAAGAAAGTTTTTCGATCCGAGGTCATTTACTATTTATTTTCGATTTTACAAGATATTTATCTTTCGAATTTTCTGGTGCTGACACGTGGCCGCACCTGGTGCTGCCACGTGTCAGCCATTTTTTGGCTATTTATACATTCGTTTTTGTTAAAAAAATAATAATAAAATAAATAAATAAATAAATAAATAAATAAAGGGGATGCACGTGCATCGCAGGTGCCACCCAGGCACGTGCTCCGCTCGTGCCCGCCTCCTCACGCCCTTGCTCGCCACGTGTTACGATCCTGGCCGTCTGATCTTGGCCGATCGGACGACCACTGTGTTTCGTCTACCTCTGTCCCCTTCCCAATCGAGCATCGCCCGTTCCCCCACGAATCTCGCCGATCAAATCCTCTCCGATCGCCGCGCTCCTCTTCCACGTATCTCGCGCAGCCATCACGATCTCCAAAATCTCGCGCCGCCAAATCACGCCCCGCAATCCGATCTCCCCCAAATCAATCACCCCGATCTCCTTCCATCGCCGGCGAGACCCAAACCCTATAAGAACCAGGCCGCCCTCCAGAGACCTTCATCTGCCGATTGCACTAAAGATAAGGGTGCGCGGTAGTGACAGCATCTGCTCGCCCGCATCTCTGGCGAGATCCGGTATCCCCAGCAGCTGTCACAGCATAGCCGAGCTCTTTCTCGAGTCGCTGCCCGCTCCGGCGATCGGTCGTCGAGCCTACCTCCAGGTATACTCCTTCTCCCTCTCTCTATCTCTGTCTCTCACTCTCTCTCTCTCTCTATCACCGTCTCTCCACCTCAACACCGCTCCACCGCCTTCATCTACTGCGCCTCCGTTCTGACTCCACTGCCATCTTCTCCGGCCATCGTCATCGACAACAACACCACCGGGGTTCTTCTTCGTCACCTGCCGCAGGAGCACGATTGCTCCATCCTCCCACTCAGCCGCGAAGCTCCTCCTCTGCTCAGCACCGTTCGCCTTCTCCGCCCCCTGCCGTGTACTCGCTCCCGCCTTGGCCGGCGAGCCTCGGCCGTACGCCTCCGCCGCGCCACCGAGCGGCTAGCCCGAGGCCCTCCCCGCGTGCGAGGCACGTGACGGGAGGGGACGACGTCAGCCCCACGCCACCCCAGGTCACGTGCTCCGCACGTGACCAGGGGTCAAATTGCTGGAGACCCCCTGGAAGTCCTCCTATTCGCGCAACAAACCCGCCATCTAGAGGGCATGTGCTGGGCACGTGCCTCTCTGGAAATTTTGCAAAGGAGCCCTCTGGTTATTAGTAATTGCTTTTAGACCCCCCCTGTAGTTTTATATTTATTTATAACATTTGCATATGTACCCCTGTGTTTCCCCGTATTTATGAACCTTCTCTTTACATTATTTTATTAATCTAAAAATAGCATGATGTTTATTGACTAATTCTCTACATTTTGACATATTGTGGACATTTTTATGACTGATGGTTGGTTAATAAATAATTGTTTGGTAAAAATTTGCATATTTTGCCCATTTCTTGCTTTGAAATTCATAGTTGATTAACCTTTACTCTAAAATTCCTCAAAAATCACATAGTGTAAAATTAAGTATTCTAAACATTGTGCCCAAAAATATTTGCATTTGCATGCATACTTTGCCCTGTAAAAATCATTTTGCATATTTTAGTACTTAATTTTTAATAGGTTTTAAACCCCACATTTTTTAGGTTTAGGATTTTTTGAGATTCATCACCTAGTGATAGATCTTAGATAATTTTGTTCCTGGAAAATAAGTAGGTTTAAGATTTATTATAATTAAATCTTGAAATTCAATTTGTTTGCATTTAAAAATTCATAAAAAATTCATATTGCATCCAAAAATTCCAAAAAAATTATCAGGCATTCATTTCATCATATTTTACATTGTGGCCAGGTTTCATATTTTTCGAATATCGTTTGAAAGTAATTCACATTTTAGTCCATAAATAGGCCGAATTTGCATATTGCACCCTTTATTGCATTGAAAATTCTAAAAAAAGACCGCCTCGAAAACCGAACATGAACTTTGACAAACTTAACTCTAGGTTGTTCCTTTGCCTCCTTGTGATCGACCTTGGGACTTGCCCAATTAAATTAAACATAAAACCACAATATTAAAAATTGAATAAATTATTTGTGGTATTCTCTTGACCGTTTCCGATTGCCGCCTACAATGAACAACGCATAATTTTTATGCACTTCACGATAAAAACACATTCTTAACTTAGGCATTTTCGGATTCGTCAGATGGCGCCGTTGCCGGGGAGGCAAACGGCTTAGTGTTTTGTTTTGAAAATTTTTGTTCCGTTTTCCGCATTTGGGTAGTCTGACCCCCCATTTCGCATTGTAAATTCCATTTTTTTTTTGCAATTTATTTTCAGCACTTATTTTTCATATCTTTTTGAGTCACTCTCTTACATTTTCTCTCTTATTTTTCTTGCGAGGTACTTTGTACCTGGAGCGGGTTGTCAAAAACCGACGCAACTTCACCGACTTTTGCAAAAATCGCAATTAATTTTAGATCGAGTCGAGTCGTGAGAGAGCGTAGAGTCTAGGTTTTTAGTTCCTGCAATTTCTAAATTTTTGTAATTAATTGCTTATTTACAGCGGTGTCCGTTTGGACTCTCACGTGTGTAGAAAGACCTCTGACTTTATTCTGTGGTGTGTTGTGGCCTGTTTCACTCTCCGGTGAGGGTGGTGCCCGACTTGAGTGGTGATTAGGATAGACCTGCACATACGGCTCTCAAAGCATTTATATTTTTGCTTGTGCTCGTAGGATCTTAAGCCACACTGCACATTAACTGAGACGCACATAGATCATTCAACTTAGCCAAATTTAAATCAATTCTTCCCGCTAATAGAACTTTCTGCTTAGGTGCGGTTTTCCATCGGCTTGCATTGCATTTAGAATAATTTTTAAATTCTGTCTAGCATTCCACATGGAGATTGCGAGGATTCACTGTAAGTCTTCTAACTGAGCATTCATCATACTTTTCCGCGTGCATCGGCTTTTCCCGAAGTCCTCTCTCTTGTTTTATAACATAACTTTAAAGGAAATTGGGACTGGACGGTAGACGTGCATTTGTGCTCATCTAATTTTTCAGTGATCACCTCATTAAAATTGGGACTGCTAAATATAGCTGATCTTAAAGAACCCATAAAATCAAGAATTTCTGCGGGAGAGCAACCCCGACCTTGGATGTTCTATTTTTCTAACTGAGCGAGAGACGACACTTAAGGCCAGAGCCCAAATCCGAAATTTCAGCTTTCTAACAAGATTATTTTTTCACCATTTAAAATTGACAAGAAAATTGGTCGAACTCTTACGACCTTCACTATGTGAGTTGGTGAAACAAAATTTTGTATTGCGTTTGATCTGTGCGTAAAACTTAATACCTCACTAGTACTTAGATCAACATCCATTCATCTCTTGATAATCTCTTGAATTCGAGAATGGAAAATTGTGGTAATTTCTGTTCGGACTCAGCGAACCCTTTTCTGACTACCACAAACTTTCCAGTCTCAATTACTCTGAGCCACTCTTACTCAGAACCACCTTGGGTTCAAGGACACCTTCCCTTGGAATCTTCATCTTATAATTCTCTTCAAATTATTGACTCTTATTTTTGACAATCTGAAGGTGAAAAGAAGAACTCACAAAAAATGCCTCCAAAGAAGAACAATCCTGAAGATGACCAAAATGAAGATCCGATGCAAATGATTCTCGCAAGACTCGCTGCATCTGAGCAGCAACAAAATTTGATGAGGGCACAACTAGAAAGAATGAATGCAGAGGAAGAACCACCAATGGAGGCTGCATACAATCCCGGGCAATATAGAGTCATAAATTACTTGCAGCCACCTCAGCCTGAGGTTCACCATGAATTGAAGCCACACTTCATGAATCAATTACCACAATTTCATGGTAATTCGTATGAAGAACCTTATGAATTCTTGCATGATTTGGAGCTAGTATGTTCTAATCAGAGGCGCCCACAAGTCAGCCAAGACTACATTCGTCTCACTGCATTACCTTTCGCTTTGAAGGGTAAGGCAGATTACTGGGTGAAAAATTTGGGAGTGACGGTGACCACCTATGATAGGTTCAAGAACCTATTCTTGAAAAAATTCTACCCCTTGAGTCGAACCAATCAAATGAGGACTCGCATCACTAGCTTCTCTCAGATGCCAAATGAACCACTTTGTGATGCATGGGATAGATTTAAAGATCTGCTGCAAAAATGTCCCTGCCATGACCTAGACAATAACATCCTGGCCCAATCCCTCTATTCTGGCCTTAACCACGGGACTCAGGGTCTAGTCAGCGCTGCTGTGGAGGAAACTACACATCCCGAGGAGCTGATACCATCTGGAAAATACTGGAGCAAATGGCGGAGACTAGCCGTTCACAAATTGCTAGTATATCTTACGCTGATTCACTGAACACCTATCAAGCCAAAGGAGGGAAACAAACTGTCGCAGAAATAGCAGAGGACTTTCTCCCCAACATGAACATCATCATAGATAAATTATCAGTTGTGGATCACATTAATAAAAGGGTGAACGACATCAACAACCGGCTCTCCCAATTTCCAAAGCAAATGGAGGAACTCACTGAGAAGGTATCCAAGATAGGGATGCCTACTGCACCTATGGTTCCAATTTATCATGTGCATCATGTCCAAGAGCAGCCAGGCTCTGGACAACCGCAACCATGGACTCAGGACCAATCCTATGTCCAACCTTCCCATCAGTCACCTCCTCCGGCCGAGACAGTCATAGAAGCCCCGCCTCTGACTTTCGAGATAAACGGCATCTGGTACACACAGGATAATACCCGACAGGGTAATCCGGGGGACCGTCAGCAATATCAGCGTCCACCCACCTTCTACAATACCGCTCCACAACACAATCAGCCCTCGAGGCAGCAGCAACCACCCGACCGTCAGATTCAACCTCAACAATATCGTCAACAGTATCAAGCTCCAAATCAAGCATCTCGATCATCCAAACCTCCAGAAGACTCGGTTGATATCCAAAAACAAATGCTAGAGGAAATTCGCAGCTTCTGAAATGAACTGTACGATCTACGGGTAGATGTTAATCATCTATCCCGTTGGAAGGAAGAACAGACAGCCCCAGTCACAGCCATTCCCGCCCAAGTTCAAGCTAACCCCAATAGCTTGAACAAATCTCAATCATCTCAATACAATAATCAGGTATATTACTCAAACTTTTTCACATCTGAACACGAGATCCTTTAGTTTAACAACATCAATGCCATGTCCCAGGAGCGGAAGGACCGTGGTCGTACCTGACCAGGTAAGGGAAGCTGACCATCATGACTCGGAAGATCAACCGGAGGATGCTTCTGAGGATGAAGACGAAGGACGCCCGAGGATTTCAACCCAAAATAAGGGAAAAGCATCTATGGAGACCACAGAGGACCTTGAAGCTCTAGTTGCTGCAAAAATACCTTTATCACCATTTCAGCAACATGATTATCATCCAAAACATTATGATTGTAATAAAATCTCCAAATTCAATAAAGATGCTCTTAGTTATGATTCTGGATCTCTTTCTCTTGTCTCAAATGCTTCCATTCCTTTCCCCCATGCTCAAGAAAGGAAAACAAAAGAAAATTATCCAGGGTGACCCAGTGATGGAAAAGTTTTGTCAACAGAACATCACAGTGAAGGTACCCTTTGATCAATATGTGGCCAGTAATCCGGCATTTCAGAAATATTTGAAAATGAAATGTACCCCCACCCGGACTCGTACAAAGAAAACAAATCAGTTTGTGGAGACCCATGTTCTGACAGTGACCACTACCAAATGCGTCAGAAACTAGCATTTACCAAGAAAGAAAAGAGATCTAGGTGCTCATTATGTGGAAAGCCGCATTGGCGGTATCGCATCCGCACGCACACTTCTCGACAATGGTTCTTCCATCAATCTTCTTCCCTTAGCCTTATATTATCGATTGGAGTTAGGACCTCTTCAGAAATCACTATCTTTACTCCAATTCGCTGACAAATCTACTAAAAGACCTAAGGGAGAAGTGAAAAATGTTATCCTTATGGTCGAGGGTACGGAATACAAAGTGGACTTCACTGTCCTTGATATGGAGACCCCGAACCATTGGAAAGAGTCGCAAATCATTTTGGGAAGACCATTCTTAAGAACCACCAAGGCTGTATTCGATTACGGCACTGGAATGATGAAATTCCGCTCCCTAGATGGAGAAGTGGATCTGGAAATGAGACAAACAAAATGGCAAAGACCCGATTCCGAATCCACCACTGAAGATGCTGAAACATCCGAGTGTAATCTGATCAGCACTACTGGACCTTGGGACCAACTGCCAGATCTTCACATGGATACCATCACATCAGAAGAAGAAACAATGCGCCATACAGTGTGTGAGCTATTGCCAGACAAATCTGAACACCTAAATGTGTATAATATTGATGACACAGAAATCCTTTCAGATTGGTCCATCCCATCCTCTTCGAAAAAAATCAATGACGAGTCGGACGCGGCTTTGGCCGAATTACCACACTACTTTTGCGATCCGACTCACTTTCCTTCAAGATCAGTGGCTAGCATATCATAGAATGATCCACCACCAACAAGCATTGAACCAGACTTAAAAGATATTCAGCCAGATTTGATCGATGATGTAGATCTGCCAGAGCTGAAACCTCTCCTTCCCACATTGAAGTATGCATTCCTCAATGGACCCAAAGACAAATTCCCTGTGATCATTAGCTCATCATTGACCTTAGAACAAGAATCCAGACTACTAGAAGTCCTTGAGCGAAATCGAAAAGCCATCGGTTGGAGGGTGTCGGATCTCGTAGGAATCAACCCCGCTCTCTGCTCGCACCAAATTTATGTTGAGGATAACGCAAAGCCTTCCCGTGAATTTCAGAGAAGATTAAACCCCAATCTTCGGGAAGTGGTTAAGAAAGAGATCGAGAAATGGTGCAAAGCAGGTTTTATATATCCCATTTCTGACTCCAAGTGGGTGGCCCCCCTTCATGTCGTACCGAAGAAGTCGGGAATCCAGATGGTCACCAACGAGGAGGGGGTAGAGATCGCGACCCGAGTACCCACGTCGTGGCGTGTCTGTGTCGACTACAGGCCTGAATGCTGCGACCAAGAAAGATTACTTTCCACTATCATTTATTGATCAAATCTTGGAGAGACTTGCAGGGAAAGCATTCTTCTGTTTTCTTGACGGGTACTCTGGCTACAATCAAGTAGCTATCGCTCCCGAGGATCAGAAAAAAACCACATTTACATGTCCCTTCGGTACCTACGCATTCAAGCGCATGCCATTCGGGCTTTGTAATGCCCCAGGAACCTTTCAGCGGTGCATGATTGTTGTATTTGCCGAAATGGTGGGTGATTTCCTGGAAGTCTTCATGGATGACTTCTCGGTCCATGGTGATTCATTTGATACATATTTATCACACTTCGATCGAGTCCTCATGAGATGCAGGGAGGTTAATTTGGTACTTTCTTGGGAAAAGAGTCACTTTATGGTGACTGAGGGTATCGTGTTAGGACATGTCATCTCTAAAAAGGGAATGGAGGTCGACCCTGCCAAGGTGGATGTGATCAAGAAACTTGAGCCACCAACCAACGTCAAGTCGGTGCAGTCTTTTCTAGGGCATGTTGGATTTTATCGAAGGTTCATCCCTGATTTTTCAAAGATCGCCCGCCCACTGACTGAGCTCTTAGGAAAAGACACCGAGTTTATTGTAAATCACAAGTGTCTTGAAGCCTTCAAGCTCCTCAAAAAAAAATATGTGAATCACCAATATTACAAGCTCCCGACTGGTCTCTTCCCTTTGAGATCATGACTGATGCATTGGATTTCGCTATCGGAGCTATGCTTGGACAAAGACGGGATGGAATCCCTTATGCGATTCACTACATGAGCAAAGTATTGGATCCTGCACAGAAAAATTATACCGTGACTGAAAAGGAAATGATCGCGGTTGTTTGGGCCCTTGAAAAATTCAGATCATACATATTGGGCTCCAAGGTGACAATTTTCACTGATCATACGGCGATTAGATACCTCATGGATAAGAAAGATGCTAAGGCATGACTTTTGAGGTGGATCTTGTTAATCCAGGAAGTTAATTTGGAGATCAAAGATAAACCTGGAATAAAGAATGTTGTTGTTGATCACCTTTCCCGAATTGAGAAAAATGATTATCCTGACACTAGACCTATAAAGGAAACATTTCCAGACGAATCTGTTTGCGCTATTGATTCAACCTCATGGTATTCCAACATTGTGAACTATCTTGTCTCCAAGAAGGTTCCCTTTGGTTGGACCAAGAGAATGATTGATAAACTGAAGTCGGATTCAAGAAAATACCATTGGGACGATCCTTTCCTTTTTTACGAAGGAGCGGATTGTGTCTGGAGAAGATGTATTCCTCAAGAAGAATACCAGAGTGTCCTCACACATTGTCATACTCTCGAGGCTGGAGGGCACCATTCGAGAAAGAGAACCGCACACAAGGTACTCCAATGTGGATTTTACTGGCAGACCTTATTTCGTGATGCAAATGAATTCGTACGGTCTTGCCCGATTTGTCGAAGGATGGGAGGGACCGTTGGTTATAGAGACGAAATGCCCATGCAACCAATGATTTTCTGTGATGTTTTTAATGCATGGGGGATTGATTTTATGGGTCCCTTTCCCAATAGCAATGGATTTGAGTACATCTTGTTAGCGGTTGATTATTTGTCTAGATGGGTAGAGGCTATCCAACCCGAACCGCAGACAACAAAACCGTCTGTAAGTTTTTCAAGGATAATATCATTGCAAGGTTCGGGATACCAAAAGTTTTGATTTCTGATGGAAGTAGCCACTTTGTGAATAGGGAAATAAGATATTTGGCTAAGGAGTACAAATTTGAACATAGAATAGCCAACCCTTATCATCCACAATCTAATGGCATGGCAGAGGTTTCTAATAGAGAGGTGAAGAGTATACTTCAAAAGTTGGTTCGTCCAGATAGGAAGGATTGGTCAAAACTATTGGATCAAGTTCTTTGGGCCTATAGGACATCATATAAAACACCACTCAGTACTTCACCTTTTAGGATGATCTATGGCAAGCCATGCCATCTACCTGCAGAACTGATTCACAAATCCGAATGGGCGATCAAAAAGTTGAATTGGAGTTGTCACCTTGGAAAATTATGTCGAGACTTAAATTTGAATGAGCTAATTGAAATCTGAAACCGAGCATATGACAACAGTGTGATTTATAAGAACAAGGTCAAGAAATGGCATGATAGTCACATTCGAGATAAAACCTTCATCCCTGGGAAGAAAGTATGGTTGTTTAATGCTCGATTAAAGATTTTTCATGGGAAACTGAAATCAAAATGGACGGGTCCCTATGTTGTCATCGATGTGCATACCAATGGAAGTGTGGACATTGCAGAACTCAAAGATGATGCATAACCTTTCTCAGTGAATGGACAATTACTGAAGCCATATATAGAATCATCCAAAGAACATACAAAGCAAGTTGAGGTCATCTACTTCACACAGAGCAAGGACATTGATGATATATCAGATCAATCCCACCCTACCTCCCGACCACATCGGTCTCCTTGTACAACTTCTTCCTCTACTTAGGCCAAGGCCTAAGTATAGGGGGGGATCGATGCCATTTGTATATACCATTTCCCTCATCACACTCCTATCTCTCGATCGCTCCATCTCCACCTTTCTTTTATATTTAGGCTGCCAGAACCTAAGTATAGGGGGACCCGACAACCACCTGTATATATTCTCCTCATTTACATATCCTGGCCACCTCTTCTTGCGTTCTTCTTCTATACTTAGACTATTCACAGTCTAAGTATAGGGGGGCGGACCATTGTATAACAATTTTTCCACTCTCTTACGCTTAGCCCGAGCTATGTCTTCATTACGCTTCTTGTGCTCTGAGGACACAGCACTCGCTAAGTATAGGGTGGTCTGTATATATACTATGTATATATTTTAGCCATACCTCGTACTTGCGCATAAGTCTATATGTATTTACGGGGTGGGTATTAATAAAAAAAGAGATTTGCTACTAACACTGACTATGCCCAAAATTTTGAAAAGAAAATGGCTTCTTATTCATTTTTGCATAAAAAAATTGTGTCTGCATTCCACACACTTGCACTTCATCCAGCATTCATTTGCATCTGTGAAAAGTCATTGGGATCTGAACCGAGTTATGAGCTGAAACCGAGAGTGGTCTGGACTTAACCTTAATCAACCTATATTTCAGAGGAACTTCACCGAGAAATAGGATTTTGGAATCTTCAGGTCATAGACTTAATTCTTTGAGTTCCACATAACAATGCACAGAGTTTGACTCTTAGTGTCTAACCTGGTCTCTTCATTCTGGGTACAACTCTGGAATAAGGAATTAATTTGTACTCTCGCACTATGAACTTAGCTCAACTCAGGCGGGATGTTGGAAGGCTGTGTGAATTTCTTTTTTGGTAGCGTGGAAATATAAAGACCGGAGTACAGGTTGAAATAAAGCTTCGGAAAAGGAATGGACGACTGGGCATAATTTTTTCTAAGACCCCAAAAAATGTACGGAAACAAAAGATTCTATATTTGTAGGGGCAAAACAAGATCCAAGCAGAAACACCAAAAATTCCAAATACAAGGAAGCAACTACCAAATAAATATCTGACCAAAAGGTCCAAGCTTCAAGAAACCTGCAGACTTGGTGGAGACTCGACTACACTGGCCATCTTCACAAGGAGAGGTGACTACACTGGCCATCCTCCAGTTCTTTTCTCATTCTTCTAACTCCCCCCCAATTCGATTGTGAACACAGCGCGACAGATCTTAGAAGGAAATACCTGACTCCCCGAGGACGAGTTATTGGAGAGGAGGTTTGCGCAGTATTCCGGCATTCTGGGTGGGAAGAGCTAAAACCTTTCACACACAAGAGTCGGTTATTCAATGTTCATAGGGTATGCTTTGGGAAGAGGATTGATCTAGGATGACTTCTGAGTCGAAACTGTAAGAAATGATGTGTAGAACTTAAAGGCTGTTGATTCTAAAATTCTAAGTCTCACAGAAGTTCCGACACACAAATATTCCAAAGGATGAGTCTAGGTTCACTTTCACCTTCAGCTCATGATCTTGGTATGGAACCCAATCTCATTTCACTCCATGGCATTTCTTTTTAATGCTCAGGGAGGAGCATGCTTTAAGTATAGGGGGATGATGAATCTCGTATTCATCACTCTAAATCTCATTTATTAAGCTCAAATCCCTTAAAATCAACAACATTTTAGCATCTATTCTGCATAATTAGCATTCATGCATGATTTCATAAGAATTGCATTTTAGCATACAAATCTGCACAAAATAAGAAGCCAAAAATCCAAGCCAAAATGACATGTAAATAACCTAACTTCCCTGATTTTTAACTCATTCATGCTAACTCCGAGTGACACAAAACCACCTCCACTGTGTACATATCACTAACAAGAATAAATGAAAAATACAAAAAAATAACTAACCCAAATAAGTGGACCAAAAACCCAAACCCTAGTTTCAGGATTTCCGGACTAAAAGCCCCATATCTTCCTCATCCAGTGTCCTATTTAATCCTACTCATTTTGAACTAATGTTCATTCAATTACCTTCAAAAAGAGATCAAGTTCAAGTGAATCAGAGCTCATATGTGAAAGTTGGGTTTTGGACCTCTTTTGTATATTGTGTATTTTAGCGGTTTTTGACCTATTATTTTATATACTTATTTAACCTATTAACAAAAATCCAAAAAATTAGCTAAAGGTGTATTTATTTATCTTTGATTTTACCGTAATTTTTACGTATTTTTATCTGATCTTAAAAATGACATAAAAATTACAAAACCCCAAAATCAAGGTGTTCTATGTACATGGGATACCCCAAAAATTCACTTTGTGCATTTGATCAATTTTGGTTTTGATGTCTTGTAAAAGTTATAGATCTCATCGAGACGAGCAATTTTTATGAAGAAATTTTTTCGATCCGAGGTCATTTACTATTTATTTTTGATTTTACAAGATATTTATCTTTCGAATTTTCTGGTGCTCACACGTGGCAGCACCTGGTGCCGCCACGTGTCAGCCATTTTTTGGCTATTTATACATTCGTTTTTGTTAATAATAATAATAATAAATAAATAAACAAATAAATAAATAAAGGTGACGCACGTGCATCGCACGTACCTCCCAGGCACGTGCTCCGCAGGTGCCCGCCTCCTCACGCCCTTGCTCGCCACGTGTTACGATCATGGCCGTCCGATCTCGGCCGATCGGACGGCCACTGTGTTTCGTCTACCTCTGTCCCCTTCCCAATCGAGCGCCGCCCCTTCCCCCGTGAATCTCGCCAATCGAATCCTCTCCGATCGCCGCGCTCCTCTTCCGCGTATCTCGCGCAGCCATCACGATCTCCAAAATCTCGCGCCGCCAAATCACGCCCCGCGATCCGATCTCCCCCAAATCAATCACCCTGATCTCCTTCCATCGTCGGCGAGACCCAAACCCTATAAGAACCACGTTGCCCTCCAGAGACCTTCATCCGCCGATTGCACTAAAGATAAGGGCGCGCGGTGGTGATAGCATCTGCTCGCCCGCATCTCCGGCGAGATCCGGTCTCCCCAGCGGCCGTCGCAGCATAGCCGAGCTCCTTCTCGAGTCGCTGCCCGCTCCGACGATCGGCCGTCAAGCCTATCCTCCAGGTATACTCCTTCCCCATCTCTCTATCTCTATCTCTCTCTCTCTATCACCGTCTCTCCACCTCGACACCGCTCCACCGCCTTCATCTACTGCGCCTCCGTTTCGACTCCACTGCCATCTTCTCCGACCATCGTCATCGACAACACCACCACCGGGGTTCTTCTTCGTCACCTGCCACAGGAGCACGATTGCTCCGTCCTCCCGCTCAGCCGCGAAGCTCCTCCTCTACTCAGCACCGTTCGCTTTCTCTGCCCCCTGCCGTGTACTCGCTCCCGCCTTGGCCGGCGAGCCTCAATCGTGCGCCTCCGCCACGCCATCGGGCGGCAAGCCCGAGGCCCTCCCCGTGTGCGAGGCACGTGACGGGAGGGGATGACGTCAGCCCCACGCCACCCCAGGTCACGTGCTCCGCACGTGACCGGGGGTCAAATTACTGGAGACCCCCTGGAAGTCCTCCTATTCGCGCAACAGGCCCGCCATCTAGAGGCCAGCACGTGCCTCTCTGGAATTTTGGAAAGGAGCCCTCTGGTTATTGGTAATTGCTTTTAGACCCCCCCTGCAGTTTTATATTTATTTATAACATTTGCATCTGTACCCCTGTGTTTCCCCGTATTTATGAACCTTCTCTTTACATTATTTTATTAATATAAAAATAACATGATGTTTATTGACTAATTCTCTATATTTTGACATATTGTGGACATTTTTATGATTGATGGTTGATTAATAAATAATTGTTTGGTAAAAATTTGCATATTTTGCCCATTTCTTGCTCTGAAATTCATAGTTGATTAACCTTTGCTCTAAAAATTCCTCAAAAATCAGATACTGTAAAATGAAGTATTCTAAACATTGTGCCCAAAAGGATTTGCATTTGCATGCATACTTTGCCCTGTAAAAATCATTTTGCATATTTTAGTACTTAATTTTTAATAGGTATTAAACCCCACATTTTCGAGGTTTAGGATGTTTCTGAGATTCATCACCTAGTGATAGATCTTAGATAATTTTATTCTTAGAAAATAAGTAGGTTTAAGATTTATTATAATTAAATCTTGAAATTCATTTTGTTTGCATTTCAAAATTCATAAAAAATTCATATTAATCCAAAAATTCCAAAAAAATTATCAAGCATTCATTTCATCATATTTTACATTGTGGCCAAGTTTCATATTTTTCGGATATCGTTTGAACGTAATTCACATTTTAGTCCATAAATAGGCCGAATTTGCATATTGCACCCTCTATTGCATTGAAAATTCTAAAAAAAGACCGCCTCGAAAACCGAACACGAACTTTGATAGACTTAACTCTAGGTTGTTCCTTTGCCTCCTTGTGATCGACCTTGGGACTTGCCCAAGTAAAATAAACATAAAACCACAATATTAAAAATTGAATAAATTATTTGTGGTATTCTCTTGTCCGTTTCAGATTGCCGCCTACAACGAACAACGCATAATTTTTATGCACTTCACGATAAAAATACATTCTTAACTTAGGCATTTTCGGATTTGTCAGGGAGATATCTGTATTTTAAGTCTCCTAGCTTCAAACTTGGATTCAGGTTTTATTGGTCAAGTTTGCAAGTTAGTATTTTTTTGATATTTTTCTTTAATTAGTGCTAGTAATATACACACTATAGAGTTAATTTTATTGAATTTGGGGTTAGTATAATATATATACAAATAGGTGAATTTAGTTATATACATGTGAATATGTACAAGTGATTTTTTTGGCTCCTTATTTAATGGAAATATGAATGCTAAAATGCATATATTATTTACACATGCATGAATGCTAATTATGCAATATAAGTGGAAGTATGCAGCTAATTACTCAGGAACAAAGCTCTATTTTCAACTTCTAGAGTGATGAATCACAAATTCATCACTTATACTGACATATGTCTCCTCAACAAATCCTCCAATTCTACCCTGATAATTTTTTTCTTTTATTAATCAGGGTGTCAAATCCTCAGCCTGGCCAACAAAGGAGCACACCGTCCTCAAGGATTCGATTTCTTAAAGCCTCAGGCTAACATTTACTCATATAAACTAGCAGTTTTAAATACAAGTTATCGTGACCCAGCCGTTGTCCAACAACCCGTGCCCCCATATGGCACGACTACATCTTCTGTCATTCAACCCGAAGATATTAGCACTGGGTACTACGTGTTGCAATTTATTTATTTCGTGTGCACTTATCATAATAGGGAAACCGTGTACCACCTAGGTAGGGCCACACTAATTCAGGTTCCTTCCGACAAACTTACAGGTCGCCTGCCCGACCTGTAGTTCTACTCACAATCATCCTTAACGTAACACATGATCCATTTCTGGATCCAAAACGATACACATAAATTCCCATGATGTAATTCTTTCATTAGGCCTTCAATTTACATATTCCTCAATATTGAGTATAGGCCTACATATATATTAATTCATATATACATATATATATACACACTCATATTTATGCTTATTTTAACTTCCAAACCCTAACTTTCCAAGCTGCTGCATCAATTCGATGCTTAGACATTATTTTAGTTGAAATCACAAAGTAACTTTTCATATTTTCTCAAAAATAGCCAAATTAGAGTTCTTCATAGCAAAAAACATAAAATCAGAAATTTCAACGATCTCATATGAAAACCGGGCAGCAAAAGGAAGAATTCCGTTACCTAATCGAGCTCTCTCTCGTGTATGTAATCCTTTATCATGATTTTTTTCAAAAAGAATGATTTATAGCTCCTGAAACGATCTAATTTCATTTTCATATAAAAAAATCTAAGAACGTGCCAAGAACACGTAGAACGCAAAGAACACATGAAGTACACAAAGAATGCGAAGAACACACGAAGAACGTGAAGAACATATTTTCTCAAAAAATCCATTAGAGCTTCCCTTATACAAGGTGATATTTCTAAGAAAATTTCGATAGAGTTTCCTCTTATTTTGGGACATATTTCTAGAAAACTTTTAGCAGAATTTCCCCTTATATCAGGAAATATTTTAAAATAAAAATGAAAAGAGTTTCCTCTATAAAATTACCGAGAGGAAAACAACAACGAAACTGAAAAGATATAATCAAACAACAAGAGATAAAAAATCGATAGACACCATGAGTCTTAGGTGAGTGAAGTGTGACAAATAACAGGGTTCACTGACGCGCTTGGCCGCCCACACCTAAGTTGGGTATTATACAGATTTTCCATCAAAATAGCTATAAAAGCGGAAAAGAAAATAGAACTATAAGAAATGGAGAATCAGTAGACACCACGTGTCTTAGGTGAGTGAAGGTGTGACAAATAACATGGTTCGTTGACGTGCATAGCTGCCCACACCTAAGTAGGGTGTTACATAGATTTCTCCTCGAACCACAACTGAAAACAAATCGGAAAGAAGATGAATCAAAAAGAAAATGGGAAAAAGAACATGAATTGAAATGAAGCCAAGAAGAAGAGGATCGTACCTTTCTCCTCCTCATTCTCCTGGTAGCACTTCTCTAGAGCTCCTTTCCTGCCTCTATCTCCTCATCCTGAACCTCTCAACCCTAGCCCTCAGGTTTGTGATAGTAGTGGAAATTGCAGAGAATGATCGTGTGTGGGGGTTATTTATAGGCTCCAGAAAACCACTAACCATGGTTAGTAAACCACGGTTTAGCCCTTGACCGCAGTTAGTGGACCATGGTTTAGGCCCATGGTTTTGGCCAAAGCTTATCCGAAAATTAGGACTTAAGTTAGAACTTTCCAAAATATTCTGGATTCACTAATGACGCTTAATTAGCGTTAATCGTGATTAACTTTCGCTGATCATGATTTAACTCCCGCTAATTGTAATTTAACTTTCGTGACTTACGCTTACTTAAGTTGATCTATGATTAGTAGTTGCTAATGTTGATTAGCAGTCCTTGATCCATCAATAATTTCCTTAATCATGATTAATCGATCTTAATAACAGTCATTAATGTTTAATAACATCTTAAGCCTCCTTCTATTCTTCTGAAAATCATAACAATTTGAAACAAAGTCCGATTTACACAAAACAAATTTTGTTGGTTTCCTCTTGACGAACCGGATCATATGATACATGATTCGAGAGATGCTAAGTTCAAGTCTTTACATGGGAGGAGATCAGAATCAACATATACACAAGGATGAATAAGAGCAGTCTGTATATTGTCGTCCTCGAGGTCAAAGGTGGGACAATTTGTGAATGTATGTGTGGTTAAAGGGTTTGGCATGTGGAACCTTATTGTTTGAATAAACCAGGTGTCTCCCGAAATCTTGTTGTATTTTCAAAATTTTCTCATTTTTTTGCATTTTTGGCGATTACATGCTCTCATAAAAATCCTTAAATGAAGTTGTATCCTCAAATGATGGAGCAGCATTCGAGATCTTATTTGTGCTAGCGAGATCATCAATCCTAGAATTCATATGCTCCATTAATCGAGTCAAAATCTTAAGTGTGGACTCCATGAAAGGTGACTCCAAAATCTCAGGATCAGGTGAGTGAAATGAGGGTGGTGGGTGTGGATAAAAATCACATCTGGATCAAGGTAATCCTTGGAAAAGTTGATTTTCAAAATATGAAGGCGATGATGGTAGGAAGTCAAACTCAACATTTGATGCCTGAAATAATAGGTTAGGTAGATATGTACTAAAGTCAGGAGCAAAGTCCTCTTGGAAAAAGGGAGGTGGAGCGGCTGGAGGGTACAAGAGATCCACAAAGTCTGATAAAAATCGCTCCAGTCGGCCATTCCGAAATAAGAGAAAATGATCGGGAGAGCACAATAGTAAAATCAAGAGATGTGAGAAAAAGGTGCAAATATGCAGAAGCATCGATTATGCACACAAAAAATCACAAACAAATACACACAAGACAAAACACAACCCCTCAATTCACCTACTTGACTTGGTAAAGACCGTGAAGGTTCGGTCTTTTATCTTGTCTATTTTAGAGGTAGGTGAGAAATACAAAAGTTATAAAATCACTTAGGAAGGTTGATGGGATTTGGGCACTACTCCTTAGTGTACGTGAACAATATAAAATAAAAACAATGAGGGGAATACTCACCCTAAGAAAAATATTTATTTTTGTTTGATTTTAGGGTCAACTAAATTTAGCAATCCCAAATTTTATTAAATATCACTTTTTTGTATTTTTAATAAAAATGCACACGCCTATCGAGGAATCAATTCCTTTTAGCAAAATCCTAGATGATCAAAATCAGAGGGAGAGAGTCAGAAAAGCAATGCGAGGTGAAATCAACGATGCATGCTAAAGGGTAAATGCTCACCTTGCCTCCAACTCTCTATATGCAAGGATGCTAAGCAGAATTGAAACCTATCTATATGAAAATGCAAGCCGATGAAATCTCCCTAGGTATAGAAATTGCTATAATCATGAAGCACAAATGCTAATCAATCGTAACTAGAATCCAAAAGTCCAGTCTTCGGGAGCTCTTCGATGCTCATCATTGTGAGTTCTGCAATGTTGTGTAGAGTCCCTCTCGACACTCGATCCCAAATCAAAGTAAAGAGAAATTAAGAATTTGACTAAGTACAAACGAGAACCATATGCACATGCAATGGTAATTATGTGCTTGGCCTTAATCTACCGTCAAGCAAATCCTACAACCAGGGCTCAATAACACAAAATAAGGAAAATGAAAATCAGAAAACAAGGAGAAAAGGTGAAAAATCACGACAAAACCGACGAGTCCCCCAAGGGAACAATTCTTCGGGCACTGGACCTCAAGAGATGTAGCAGAGTCCTGAGAGTCCTGTATATTACAAACTAAATATCTCTCTCACACATGAATTTACAAATAAATATCTAAAATAAATGCACAAAAAATATCTTAAAAAAATCCTCCATGTTTTCTTTGGTGATAGGTCAGAAAGTAGACTCACATAGGTGCGCAGGTGCTCCAATATATAGTGCCTTCCTCAATTTTTGGTACGCTAGCAACAAATCCAAACGAGGAGAGTGGTTAGACAATTCGACAATTAAGATCAAATAGAAGAGAAAATAAATGAAGCAAAAATATAGACAAATAAATCACAATCATGAAAAAAACCAATCTATGTGCAGTTGCTCCCCGATAACGGTGTCATTTATTCAAGAGGATTTTTCATAGGTCTAAATATGTCTTATACAAGGCAGAGATACAATCGTTGTGGTGACCCGCAAGAAACCCAATATTCAAACAACGATTAACCCACAATAATAATCAAACAGTGAAAATAATGTGTGGAGTTAATACAATAGATGTGTATAGTATGCAACTATGTAGAGCACGAACTCAGGGACCAAAATAAGATAGATTGTGTAATGAAGTGCAAGAAATGTGATTGTGCTTCTATGTCTATTTTTATGTGGGTTTCTAATTTTTATATTTTTAATATTAATTTTTTTATGTTTTTATATTTTATTTTAATTTTTTATTTTTTGTATTTTCTTTTTATATTTTAGATTTTTATAATTATTTTTTCTTTGAAAATAAGTAATATAGGGTATATAAGAGTATATATACCATGTAAGCTAATATAGTTACAAATACTAATAAAAAGATTCAAAATAAAGAAAATAAAATATTATTTGTTTTTAAATAATTTTTTACTGTTTATGTTATCTTTTGGAGAATTTTGCTAATTTTATAGATTTTTAAAGTCAAAAATATCCTAAATAAGGGATTACGTAAATATCAGAAATTGAAATGGTAATTAAAAATAGGAAATTAAGTCCAAAATTTTCCAAATCAATTTTAATTTATAAATAACAATATAAAGGAAATTAGAAAATAGAAAACAATTTTTTGGGGTTTTACGATTTTTTCTGATTTTTATAAATATTTTGAGGATTTTTCAATTTTTAAGATTTTATTTTGTTATTTTTATGGATTTTAGTTTCTTACATTGTAAAATAACTAAATAAAGATAAAATATATTTTTTTTGTAATTTTTCAAGAACTTTTTATATTTTTTAGGTATTGTATACTATAGATAGGGATTTTTAGTGCTCTTTTTGATTTTTTATAAAATAATTAAAGGTCCTGAATTGTAGATATAAAAATATGGTGTGGAACTACAATGCAACTTGAGCTCAATGCTACTTTTTGGAATTTTCTAAGCATAATTGATAATTTAACTAAATAAAACAAACATACAAAAATCCAAGGGTTGACAAGGGTAGAAATGCAAATATAATAAAGTATAGGGGACAAGATACAATTTATCCAAAATATTACAACTACTATTTCAAATTTTCTGACTAAATAATAATAAACAAAATCTGCAAGGTTTTCAATGCAATTTCTCGAGGTTCTGTCGGTTGACGTAGACAAGGACTAAAGAGTAAATAAAATAAATGCATGGTCCTATTAGAAAATGTGACAAAACTTTTAAATATCAGATAATTGTTTAAGAACTAAATAATAAATACAAAAAGTTTCTGGATTAAGTACGCAAAATAACTAGAAAGAGGCGCAGACCGACGATAGGATGAGACTAAATAAGCCATGTATAGCGCGACAGGCCTGATACTGATTCGATCAAATCTTGGACAAGATCCAATAGCTGCAGCTCCTCCTGAATGGATACTCATGGTCAAAATTGGAGTGCTCGAAGGATCCGATGGCTACAACTCTCCTTGAAGAACATGAAAGAACAATCAACCACGGCTCCTTCAATTGCTGCCCTCTCGTGATGCTGACAGTCTATTTCTCTCCTCTAAGTCTCAGAATGTTCCTCGAAGGTGTCCAAAGTGGGTTGGTGCTTCAGACATGGCTAGGAGCCAATGGTTGAGTCCCAGATGCTTGATGAAGTTTGATGCTTCCAAGTACCTGTGTTCACTCAAAATCAACCCCCTAAAGGGTCCTTCGGCATCCTGGACCTGTAATGAGGCTCACACAAGAACAATAGAGGTCTTAGGGATTCTGTAGGGTGGAATGGAGGTGCAAGCGGTGACAGTTCTTGCGAGTGGAGGAAGTAGAGCATCGAGATCCCATTCCAGAGGGAGCAAGTTGAGTGGATCGATGCGTGGTAGGTAGAAATGTGAGGAGAAGAGAGTGAGGGTAGTGGCGTGGTCAGAGAACAAGGGGAGCACCACTTCGACGAAT
Organism: Ottelia alismoides; assembly: GCA_037367405.1. Taxonomy (NCBI): domain Eukaryota; kingdom Viridiplantae; phylum Streptophyta; class Magnoliopsida; order Alismatales; family Hydrocharitaceae; genus Ottelia; species Ottelia alismoides. The sequence continues at coordinate 420,204 of JAZKJV010003483.1, forward strand.
TTCGTTTGGAGGTTATTACAATTAAACACATGATTAATGCATAAAACAAAGGTGAAAATAAAATCTAGGGTCTAAACTAAGCTAGAATAGCAAGAAATAGGTTACCTCAGTGGTCTCTTTGTGAAAGTTGTAGATCTTATTGAGAAAAGCAACTTTCATGAAGAAAATTTTTCGGTCCAAGGTCGTTTGCTATTTCTTCTCTATTTATCACTGAATTTTAATCTTTGAATTTTCTAGAACTGATATGCAGCTGCTCCTGGAGCCGCCACATGTCACTCTTTTTCATTTTTTATTACCTTTATTTTATTAAAAAAATTTTTTTATAAGCTTCTGCACATGCTGATCACGTGCCTCCACTGCACACGCCCAGCACATGCATCCTTATTCCTTCCTCCCGCAGATCTCGCATGCCACCTTCTAATTCTGGCATTGTTGTCGCTCCTTCTTCAATGCCGCAACCTCAATCAGATCAATTGGTGCTGCCTCCCGTGCATCCCTCTCAATCAAACTCTCCCCTCTTTCCTAATCCCGAGCGTTGCCTGTCTCATGATATCAAATCCTAAAATCAATTGTAAATCCCAATCGTTCCTCATCAACCCTCTTACCATCTCCGTCCAACCGCTTTCTCCCTATTTAAGGAACACTGTTGCCCCTCGACCATGTCATCCATCGGTCGACAACTTTAGAGGACCTCAACTCTGATGGTGACAACCCGGATGTACCTTCCCCCTCTAGCGAGATCGGAACTCCAAGGGGGTCCGTTGCATCTCGCCCGTCCCTACTTTATGCACAAGCCTTCCTCCGACCTCATCCACAGTCATCGAATTCCTACCCTTCTAGGTACCCCACTTCTGACCTTCATCATATTATCTCCTTCATCCCTCCATCTCCAATCCACACCTCTGTTGTTGGACATGTGATACTTGGTGAGCCATTATGCAATAAATGTTATTGCAAATATCATTCCCTGATCTGAAATGAAGAATAACTAATTTGCATAATGGGTCCCTTAGTACAATTAGGGTTATGTGCCATGCCCATCTTAGTAATCACAAAGCTGTTGATTCAGTAATAGAATCCTAGAGCCCGGTGCTTGGATGAATATCTAAGGAGTTAGATTGAGGACTTATCAAGCATCGTCAAATGATTATTAAGAGATGACCTCCAGCTTGAGATGGAGATGGCAATCTTTTCTCTATAGGCTGATATCTAACTGACCTCTGATGCAGGTCATCTGCATAGGAATAGAGATATGGAGGTGTTAGATAAGTTAGGTCAAAGAGTTGACTTAACAAGATCGAGATGACCAAAGTCCTATTTCGTATGCTGTCACGATATATGCATGCATCCTCTGACCAGAGACAGATTGTTACTATATGTTTAAGTATGTACATTTGGCAGACCAAATAGGTTGATGACCTAATCAAGGTCTATACACCGGTGCGCTGGTGTGCATGCAAGGGCATATGAGTAATACGATATCTCAAAGGATTCAAGCAGGTTCATCTACTGAACCGAAAGACATGAGCTCACTCATGAGATGTTGGGAAGAATCAAATTCCGTGCAGAGTCATCTCGCTTTGGAAGCTTGACTGAATTTGTAGGTTTGATATATACTTTTGTAAAGTATATGATCAAGACATTATAGGATCAATACCGACTCCCAATGATAAAATGAGAAACCTACTGATAAAATCATGAAGTAGACAGTGTAAAATGGATCCAATACTCCAGGTTTATTCTGAGTCTTTCAGTATGCAGGATGTACAGGTATTGGGAATACCTGAGGGTGATGTGATCATAAATGATTGTATAATCATGACGCTTCCATTCCCAGGGAGTGATGAAACGGGTCCGGATTTTAGTGACTCCTCTCAATAGAGAAGTAATCTCATCTTTGTCCAAATGTTGGACATTGATCTGAATGTGATTCAGATGCAATGAGAAGATTAGATTTATGGTCTGAATTTAATCAAGCATCTATGGGAGGCCCGAGATTTGGATTTGAGATGTGATCTCAATATCCAAGTCATTATACGTGGAACAATACAATCGCCATGTCCTTATCTCCAAGTATCTATGGAGAAAGCATATTATCCTTGAAAGAGTTCATGGATAATTTCATTGTTGATATTATATATCCTAGCATTGAGAAATGGATAATTAAATGTGATTTAGTTATCATGGACAATATGAATTTGATTCATAAAGAGAGTTATCTTAGATAATTAAATGTGATTTAATTATCAAAGATGTGAATAATGTGAATGTGATTCATATTATTTGGGCACACAAGAATAGAGATCCAAGATGATTAAATGTGATTTATTTATCATGGATATGAATAATACAGATAGAACTATCCATATTAATCATATATATTATAAATGTGACTTATAATATATGAGAGAGATAATTGTAATTACATTTGTTAATTAAATGTTGACGTGAATTGGATTCACATTGAACAATTAATTGAAAATGTAATTCACATTCTATTTTAGGTCGTGAATGCGATTCACAATTTTCCAATGGAAAGATTGCAATATTCATAAAATAATTATGAATTATTTTTGTAGAATAATTTACAACAAGTGTTGTTGGAAATCTTGGAGATTTCCATGGAATAATGTAATCTCTGAGATTACATGAGATTGCCACCAACTCCAATATTATGGAAGGAGGCAATCTTCATTCAATAATCTCCATGTTTGATTGATTTAATTTAGGATTTAATTATATTGATTTATCAATATATATTTAATCTAATTAAATTAATTGTTATTGTATTTTTACAACCAAATATTGGCCATTAAAAGAAACACAAATCAATGTGGGTCATTGGATTTGTGTTGTCCATGGATTGAGATCCATGTATCCCAAAATATTATAAAACGAGAGCTACCTTCTCTGCTCTTCTTTAGACAACACAATATGATAACATAAAGCCCTCTCTCTCTTTCTCTCCACACACCCTCTCTCTCTCTCCCATATGGTCGTCCACCATAGAATCCCTAGAGAGAGTCTCCATCGCTGTAGCGTCGCCGTTATGCTGCCGGATGTTTGACTCATGGATCTCTGTCTCCTTCGGTGCGACTCGCTCGTGAAGAAGATGTCCGATCTCGTGTGAGAAGATCAGGAGATTCGCCGCTTGGATCATCAACATGGATTGTGAGAAGCACGCGTCTCATCCACGCGCTCGCAAGCGTCTCCTCCGTTGGATTGGACTTGAGATATGAGTTCTCTTTGTTTAGAGACTCGATCGCAACCACGCTTCAAGAGGAAACCCTAATACTTGTTTGTGGTTTAGATGAAACGATCTGAGAAGCGTTCTTGGATCATGTGGTTTCATCCCATGATTTTTTTTTAAATTTCCGCTGCCATGAGCAACTAGTGCGACTAGTCACTCCCGATCGCATACGATGCGATCCTCACGCTTCCATGATGTGCTTAAGGATTTTCCCGTATCTTTGATCTGCCTTAACCCGATTCCATCTCCTCCACTGATCGCCGAGCTCTCTAATCACCTTCAGATCCTTCATCGATGCTATGGTCGTCTTACATCTACACTCTCCATGACCATACTCCTTCGACCACAACGCTTCTTCTTCCTTCGACATCATCCGCTACAGCACCTTCGTCCTTCACTAACTTCGGCTTCTTCATCGACTTCTGTAGCCAGGGGAACCTCCATAGCCTTCGCTCCTCCTCCAAAAGAAGTCTTCCCCTCCGGGAGTCTCTACTGCCTTCAGGGTCTCTCCTACGTTCCTGTGTCGACTTTACCGTAGGGGAGAGCATCCATATCTCTCCTCTACCCTTGCTTCTTCATTGAAAACCAGTTTCATCATCGTGCCTTCGACGTTGTCACCAACTGTTAGAAGCTCCACCCTCCTCAAGCATCTTGCCTCCTTCGTCCACTTATAGAGGGACCACCAAGATAACCACCCTACACGTATGGTGTCCCACCCCAGCGGACCACCCATAGACCTTCACCGCATTTCTGACGTAGGCCTCTCACTCTGTCCCCTTTCTCCTGATATCTGACCTGTGGGAAAGTTGCACATATGTCCTCGACCTCTCACGTAATCACCTCGATGTCCACCTTCCCAGGGATCACGTGAGGAGCACGTAACCGACTTGCAATTTCTTAGAAGACCCCTCTGGGGATACATAATTACTTCTAGGTCCCTCTACTACATTTTTGTTCTAATTCATAGTTTGCAATTTCGCAAATATACCCCACTATTCTATTGTAATTTTGAACATCAATATTGCATCATTTTATTATTCTAAAATTTGTATTGTGTTTCTCAATTAATTATTTACATAATGGTTGGTTTTAATATTTTTATTATTTTTTATTATAATTAATATAAATATTTTGCAAAAAATGCATATTTTCCCGTTCTGTACTTAGAAATTAATAATTTATTAGCCATCGCTCCAAAAATTACCAATAATTAATGTATATTAGAATTAATTGTGATTTACTTTATTCCTAAAAAGAATTGTATTTTCTTACATATTTTCTCTTTAAAAATAATTTTATGCATTTCAATATGTAATTTTTAATAGATAATAAATTCAACATTTTTTGGCTTTAGGATTTTTCTATGATAGTATTATTATTGCTCTATATTAGGTAATTTTATTTCCTGAAATTTAGGATTAATATTTATTATAATTAATTATTGAGGTTTGCGCTTTTTGAATTCACCAATTTATAAAATATTCATATTCAAAAAATCCAAAAAAAATACAGGGCATTCATTTCATCATTATTATCATATTGGCTAAGTTTCATAATTTTTGGACTCTGTTTAACTAAAAATTGTATTTTAGTCCCTGAAATTAACAACATTTACATCTATGTTCAAAAATTGCATCAGAAATACCTAAAATACCTGTCTCAAAAACCACACATAAAATTTGATAGACATTACATAGGATGTTCCTTGTCCTCCTCAAGTTCGACCCTAGGACTTGCCCAGGATAAATAAACATAAAAACGCTACGATTGAAAAATGACTAAATGATTAAGTGTTTATTTTCATGATCGATTCCAATTACCCTCCTACAACGAAGCGACACAATTATTTTAAATGCTTAATTCACACAAATTAAAGAGGATAATTTGTGAATTATCAGTGGATGACGGTGAAGGTGGCAGGAGATGGCATCTTACAGGCGAGGGTGCCAGTGGTGGTGTTAAGGTTTTTCCTGGCTGCATTGATGGTATTATGCATAGGACTAAAGACTGGCGGTTACGCAAGGAAGAAGAATGAAGGGGACGTCAAGTGATGGGTTCCTGATGTGGAAGGAGGTAGAGGAACCATCTGAGTAATTGAGGGAAGTGGTCGCGTTGCAATGCATAACGACGGAGAAGAGAGGGGATCTGAGGTGGAAGATGACTAGGCGTTGTTGGATCTTGTGCAATGAGTGGCCCAGATTGGGGCTATGTCTCGTTGTGTGAGGCTGGTAAATGTTGAGGTGAAAATGAGTTAGGTTGTTGGATCAGATCTGATCCAACAACTGGTAGCGCGACATACTAGGGGACAAAGACAATTGAGAGACTCAAATGAGGTCAGCTGATGAGGCGCTAGGTGGGCATCTTATGGTGTGACATGTTGACCATGTGGTTGATCAAAAAAGAAAAATATAAGAAAATAAGTAATTAGAAAATAAAATGCTAAATGAAAAAGTTGTCAACATGAAAGTTGTTGGTGTCATTAAGATCTACAACTTTCATAAGGGACCAAAATCAAAAGAGGTCATTTGTACACAATGTTATTTATATTTAGGTATTAATTTGCCAATTAATCCCCACCTTTTTCATATTTTATAATTTTTGTATTTTAATTAAGTTTTAAAATCAAAGATTAAATATATAATATATAAAATTAATCTAATTTTTATATTTTTATAGGTTAAGAAAAAGATGAAATAAAAATATCAAAGATAAAATATGTGCAATACAACAAGCTCGGATTTCTATGATTTCTTTGGATTTTCTGATTTTTATAAGTTTTGTGTCTTAATGACAAGTTAGTAAATGAATTAAATAATACAAATGAGAAAGAATTAAGTCGAAGTAGTTAATTTTTGTACATAAAGTAATATGCATGATTTAGCTAAATATTAGGATTTATTTATACATCGATTTTAACCTTAATTTGTTGCACAATTAGTAAAGTTAATTAAGTAAATTTAGATGGTTTTTTTATTGATTTATTAAGAAGATTTTTCTTAAATCTTCATATAAAGTAGATGAATCATGGATTCATTAGCTACCCACATTCTACATGGATTCTCATATACAAAGCCATACCCTGATACACACCCATATGCATACTCATATTCCTTACACACTTACACACATGCCCAAATACACCCATATATTGCATCATACACTCTTACACACCAACATACATATCCACAATCCTCACACACTTGAATACAAGCCCAAAAACGCCCATACACTCTTACATTCAAGCCGACATTGCTCCTTATACACCTACATGCATACCCATGTTCTTCACACTTGTATAAACTCATACACACCCATATGTATAAATTAGAAAAAAATCATGGGGGAAGTTAATAATAAAATTGATAGAACACAATTTTAAGGAAGAAAAAAAAATCATGGTTTTAAAACTTTTCTCAGGTAGCAACTTCTGCATAGATCAATTGGTGTTGCATCTGTCGGTTAAGACACGCCATCGTAGTAGTTGTTCACCCATGTCCGGTGCCACAACATCGATTTCTCTTCGAGAAAGTGGACAACATCATTGTGATAGTTGTGTTCACATGTTTAAACATAAATCCCTAGAGAACAAAAACTTACGATATGTAAAACATGAATGTTGTGTCACCGTTGCAAGTGGTAAGCCGCGTCAAACACGTGGCTACTCATTGAACAAGCAATAATAACAAAATTCCCTAGGTTGTTCATCATCGTGGGATAAAAGTAGCATTTATTAGGATCACAAGAGTCATAAGGTGTTCCATATTCACATAAACCACAACATAGTATATTGCAAGAACAATTTGAACTTAGAACCACAATTTGAATAGGAATTACAATCCCTCCTCCCCCTCCATGTTATACTGCAACAAAATCATCCAATCAAGGGTAGAGAGAAGAGTTTATTATAAGTGGTGTCAATTTTTAATAAATCAAAATACATATATACATAATTCAAATTCTATTAATTAAAAATATGCATATATACACATATTCCTCACACACTTGCACACATGCTCAAATACACCCATGCATTGCTCCATACATTCTTTCACACCTACATGCATACTCAAATTCCTCACACACTCTCGCAAACATACCCAAACACACCCATTCATACCCACATTGCTCCATGCACTCGTACACACCTACATGCATTCCCACATTCCGCACAAACTTGCTCCCATTTTCTTCCCCATTCCATACACTCTTATATACCATACATTTCCCCATACACTCTTACACGATCTTATACATCCACATATTCCTCACACTCTTACATACATGTCCAATCACACCCATACATTGTTCCTAGACTCTCACCAAATCCTCATACATTTTTAAAGATGATCTACTGTTTTGAATTTATTTCTTATTTTTTATTGTATTTATTAGTTTTCTAATTATCTTAGAAATTTTATAAGATGTTACTATGCGAGAGAGCGACGCCGCTCGAATGTAACAACGCTTGAGAAAATTTGATTTCGATATGATCCAATTCAGTATATTATCCTAACTTATCTTATCCCTACCCATGTACCTACAAAACAAACATCAAGAGTTGCACAGTGTTGTGAGGAGCATTTCTTAGCTAGTAAAGCTAAGACCCCGACAGTTGTGAAAAAATAAAAATTATATGACATATGATGAGGGTATCACTCCTCAAATGTGTTGCACACGCCTCCTATTGTGTAGGGCCACACATAGCCTAGTGTGGAAGGGTGCATGTGTGTAAATGACGTTTTGTGCTATTTCGTGCAATACCCTAATAGAATCTTCATGTCACACCTATCTAACAGACACATAACATGCAACTTTTTATAGTTAAATTAATGATTACCTAACAAATGAAATTATATTATGCATTAACATTAAGCACATGAATATTCAAAATATATATTACGCTAACACTCTCTCTCTCTCTCACACACACTTCAACACACACATACAAATTGTTCTTTTAATTCACATATGATAACAAAATCACATGTTACATAAAAATCACATTTTAAAAGACATTTAGTTCATCATCCAATAAGACAATATTGAAGGATCTCAAGCGCATCACGGAAGCCTGAGCATCGTATCAAATACGATCAAGAACGACTAGTCGAACTAGTTGTTCTATGCAACGAAAATTAAATTTTTTTTATGTGACGAAATCACATGATCCAAGAATACTTCTAGGATCATTTCAACTAAACCACAAACAAGTAATAGGATTACCTCTTGAAGCGTAGTTGTGATCGAGTCTCTAAACGAAGAGACCTCTTGTCTCAAGTCCGATCAGATGGAGGAGACGCTTGCGAGCATGTTGATGAAACATGTGCTCCTCACAATCCATGTTGATGATCCAAGCCACATATCTCCTGATCTCGACACACGAGATCTGACGTCTTCTTCACGAGCGAGATGCACCGAAGGCGATGGAGATCCACGAGCAAATGAGGGCTTCACGAGAGAGTGGGAGATGAGAGAGAGAGAGAGAGAGAGAGAGAGAGAGAGAGAGTGAGGGAACGGTGAGAGTTGTACTTGTTCTACATCTCAGTGATATCTTCTTTGGTGGTAGCAAGAGGCGAACGACTATCATCATATTTAGTTTTCTTTTCTTCACGTGCTTATGTAGTGGTTGGTGATTATGCATCCACATCCGTATCTGGTGCTTCGTATCCCAATAAAATTCATGGTAATGACCGTTATTGGTACCCTTGTGTTCCTATATTATACAAAGATAAAGATAATATCGTGACTATATGAAATCTAATTGATGATAAGTGTTGTTAATTTGTTATTTTTTTTACAATATGACTATGACAACTTCTTTACGTAGAGGTATTGTTTGTTGCTTTTGAATGGGAAAATCTCATGCACAATGTGGGGAGGAGGTAATGCTCCTAAGGTAGGAAGGAATAGCCGATATTGGATCATTGGCGCACTTGAAAGGGGAATAGATAAAAAAATACTGCACTATGGGTTAAAGTTTTTTAGAAACTAAATTATAATAGTTTTTAAAATTTTGCATTTTACTAAATACTTAGAAGTTATTTTCCATCAAAAAATAAATGGTTGAACCAGTGTTTTAGTTGGATCAAGCGGTCCAACCAAGCTTAAACAATTTGTATTTTCTAAGTACAAACCAAATGATTGGAAAATTTTTCACTCGATTATTTGATTTAATCGGTGAAACCGACTGGTTGAATTCAATTTTTAAAACCTTATACCAAGAGTTACATATCTAACTTGTGTAAGATAATTTACTTGGTACAACTATTATCTATGAAATATCATTGATTCTCTTCCCATCAATCAAGTGACGGGCTCTAATCCAAAATCACGAGTCCTTGTAGCTTGCCATTACTTTTTATATTTAAATATGTTCCAACACTGGAATGGTATATATCCCTGAAGTGACTTGATAAAATAAATGTCCCATCTCCAGACTAGTTAAATATTCTGAAGGGATTGCAGGCACAAACGACCTTACTTACTTATCCGGGTTGTTTGGAGAATAGATAAATAAATACAAGTTTATTTACTTGTTCGTATTTCAACGTAACTGTCGGAAATTATATAAATATAGTTATTCTTCTACCTTTTCTACCATAACATTGTGCCCTTGTATTCCTATAAAATTCACTGCCTTTCTTTATTACACTATACTTCTATTTTACCTTAACGAAAAGGCATTACTATGACTTTTATAAAAACGAAGGGCACAAGTGTTACCGAAAAACATGGGGTTGAATCTCAATGTGATACAAATGTTGAAAACTCTAAAATATTATAGATAGTAATATAATGGGTTTAATGGGGCTACCATCTTGGTCTTCCCACTTTTTTCTACTTTTTAATGTAATTCCCGAAAACATCAATGGGAATTTAGATAACTATATCACATCATATTCTCATTTTTACTTAATTCGAGACTCCTATCCTGTCTATGAAGTATGCCAAATTTTAATGGCCTCGAAATTACTGAAATTGATCCATTATAGACGGATGTGTTAGAAATATTTGTTTTTCATCAAATTTGAATGGTAACATGGTTTCATCTAGGGACTGCAACTCTTCAAGGGTTTTTAGAAAGAAAAAAAGAAGAATAAGAGTGAGGGTAGTAAGTTGACTCCCCCTCGGGGTATCCATCAAAACCCTAATACAGATGATGTAATAACAACGTGACTGTTTTATTTTGAGAGTACTTATTTCAACATGATGACTCTTTGTCCCAAGGTAAATGGATATATCTTTTACCCCCAACACACTTTTAGCACCTTCTAATTGTTTGGGATTTTCACACGTACTCTTTGAGTTTTTCCAATAATACTTATTCCGTTACTTTTTGACTATTACACTTAAATCCTTTTCTTCTTATAAAATTTACAATAACGCTCTTCTGCCAGTCTAATACAGTGACACGTGTGTAACAATGGAAGTGGACAACTATAAATATTGTAAAAATATATGGGGATAAGTGTAACTAAAAAAAGTTGACGCGTAAGTGTAATTAGGAGAATTCGGAAGGGCACAAGAGTACGAATCCCATAATTATTTGTTAATTTCTCAAGTTCCGTTGTTAATTAGCAAACTCACGGTCATTGACTAATCACACATTACTAGAGATAAGTAGATATTATTTATGATCTACCTTTTTATATTCCACTATTATCAAATTAAAGTATGTTATCTATGCACCATGTTGCGACCTGTTAATTTCAAATAGAGGTATCATGCCTTCTTGATTTAAGCGTCGGTGTAATGTCTTGAGCTTAGATCCTCAAATAGTTGTCGAGAAAAAAACCTGATCTTGACAACAACCACTTAAAAAGCTGAAGGTTAAGTTGTTATTCACACCACTTATGATACACTATCACAATATGTGAATTTTAGATGCGGGACTATATACTAATATAGGTGAAAATTATGGTTGGATTATGTAGATATAGGATATCGTCTAAGGCTTTAAAATATATATTAGTGATTAACAAACCACTTACTATTTATTATTTTTAAAATAAAATTTGAAATAATTTCACATTAATAATTAAATACTCTAATGATATAAAATGACTCGAGTTAGGGAAAGAGTGAGTCAGACCCCCACTTTTCCACAAATATTTAAGACAATCTTTTTTCTCCCTGCCCGACTGGGACAGTAGTACCATTCAAAAAAATCGACATAAGGTAACACTATTCCTCGCCATATCTTCTGTAGTTGAACATATGGCAACGAATATTATTCCTTACTTGACTATTTAAATTCACAATACATATCTTTTTGGTTGCTATATTGACATCAATGAATCATATACAAATAATTATCTATTGACTTGTTAAATGTATCCTCAATTAATGAAAATTTTGATGAGTAATTTGATGTTAAGCTGTTGTTACGTGAACTTCTAACAACTAACATGACATTTACTACTAATTAAAATGTACTAAGCCTTCTCCCACTATAAGTAGGGTCGGCTACATGGATTCTTGCTCAAATATATGTTGAAAGATTCGACTATTTTGTACGTTGGCCGTCGACTACCTAATGCAACTACTGTAAGAGTGAGATTTGAACCTTGGTCTTTTGTGTGGTAGACACACTGTACTACCACTAGACCATTAAGTGAGTTTTTACATTTACTACTAATTACGAGAACAAAAACCAATTCTGCAATGAAAAATATTCTGGTAATAAATTTAACATTGGAAGATATGAAAACGTATATTCAATATATCTCGCGTGGTTATTGCTTCTCTAATATGTTTCTTATGAACGGATCTTATTTCTTCATGTGAATCACCTCAGTAAAATATGTGTTAAAATGATACGATACACACAAGCTGCAATTTGTTCCAGAATTTTTTTTAATTTCCAAATATATGATGTTTAAAGTGGAAGGCTTTTTAGAAATCCAAAGTCAGAGGACGAAATTCGACTTTGAAATTATCTGCAGACCTTAGTGGGACTTTCGTCCTACATCTGTTGATTTGTTTTCCCCGACAAATAGCATCTATGTAAAGGAGCTGACGTAGATGCCATATTTTTTGAAAAATAATAAAAAGCAAGAGGTGAAAAGTGAAGGATGCTCAAACATAAAAGTTATATAATATATTCCTCGTCAAGTTCAGTATTATCCCTGCAAGATATCGATTCTATTTCACATACCCAACAGATCGTGATGAAGATGGCATGTCAAGAGGTTTGTAGGGTTGGGCAGGGATGGGTTGGGCTGGGTGAATAGTAATCTGTGAGGAGGAAGTACCCTTGTGAATAGTGACCAGGGTTGGGCCAACCCTGCCCAACCCTGCAACCAAACAGTCCCAAAGAGTCATATGATATCAGTTGAGCATAACACTAAACAGTGCGAGCACCCTCAGGGCCTGTTTGGTTTCAGGGTTGGGCAGGGTTGGCCCAACCCTGGTTACTATTCACAAGGGTACTTCCTCCTCACAGATTACTATTCACCCACCCCAACCCAGCCCAACCCAACCCAGTCTAACCCAGCAACCAAACAGGCCCTCAGAGTAGGCAAATTGACCCAAGCAACCAATAACTCACTATCCGTTGGTATATTTTGCGTAGCTAAATATATACATCGAATATTATCTGTTATTTATTTCTTTAAATTCGTAATAATATTCCTCGTAGCTAATCATGTAATGGTTATTCGTAATTTTTTTCTTATAATCATCATTAGATTTAGAAATGATTAATACACATTTTGACGAATTAGTTGATAGAAAAATCATTGTTATATGAAAGTTTAACAAAGAATATAGCATTTGTTGCTGAATACAAGATCAAGAGGCAATTTTGTAGTGAACAATATTCATTAATATATATTTAATATCGGAACGTATATTCAAATTATTCGTAGTCTTAAGACAATTATGTTGTAATGCGTTGACAGGTACAACACCTAGTGACGTGACAGTGCTAGAGGATCTTGTAGAAGATGAAGATATGCTAGTATAGACACAAGATGACGTGGAAAATCATGATGGGATTCAAATCAATGGGGATATGTTGTATTTTACGTAAATTCCATGTAGGAATAGGACCGTGGGGGCAGTACTTGGGCTACATGTAAAAGGGGTAGGGGCATTACCACTACAGTATACTACAAGAGAAAACCTAGAGAGAAATAGAGAGAGGACATAGTTGTTATTGTTCCTGTTCTAAGAGAAATTTTCTTCTCCAATTGTCCTAAGATGTGATCAACCAATATTCTACAATATCGTCTTTTTTTTCACGTGGTTCCGTGGATGGTTGATGGTGCATCCTATCTCATATGATCATATCCCTAACGTTTCGTTAAGTAGAAATGAGCAAATTGTGACTCAAGTCCCTTTTTCGTAGTTTTATTTTTTAGGGGGCTTGAAAAACATCGGGGAATTACTTTACCATATAGGGATTAATAATGATGAAGTGTCAAAACGAAGCCGTCTCTCCGTTTCTACATTCAACTGATGAAAAGTGGATTGCACACTTTCTGAAGTGAATTATAGAGGAACTCTTCATAATCCTTCAAATTAATTTAACGAAAGCAGGAGAAATACTTCCTTACTTTAATCTCTTATCATCCCTCGTCGAAACGAGACACATCGATGATATTTTAGAGGTTGTCGATTATCTATCTATAAATGGCATATCATTGTCGTGGATATATGTAGCGATGAATATTTAGAGAATTCCTTGTCAATATTTAATGTTGTGAAATATAATGGCAATTAACTTCATTTTATTTACTGTCGACGATTATTCACAGGCGAGTGTGACATTAGTTTATTACAAATCGACAATATTAGATGTAATTCCATGGGAAATAATATATTTGCAGCAACGACCAAATGGATCAGTTGTCACACAAATCTTTGTGGAATAAATGTGTAAATAATACTTTTTTATAGTAGGAGAAAATATACAATAATGAATATTATTCTTTATATACAGAAGTTAACCAGTTGTTTTGAAATTTAAAAGGAATAATATTTTCAATGATATATGATTACCAACAAGACATATACTAATGATTCATCGTTATTTTTTAAGACAGTTTCTTGGTAATAAACTAATTGATAAAAATTAATTAATAATTGTTATAATAAAAATCGCTGCTTGGAATAGAACAATAAATATTGCATACAATTTGAAATTCAATAATTAAATAAAACTTTAAATAAAAAGTATTTATTGTAGGAATTTTTACTCCACAACCTGTATAAACTTTGTCAATTATGCGACAACCCTAGTATATTTCACATTTATTCCACAACTCCCGTAAACTTACTAACTTTGTGGGTTTAACTCCCATCCATGTGATCGTTAAAGTGGATAGAATATGTAAAGTTATATAAAATATTTGACCTTCAAAGTTATCATATTTACAAATAGATGTTCTCAACTTATTAGTGACGGATTCTCCGTATAGATTGAATCATGTACAATATACCAACTAAAAATATGAATAAAAATTCTAACCATAGAAATATTAAGAATAGATGCACACATAATTTTTAACATGAAAAACCCTTAATGTGAGTGGAAAAATCACTATGTTGATCGCAATCCAAAGTCAAGTACTATATATATATATATAAATAATCAAAACAATCTCTCGTAAGGGGCTTACACAAAGCTTACTATTTATAAGATGCTACAAATCACCAAACAATGAAAAATAGTAAAGAGAAGAAATATCCCCAAGCCAATAAATCTGCAACCAAATTGTAGAAAAGATGGTTGGAGAATAATCACTCCAAAGATTGCTCCCTCCAAACTATTTTGCAACCACTGACCTTCTTTGTGATTTCTTTTTTGTGCAATGAGAGTTTGTCTTGATATGTGTTGATATGCACCCCACACACACTTTTTATACTCCATGGGAATGGGAAAATAAATAAGTAAAAAGTCCTACTTCTCATGAGAAAAGAAAAAGAGGACTCCTATTCTTTAAAAGGTAATTAATTTCCTTCTTTAATAAATAATTTATTCTTTTCTTTCTTATTACGACTACCAATGTTGTATATAAGGGTTATGTTCCCATAAGGGTGCTCAAAAGCTTGGTTTTATGCATGTTGAATCTCTAAAGTAGTTTCTCAACACATTTCTCTTTACATAACCGAAGTCTCTTAGACTTTCTATCACAGGCATCTTCATACCCAAAATTTATTTTGTATATTCCAAATCCTTTGTAGAAAAAATTCTTATATATCCTTTACTTTGAAACTCTCGAAGTATTATTGCCAGCATGTGATCAAGATAAATCTATAAAATCATAAAATCATCATTTGAGAATTTTTTTGATGAAGACACTGTGATTAATAATAATCTTAAACAATTGCCTAGGAGCCTACTTTAGTCCATGCATGCAATTTCTCAATTTGCAAATATAATGTTCTTTTCCTTTGACCACAAATCGCTTTGGTTGTGACATATAAGTTTGCTCCTCGAGATCAATATAGAGTAAGACGATCTTCACCTCCATCTACTCAATCTCCAAGTATCTAATGGATACCAAATTGAGAATAAATCGGATATATGAAATCTTCACCACGAGAGAAAATATCTAATCAAAATCGATTCCATTTATTTGGTTGAACCCTTTCACAACCAACCCCACTTTATAACTTGGATTGGAAAAGTTATCATCATACTTCACATTATAAATCCACTTACTTTTCAAAACTATTTTCCCTTTAGGCAACTTCACATGCTCAAATGCATGGTCTTCATGTAATGACTGTGTCTCATATTGCATAGC
This sequence comes from Ottelia alismoides, assembly GCA_037367405.1. NCBI lineage: Eukaryota > Viridiplantae > Streptophyta > Magnoliopsida > Alismatales > Hydrocharitaceae > Ottelia > Ottelia alismoides. Next base: position 436,209 of record JAZKJV010003483.1, read on the forward strand.
TTCAATCCAGGATACTTTCCGCACATCTTGCATAGACTCTTCATAGAATTCTATCTCGTTAATCCGGTCAAAAGAACATAATGGTGTGCAGAGTATCTTGAAGAGGGACTTCTTTCCTTCATAAAACTGTGGGAGTGGATCTACATCAGAGGAAGGTCCTTCCTCTTTATTGTCAGTAGGAACATCTGTCATATCAAAAACATCTTCCTCAATGTCAGCATCCTCCTTATGGATATTTGAATCTACATCTGGTACATACTGATTTAATGATATTACCAGGGTTTAAATAGATAAATTAAGATTAAGAGAGGGTCATTGCAACATCGAAATATCTGATTAAATCATTAAAATTACTAACTTAGCACATCTTAAGGTAGGTTGATTCTCAGGAACATGTGCGATAAAATAATCTCAAATAACTTTTCACTTGCATTCATTATTAGAGCCGGGGGAGCATGCAAAAAGTCCATACAGAATTCCACATGTACATGGTTGGGAGATCTCAACTTTAATTCATGCAAACATGCAAGGACACGACACACTATGCCTTTCATATAAGCTACTGCATGATCATAATTTCAATGAATCAAATAACTAAGCAGAGCCCTAAGCCAAACAATCAGAACTCTAATACCTGAGTCATGCTTGATAGATGATCAATACCCAAATCAATTGGGAATAAATGGTGGATTTCTAACTAAAATGAATCGATAAAGCACCCAATTAATCACTCAGACATCTCCTTCTTTCAATAAAGATGTAGTGAAGATGAATCTTGCAGATCAAGAATAAGTATCTTAATCATTCAAGCGGATTAATCAAACATTCATTAAAAATTAAATCGATGTGTTGTCTTCATGTTCATCAGTCTATGTCAGTAGTGATTATAAATCAAAATTATTACAGAGAGGTTGATGGGAGACGAGCAATAAGCTGCGCTGGCAATCCTTTTTGGGTGGCAACTCCAATTCTTCAAAATGCAACATCCATAGACCTGGGATCCATAACATTGCTAAGCATAATTCTTGGGACCCTTTTAAGGAGCCCTACTACTTCACTTGCTAAGAACCCAAAGATATTAAAATCAAAAGGGATGGATGCTTGTTGATTGCAAATACAAGCCTTCTCATACTTAGGAACTTTAGCTGATACAGTTTTATGTGCATCGTATCCCACAATAAAATCACTCCCTATTGGACCTACCAATGGAGAAACTACAGTCAAATCAACATATGCATGCTTCCATCCAACCCAATAAAATATTAAAACATCTGCTAATCTGAGTGTTGATCTCTCCTCTTGTGGATCTGTCAAAAAATTCATAGGTGCTTCTTTCTTTGAAGTAACCCCAACATGTCTGAGTATAACATAAATGACATCCCTTACAAAATCATGTATATATTTAAAACCTAGGACTTCATGACAATGAATTGCACGCTCCCCAAATGCGCTTAAGCAGAATTTATGGCATAGTATACTAGCCTCATTAGCTGGGAATAAAGGAATCATAAGATGACACTTGAGGATAGTATGATACTCAATGTGTGACATACACATTCCAAGGGCCTCAATCGGAATAGCAAAGATGAAGTCATGAGTAAGGTCAACTTGTAAACAACAGAAATTACTTTTTTCTAGCAGTCATGTCAAACTTAACTTCCATTTCTTCAACAATTTTACTAAAAAGGGAACTCGCCAAAGCATTCTGGATTTTAGGGATGACAATATCATTTAGAAAAATAGGTAAGATCAAGATACAGAAGTGTGACACGTAGGCCCTCTAAAGCGTATAGAAAATCATAATACATACCATTTCTCCCACTGTCTCATAAAATCTGCTATTGGAGCACCTAAGATTGAGCTCTAGAGGTCACGAAAGCTTATGAAGAAGCTTCAAGAGTTGAATGCAAACCAAATCCACCGAGTTTGATGGGTATTGATGCTATCTGCCATTGAAGGTCGCCAAAGAAAGGGCCTCGACAAACCACAATATCCATAATAGCTCAGCGAAGCCCTTTATCAAAACATGTAGCAACCCATTTCATGTATCTGCATTGACAAGTCCTTAAGCCATACATGAGCTTGGCAGTACCCATACAAGATCGTAATAAAAGAATCTCACTTTGTGGATCATCTAATTGAGGAGTTAAATGCATTAAGTCAACAACTTTAATGGCCCTCATCATAACCATGTCTTCAACAAAATCTTTGTCCCTACTCTCTGCACCTCCAAGTAAACTCACTCCAAGCACAAAGCTCCCACAATCAACTAGAAACAACCCTTTGCGGAACTTCTATCCATCACATGAATGCCAGAAAAGCTCTGTTATTTTTATATTCAAAAAAAGTCCAATCTTTGGACCTCTGTGTTCAATAATGTAAAGCACTTAGCTACCTCCAATGTGTCCCCGATAATAGTCCCATCATCAAGATACCAAGCATGAGGAAGGAGTTTACAATTGTCTATGATCTCATGAATAAGTGGGTGCAAGGCAAGAGAAAAAAGAAAGGGATCTCATGATCACCTTGCTGCACTACGGTGGCTGACCATAAATGATTATTTCCAATGTATAATCAGGTGGCTTGAGCATATATAAACTCAACCCATGAAGAAATAGGTGGACATCTTCAGCTAACTTCACAGAGCATCAAAGATCTATTTATCATATTGAAAGCATTAAGAGAGACTCATCTCCATGAAGCTTGCTCAAAAGTTTGTTGGTTCTATGTAAGATGTCTTCCGCTCCACCAGTTAAACCGTCCCCAAATTGAAATGTAAGTCAAAGATGGACTCCCAGCAATATCAGTGGCTCTCAGTAATTTAAAGAAATAGAGAAAGGGCATATATTGATCACCAATTTCAAAAGAAAAGGATGAATAAATTAACATCCCTCAAATTACGCACACTTAAGAAATTCTTTAACTAAAGAGCTTAGCTCTGATAATAATCGAATTCTTGTTGTCAAGACAACTTCCAACTTCCTGGTCTAACCAAAGTGCTACTCAACACAAGTCAATACTCAAGAATGTGTATAATCCAAAACTGAGGTAAATTGATTCACCAAAATTAAAATTGATGAACTTGGAAACAAGAAGAAATGCACTCGTAAACACTTCAGCAGTTCCAATCAAGGCTCTTATTTCAAATAAGAATCAGGTGCATCATTCGACTGTAAGCAGATAGAATTCCTTTCAAGAATTAGCTCTCGACAATTTACCATCTAAACCAGTAAATATACTTATAATTAACATGATAAGTTCATCTTTAATTGTTCATAATGTAACGATGATCCAAAAGAGTAGTAGAGCGAAGAAACTTCATACGACTGAAAGAAATTTCTTAGTGAATCACGCAAGGGATTTCAAGTTAGCCTTCAGTTTTCCAAAGGTTATTCAAACTGTTCACAAATGGCTCTTGATGACATAGCTACAACTATGAAACCAAATCCATGCTTATCTTAGTATTTGCTCATATCTTTTACTCATAAAAAAAGGAGCATAACTTCTCAAACAAGGACTCCACTAATGATTAAGAGTGATTACAAGAAGAGAAATAGTGCATCCAAAATCCAAGCGTAGACAAAACTTAAATCATAGGTACAGAACATGATACAGTTCCACTTCATTTTTCTAGAACGAATTCATTCGAATCTTAAAATCAGATGCGTATAATTTCAGTTCAAGTTCTTATTTCAAGCTTTAAACAAATAAGATTTCAAACAAATAAGATTTCTAAAAGTGATTTGATCTTCCAGTTCAACATCTAAACATCCATTCAATGGTTTGATTCAGTGTTGAACTTAATGCTACAATAGAGCAAGGTTTGAAAAAACTAAAAACGGAACGAGGCGGTTTCCCTGGAATCAAGGCGATGCGTAGCTTTGAGGCGGTCGAGGCGTAAGCCTCAGTTTACAAGGAAAAAACCTATAAGAACTAAAAAAACATATACTAATGAAATTATATATTCTAACTAATACATGATATAAATTACTATAATATATGATGAAATTACAAAGATAGGAACACCGAAAGAAAAGATATACAAGTGTATAGATTAAATCTGTTGATATTCCCATAAGCATGGCTAACTTCAAATCTCAAGACCTCATAAACCAAGTGTTCTTGAACTTCACTAATCTTCTGTGAATGTGTAAGTGTCAGGGACTGAGCCAACTCATTAGTTAAATTTTTTTTATTTTTTAAAGAAAGGAAAAGAAGAAAGAAGATTTTTTTTGAAAAAGGTTTTTGATGCTTTTTTTTCAAAATTTTTTAAAAGGTAAATAAGAAAGGACATAATTTTTTTTGAAAAGTTTTTTTGAAAAAATATTTTTTTTGAAAATATTTTTTTAAATTTTTCTCGAAAAGTGTATATTTGAAAAAAAACAACAAGAAGATTTTTATAAAAATGAGAGTGTTTAGTTTTTTTCGTTTTTTTGAAAAAATTTGTTTATGAAAAAGTTTTTTTGTTATACCTCTTATTTACACCAAACACATAACCCATATTTTAATTACAAACAAGTCAAAGTACGAGCTATAGGTAAAGTATATATATAATATATACAAACTCCCCTATATTAAACATGTCATATGTCCTCACGGAACTAGGTGACAAAAAGCATAGCTCGTACTAAGCATATGTGTGAAAAGAATAGAAGAGAAAAATAATATAAGAGCATTGAAGAATATACAATGGGCATCGACCACCCTATACTTAGGCTCTGGTCAGCCTAAGTATTGGAGAGAACACAAGATTGGGGGACCAAAATGAGTGGGAAAGAATATACAAAAAGAAGATAAAAAGAAGAGACGGAGCAACGCGGGTAAGTCACCTCTATACTTGGGATCTAGTCATCCTACGTATATCCACAAAATGAAAACGATACAGAACTGGTGCTAGTATTGCGAATCACGAGGGAGGTATGGAAATAAAGGAAGGAAAATCTATACAAGGAGGAGTGAGAATATATAAGGATCAAGAAGGTTTGTGACATACCTTCTTGCGGGAGCGAGGTGGTGGGTAGTGTACATATATGTCGCTGTCAGAATCATCCTCAAGGGAATAATGGTGAGGGGTAGGGGACACCAACGAGGGTCGACACACGACTGCTTACTCAAATATGTCTTTAGAATCTGAGCTCACTCATATAGATCACCTCATCAGGACCTGATGAGGACTCCTCAAACAATCCCTTCTCTGGTATGTAGTAGTCAACTTTCTTAGCCAGTTTTCTAGAACCTGTAGCATCAATAGGAAGAGGAGAGTGATACGTCTTGAGGACTTTGGGGGAACACCTCGAGGAATCAATACTCTTCTTCTTCTTACCAGATGACCGACTAGAGAATGGAGCAACCAATTTACTGAGATCGGTCAATTTGGTCTCGGTTGTCTCTTTTTGTGTAGGGCCTAGATGTAGTGTGTGTGAGGTACTGAATAGAGGTTTATCACCAGATGAGTCACCATATGCATTATAATACTCATGCAGGGTCAACATACATCTCTGGTATGACATAATGTTCTCAGTTGGCTTGGCATTGGTTGGATCATGCGTCGGAACATCTAAATAGTCAAGGAAATCGGAAATGACCGTGTCTAACTCAGGGATAGTTTCTGACCATGAGTCCTCTCTAGAAGCTATCACGGTGGTGGTGATGTGGTGGTGTATGGAGTCTCTGAACCAATGGTCATGTGAACAGTCAGTATCTCAGGTGTAGTAAAGAGTCAGGACTCAGCTATCTCTCGGAGGTTATGGCTGTTTACGACTTTATGGATTACCTTAGAATATCATGTGTCCTCAAAGATTGAGTAAGGTCAGAGTGCTCCTAATGCAGTGAAATCGGTCTCCCAAGTCTTGCAATCTATAGTTGCCTTAGCCAAGGCTAAGAACAACTTCTCGAGAATGATCGGAGACTGGGTGAACTTTCCTCGATGCTCAATGTCAATGATCGTGAAGCCTATCTGGAGTACATCACCTTGTAAAGTAAGGACGACTGAAATGGTTCCTCTTGACTGTTTTATAGACCAATCAACCAACTGAACGATTTCTCTCGTCTTATTGCTTGATTCGAGTTTGAGCTTGGCAAACATGAAGGTTGGGAGGATATATATCTGTGAGTCATCATCGATTCTTGCATGGGCGAAGGTAGTGTCTTTGATTTCACAGTCAAACCTAAGTAACCACTTCACTCTCGGCCCTTAGTTTTTCTCCCTATCACCAAAGAGGTGGCCATAGATATTATGTATTTCTCATTCCTTGTCCTCTTATAGCCCACCTTTTAGGCGTCAATTTATTCTCATAAATCTTTTGAGGTCAGGTAAGTGTTAAATGGTCATTTTTAAGGGAATATCAAAAGTCAACTCTGTATCAATCACTTCCCTAACTGCAGCTTCCAACTTTTTAGGTTTTTTTCATTTTCAATTTTTATGGTGTTTTCAGATTTTTCAATTTTTTGGTCTTTTTGATAGGTGAGGGAAGAATAGGAGAATGTAAAAACTCTAGTTTGGAGGGAAAGTGGTTAGTAGAAGAAGGAGATATAAGGGATTCCAGTTGTACATGACATGTAACGAATCAAGTGTCTTCAAAGTTTTCAAAATTCAATCCGCGAAATCCATGATCCACTTTCAAACCTATAATATTGATCGGTCTAGAAATGTCATCCTCTAATAAGTTCTCATGACACATCACGAGAGAAGTTTGTTCAGTTGGAGGATATTACTGACAACTTGGGATCTTATACTCAAGACACCTTGACTCAACGTGTAATGTGAATACGATCCATCTACATGGCAGATGTTGGTCTAAACCTCATAAGGGGGAGTTAGTAGACATGAGATCTGTAAATTGGTCACATGAATCCAATCCCATGTATATGCTGGCTCTCTAAATGAGTGTTATAAAGGTTGTTCAATGTAGGCTTGATCACTAAGGTTTATCAAGTCAGGAAGATCATGTAGTGTAGGCCTCTCCACTCGATATGTTTGGTTGACCATGTTGTACCCTACGGTCATGTTGAGATGTGTATAGGTTAATTATTGTCTGGTCCCAACTCGAGGTGAGAATGAGGTATGTGGGGTCAACTGATTCTGCCTATCATTTATCTCAGTAGTGACTTGCTCTTCAATTTGTTCCTTGGTTCCAGCAAGCAGACGGGAATATGGTGAGTCAATCCAGGGTAGATGTGGATAAGGGGTGTAAGAATGTGGGGTAGGTGAGATGTACGGAGAAGTGGAGAAATCAGTCAGAGTTCTGACTTCGCAGTTGAGGTGTGGGTATGAGGAGGAACAAGAGGATGGAGATGATCATAATTTGGTCGAAGAAGAGTGATGTGGTTATGATGACCAATATTCTGACATATTCAAAGAGAGATGGGAGAATGAAGCTGATCGAGGAAGAAAGCGTGCTGGTCATAGAATAACACATAAAACAAACAAACACAAGAACAAACCCTGAATTTATCTACTCAACACTGTGATGGGTGCAAGAATCTAACCGTTTATCTTTTCAATTTTAATTAGTCGATAAATCAAGATATACATACAATCACACAAGGTTTAAAAGTAGGTTTTGGGCATTATCATAGGGATACGTACAATGAGGGTTTTGCTCTCCCGAAAATAAGTGTTAATCTCACTCAATTCTTTTGGTCAACTCTGATTAGCAGTCCCGCTTTTAAGTTCGGTTATCACTTGATTAATCCACCAAACACGACATGCCTAACAAACATTTTTTATTTTCTTTTAAACTATGTTTCAAAACCAAGGGGAAAGGAATCGAGAAAAATCGATGTAAATAGTGAAATCGATGATGCATTCCAAATTCAGAAGACATATAATTATCCTTGCTCTCTATATACATGATGGAATGCATAATTGAAATTTTATACTATATGAGATGCAAACGAGAAAACCATTCATAGACAGGCGATTCAATTAGTGAGTGATGAACAATTTAATTTGGACTAATAGCTCCGCAGTCTAAGTGCATCTTATTAAATTTGACGTGTGGTCCTAAAGATTACGAGCAAAAGAAATAAAAATATTTCACTAAAATATTTCTAGTTCCCACGAGGGCATGTCCTATTCTACGCCAATCAAACAACACGACCATGAATGGGTCAAATATCCATTCCTGATACACTGCGAGCTCTTAAACAAGAGCCACTATAAAGAGCGAATTACCTAAATTATTACAATGCAATACTTTAACAAATTTACAAAAATGAAATGATCTCAAAAAATAATTAAATTTCCTTGATCTTCAGTAGTCGGCATGCATCATGTCTACAGAACTCTTATGTACTCCAAGTTTACCGGGCCCTTGAAAGGAAAATGAAATTTATATTAGAGAGATAAGTAACAAAATATATACAAAAGCGAGGAGAGAAAAAATTTAGAGAAAAGAAGGAAAGAAAAAAATAGATTAATTAAAAGGAGTCTCGGGGATTAGAATAATCGAATGTGAGAAAACGTTAATCTAGTATTCCAAATTAAACTCTAAGCCATTTGCCTCCCAGACAATGGTGCCATCTGACGAATCGACCTAGATGGGTATATTAATCAATACTCATTGTATCATGACAATCGATCAATTAATTAGAACCAAGAAAAGATCTCCACAAGGAGTGTCTCAGCTTAAATTTATATCCCAGGCAAGTCCGGGGTCGAACAGAGGGAGGTAAAGGAACAACTTTGGATCAATTCAGATTTTACTGAGCTCTAGGTTTTCTGATTGGATTTTCTGTATTTTTTATAAGAAAAAACTGAATGCAAATGCAAAATGCGGATGAATAATGTTAAATGAAAATACACAAGCTAGAAAAATTAATTTTAATGTGAAATTAATCTAATTTAGCTAAATTATATTTTTTTCTAGAAATCTAATCCAGTGATGAATGCAGAAACAATATTTTGGAATTTTAAGGGTTAAAATGAAATAATGAAAACACACACTTTTTATTGGTTTTCACGTAATTTTCACTCAAAAATGCAAAAATCATAAATTTTTTATTGAAATTTAAACATGATGAAATGGAGCTACAGTATTTTTTTGGAATTTTTTTAGAACATATATACTTTTTATGAATTTATAATGAAAACAGAGTAACTGCAAGTATTTAATTCCTAATAGATCCACGCTATCAATTTAATCAGATAGTAAATTATCACAAAAGGGTATTTTAATGAGAAATCAAGGAGAGTTGGAATTTCACAAAAATGATGTGTGTGAAAATCAATTGCTGAAATTACTCTACAATTTATTTAGGGTACAAGACAACTCCAATTTAGATGAAATTTGGGTAGTAATTAAAGCACATTTCAAGGCATCATATATCGTTTTTGAGGAATTTTTAAAGCATTTGTGTATTAAATATGAATTTAAAACCTCAAAGTGAGTAAAATGAGAAAATTTTAGCTAATACAATTTAATTAATTACCCAAAGCTTACAAAATCCAAATAAATAGACAAATGATAGAGAATTTATTGCTCAACAATGTGCTATTTTTCGATTAAATAAATATGCCATATTGAGGACCAAATTAAAATGCAAACATAGGATCCTGATTGTAATATAGAATTTAAACATGAACAAGCTGAAATATACACATGGACTCATTTGTAATTACAAAAAACTAACGAGAAAAATGTAATTTTTGCAATAAAAAAATAAAGAAGGAAGGATGTTGTTCCTCCTTCGTTGCGGTTAGGGTAGTGGAGGGGGTGGCATGGTAGTGTTTGGGCGGACGGCTGGTGGGCTGTTTGTGGGTCAATGGACAACAAGAGGTGGAGGAACCACAGTTGGAGGTGGGTTGTCGCAGATGGGGGTCACAGGTGGCGCGACTGGCCAGGAGAGGAGGTGCTCGGCTGCAACTGGAGATGGCAATGGAGGGCTGCAAGATGGAGGCCGTGAAGTGCATGGAGGAGGATGTGGAGTACGTGGAGCGACCAGGGGGGCACACGAACCTGTTGTGGCTTTTTCCTTTTTTTTCTTTTTTATTTTTTAAAGAATAGGGAATATAAATGAAGATGAGAATGAAGAAGAGGTTATGCGATGAATGATGGTGATGATGAAGTGAGTAAAGGTGATATGGATGTGGTGTAAAAACAGGAATAAAGGTGACCAATTAAAATTAAAATTAACACTAGATAATAAAAACAAGAGAAGAAGATAGAAAATTTATCTGTGGTTCGTCGGATTTGTGGAGAAGCTATGCTGGACTCCTTTCACGTACTCGAGTGGCGTGTTGGATGCACTGGGAAGCTGAACGTGATTTACAGGAAACTCACGATGCGAGGACGCTAGTCGATGTAGATCTCGCTTGCGGATGGACGGCCGTGGTTCTGTGACAACGCGATGCGAGGATAGTACCCTAAACTTCATGAGGAGGTCGTTGTTCGTATCTTGGTGGAACACTATCATCGATCAATATGGATGAGCTCTCTCCATTTTATCTAAGAATGGTATATGGGGAAAAATGAGGATGAAGAGAAGAATGAAAAGTGAAAGGAGATGGAGGTTAAAAAAGGTGGTGGAAGAAATGATGTTGAATGGGTGGTTAGATGAAGACTTGGTGGTTAATGGATGAAATGGAAGTTAGTGTAGAAAATAATAAATAAATAAATAAATAAAATAAAATAAAGTAGGTTACTAAAAAGGAAAGGATAACATAAAACAAAATGGGATAATTGCAAACAAAAGAAAGAAGAAAAACAAGGAACAAAACAGATCATATGTACACTATTTTTTTAAATTTTCTAATTTATTTTTTTTCATTTTAATAAATTTTTTTTTATAAAATAAGAATAAAATAAAATACTAGAAATAAGATTAAAATAAAACATAAAAATGATTTTTTTTATTTAGTGATTGAAAAAAGTAAATAAAAAATGAGAAAAGAAAAATATGTACATTATATACAAAGTCACTTTACCTTTTTTTCATTGGTAAAACCTTTCTTGAGATTTTTTAATTATGTCATTTGTAAAAATATATAATAAAGAATTAATAGAATTCATTGATAAAAAAGGGTTATATTTGAACAAAAAATTCTAAGTCACATTTATTGCATTATGTACAATATACAACTAGATCCCGAAACTCAAAATTTGCAAACATGCTCCAACATTAATGGAACCACTTTCATTGGATAGATAATTTTCTAACCTAAACTCTAAAAATGAGTTAGGTGAATTTGGAGTTCATACCGAGTAGAAATTTGGCCGGGAAGTTGGACTTTATATGTTTTTTTCTTTCGGATTTAGGAGTATTTATTTGCGATGAAATTTATTTTTTTTACATATCTTTAAAAAAAATAGAGAAAGATAGCAAAAAAGGAGATGTAATAAAATTATTTAAAATACATGAAGTTTAGGCTATTTATAAAGGAAAAACTCCTTCATTTTACGTTTTTTTTATTTTTTTGTACACTATACTATATAATACTTACTGTATTTTATTTACAAAAGTCATTTTATCAATTTATTGATTTTATGAACATTTATTTGAGATTTAACTCAAGGATTTTGCTTAGAGCAATATATTGAGAGGATGAATCGTGGATTCATAAAAGGTCACTGAAGAGAAGGAACCGACGAGGTCAATCAACATGGATGAGTCATGGGCAAGGCACTTCGATGATCCAGGTGGGTTTTTCTCATGTAGGGGTCAGCAAAAAGAGAGAAGGGAAAAGGTAGGCGTAACTCCGATGTTAGGTGGAGGAAGGATCATCGAGCTCTAGCCTTTGCAAGGTTGAAGCTGGGGAGTCCTAGAGACATAGAACGAGGAGCAAAGAGGGAGAGAGATGCATCAGAGCTCGGATGGTCGAAGTGTGGATGTGGGGATTGTGTGACCAAGATGATGGTGTACTTGAGAGTACAACTAGGAAGTGTTGGAGGAGGAGGACGCTTGGGGAGAATGAGCTCAAGGTTTTGAGAGGTCCTCGCTCAAAGCTCTTCGGTGAAGAAGGACTAAGCTCAACTGCATCTAAAGCGGCTACACAACAAAGTCTCACCATTGATCGCACCACCGATTGCATCTAGTCGTCGCTTTTTGGGAGTGTCGCCTCAACTGTCACCTGATGTAGAGCTAGAGCAGGAGGAGGGGTCTTGTAGTATGTGGATGGGGGCGATGGCTGACGATGGTCGAGGATTTATAGGAAGAGAGAGATCGAGAGGGAGTTATGAGAGAGAGGGGAAGTGTAAGGGTGGCAAGAGGAGGAAGTGAAGGAAAGAGGAGCAGGCAGAGGTGGAGTGCAGTGGGCCATTGCGATTGACAAGAATGGGAGGGGGTGGGCAGTGTGTGCACTAACCCATGGGAAATGTAGGGTCATGTGTGTGGCATGCGACCGTGAAAGTGAAGAGAGAGATACCAATGAGAGGCGATGGAGAACAGAGGGGGAGAGAGAGGGAGAAAGCTAAATAAAATTAATTTAAAAGTAAAACTTAAATAAAATAAAAACTAAAAATAATAAAAATAAATAAGAGCAAAAGTAAAGTAAAAAAATTAAATAAATATAAAAAATAAAATAAAATAAATTTAAATTAAAAGAAAAATAGAAAAGAAATAAAAAATAAAATCAAATAAAAAGTGCTCAACATGAAAAAAGCTGTTTGTCTCGAAGAGATCTACAACTTTCATGAAGGACCCACAATCAAAATAGATCAACTATACAAGAAATATTTTTGGAGGTACTCTATAAATAATAAAATACCATATTTTGCATTTTGTATTTCTTTGTATTTTTAATTTGATTTTAATTATTCGATTAATTTATATACAATATATACATACTTCATCTCATTTTTATGGATCTTTATAGATTGGAAAATGTTAGAATAAAATTTGACAAAGAACAATATATACAAAGTATAACAAGTCAGATTTTTGGGGTTTCACTTGATTTTGCTCATTTTATGTATTTTAATACTTTATGCCATGTTAGTTGATTAATTAAAGACTAGATTAGAGAAAGAATTAGGTTAAAATAAATATTATTTACACATAAAATAATAAGCTAATCCGAATAAAAGTTAGCATTATTTAATTACAGATTTTATCCTTAAATTCAGCATAATTAATGAATGTTAATTAATTGATTTTAGGGAGTTTCATTAGTGAATTATTAATGGAATTTTGTTAAAAATTTCACATAAAGTAGATGAATCATAGATTCATCACACCCCTATACTTATATCTTTGCTTGTCCCCAAATGAATTTAGTGAGTTAAAAGGTTGAATCCCTGACTGTGCATGTGTAAATTTCAAGACTTGTCTTATTACGAATCTTTGATTTTAATGGTCCTAAAATTCTAAGCTGAACCAAGCTTTAGTCAAAGGAATCTGACTTCTCTAATTTATCAGACTCTCTGTTCATACTTATAGTAAAAGGATATGAAGCTTAGTATGTACTGCAATCATGAGAGTCGAGTCAAAACTCACTCAAAGTCCTTATCCAAGAGACTCTCCTAAAAACCTAATCTTCAACACTAGGGAACAAATCAGTTCTTGCATTCAATATACCATCTCAATAGCTTGTCAGACTTGAAAGTGTATATGGCAGGCCATATGATGGAGGTTTTAGGATTGTGTATTTTCTTCTCTTCCTCACATTGGAACAAGGATCCTCACGAGTGCCTTATTACTCAACACATGTATATTTTATGTTGTTGACCAACGTATCCATTAGTAATTGTTGAGTCATTTGTACTTGTTTTCCTAGGAGTACACCGAGATGTGTCTTCTTTAAGCATCTAATATACTTATATCCAGTCTTATATGGCTTACAACGCAGATTCCTTTTTGAGATACTAGCCTGACTCATTGGTCCTAATTAGCTTTGGTCTAGGTGGACACATTGAAATAGTTGGGAGAACTTACCTATGATAGAAGCTCTTTATAATTTGACTTTGTGTTTGAGAGCTCTTTTCTTTCAATATTTCTTTCTTTTCTTTTTGGCTAGCTCCACTTCTTTTACAAAGAGTTGGCACAAACTGATCAACAATTATTTAATTTCATTACACCATGGCACATAGGTCAATATCAAGAGATAACATGCGAACTTGTTCACATACTGGCTAGGGTTTGCCGGTACTCATGTTTCTTGAAGTTTTCATCGACTTTATCCCATACTCGAGTATTATAAAATCATGTCCTTGCTTATATCTCAAGTTCCAGTTCTTCAAATGAAATCTCAACTCATGTCATAAATAATGCAGTTGTGCAAGTGATGTACTGATCATAATCATAAACGTAGAGATTTAAGCGTGCAATATAACACTCACATCTTTCAAACCACGAAAATGTGGATTATTAAGTCTAAAACCGCCGTGACTAAGGCCAATTAACTTTTAATCATAGGACCTTCAAAACCCTAGTTTCTATCATTCCTCAAGTCTTGAGTGGTAGTGAAGAAATCAAGAATAAAACCTTAAGTCAGTTTTGTGTTTTTTATGTTTTTCTGAAAGCAAGTATTATTTACAAAAGAAACATAATATGCACAACTTGTATCCATACCCGATTTTTGATGATAATATTTAAACCATGAGCTATGAATAAAATATATAGAATATATACAAACACCCCCTATACATAGGCAGTACTATGTCCCCATGGCACAAAGTGAAATGCAGACATAGCTTATTGATGAATCTCCATTTCATTACCTTTATTCTATCATTTTGGCCTAAAAACCCTAACTAATGCATGTAAATAACATTATTTTGTATTTATTAACCTTCATTATTTATTCCAATTATTGTATACAAAATATTGTTTTTAATGCCAAAATAATATAATAAATGAGAGAAAAGAAAAATAATAAAATACTAATGGTATTTTATGACCCTCAACCCTGAGACCAAGTCAAGAATTGATTTGGTCGACAAGTAATAAAGTAGGGGGAGATAAGGGCTACATATAAATTAAAATCCCAATCTTTTATTCATCAGTAATGAATTTTTTGGACCCCTTTTATTCTTTTTTTACATCAAATAAAGAAACTTGTACATTAAAGGTTTTGATAATAATATATAGAAATATACAAAATTGAATTCATGCAAAAATAATATACATTGTGCATTTTACACTCACAATAAAAAGACAAAACCCAAACTTCCTTGACCCATAACTCTTAAATAAAAATCAAAATGTATTAAAATCACCATAAATTGTCTATAACTTTTAATAATCTATTTAATGATGACAGTTTCATATTTTTTGGAGTTAAGTTGTGAAAATAAGGTTTGGGAACCCTATTGTACAATATATCGATTAAAATATTCATTTTATTTATTCCTTATAGCTTTATATTTTAAAATTTTGTAAATATTACCAATAATTCTTGTACATTTTAAAACTATAAGAAAACTATAAAGAACACACAAGATAAAATAAATATATATAAACACATAGATGAAATACCTACACTTATACCTATATAACATATACCCCTATTTACTTAAGTAACAAATAACATCAATAAAATAAAATAAAAATATATTTGTATACCTAACAATAAGTTGTAACTATGTAAAATAAGAAAAAAGTAATAAAAATACAAAATAAAAATAAAACACCCCAAATATAGATGAATATACCAATAAATGTACCCTTAAAAATTAACATATAATAAATAAATCGAAAAAATAAATAAAAATAATATTATAATGACTTCATAAAATAATAAACATTTTTTATATTATAAAAAATAATAAAATCATTTACTAAGTTTAATTAATTTTTTTCGAATAAATCTTGCCTTTTTGTCCTATATGAGCAGAGGTGGACCAATCAGAGTGCTGGGACTGTTGACCTTAGTCAACACCACCTCTCTCTTCCTCGAGTCACCAGAATGTCAAACTCCTGGATTTCGCCCTTTCTCCCACTGGCGTTCATTATTCTCTGGCGAGGTGTGATGCCCGATTCATGGAGACTAAACACCTTTGATTCACACTTTAGCCAAAGATCTAATCAACTATCCTCGATTCAATCACATGTCATTGATCGAAAATCCCCGACACCCTTTTTTATAAATAAGAAGCTTTGCTTCTCACGTGCCTCTTTATCCCCCTTTGAGCTTTGTCCCATGTTCTTGTGTGTGTGTTGAGATCGAGGTGACATCTGAGAGCCTTCCCATGCTCGGAGGCAGTAAAACAAGGACGAGGCGACGATCCACAATGGAGCTCCTGCTTGCTCTGTGAAGGATATGGATGAATCCTTAAGGGCATCATAGAAGCGTGATGATTGTATCATATACGATCAAGAGAGACTAGTAGTACTAGTTGCTTGGTGCAACGAAATTTACAATTTTTTAAATGCTAGAACCACATGATCCAAGAACATTTCTTGGATCGTTTAATCTAACCACATAATAGATATAGGAATACCTCTTGTAGCGTGGTTGTGATCAAGTCTCTAAGGTAAGAGACCTCCTGTCTCAAGTCCGATCCGTCAGAGGAGATGCTTGCAAGTGCGGGGATGAGTCACGTGCTTCTCACAATCCAAGTTGATGATCCATGAAATGGATCTCCTGATCTCATCTCATGAGATCGAATGCCTTCTTCCTGAGCACCACACATCAAATAATACGGAGATTCAAGAGTCGTCGAAGCGGGAGCACAATGGGAAGGAAACGAGGAAGACGAACTTCTCTCTATGAGAGTAGATGACCACTCAAAGAGAGATGGGAGAGAGTATGCACATGTATGAGATAGAGAGAGAGAGATGATTGCACAATTGCGTAACTTGCATAACTTAAAGAGTACGGGGCACCTCTTCTTATATAGGGTTTTGAGAGTCCATGGATCCCAATACATGGACGACACACAATCAATGGATGAGATTGATTTGTGTTTCTTTCAATGGCTAAGACGTTGTTGTAAAAAACACAACATCAAATGATTTAATTTAAATTAATTTACATTGATAAATCAACAAAATTAATTAGAATTCAATTTTTTTGACTAGAGAAGAGATAATGAGAAGACAAACATTATCTCCTCAAGAAGAGGGTGACAACCTCTCTTCCCCACTTGGAGATGAGTGGTTGTCCACTCTTCTTGAGTGGAATTGGTCATTCTCCATTATCTCATGATTATATCTTTAATTTATAACAACACTTGTTGTAAATATTTTTAACTAAAAATAATTTACAATTATCTTGTGAAAAATTTCAATCAAGCCATTGAAATTATGTGAATCACATTCAGAACGCAAAACTAAAAGTAATTATATTTTCAATTAATCATTCAATGTGAATCCAATTCACATTTAACAATTAATCAGCTGATATAAATCACAAAAGATTCTCTCTCATGTATTATAATTCACATTTATAATATACATGGATAATTGGATAGACTATCTACATTATGCATATCCACAATAATTAAAGAACATTTAATTACATTGGATAATCATTCTCATGCATACAGATAATGCAAATCAAATTCACATTATTCATAATAATTAAATAACATTTAATCATCAATTTCTCAATTCTTAGATATAATTCAACATTGGAATTATTCTTGAACTCTTTTAAAAATAATGCGCTTTCTCCGCAGATATTTTGAGATAAGGACATGTCGATTGTATTGTTCCATGTATAGTGAGTTGGATATTGATAGCACATCTCAAATCCAGATCCCATGGACCTCTCATAGATGCTTAATTTAATCAAGAATGCAAATCTAACCTTCTCATTGCATATGAATATCATTCAGATCAATGTCCAACATTTGGACCAAGATAAGATTACATATTTACCGAGAGGAGTCACTAAAGTCCAGACCTATTTCATCACTCCCTCGGAAGAGAAGCGCCATGGTTATAAAATTGTTTATGATCACATCACCCCCAGGTTTTCCCACTATCTGTACATCTTGCATACTGGAAGACTTATGATAAACTCAAAGATATAGATCAATTTTATATTGTCATGTTCAGAATTTCATCATCAAGTTTCTCATTCTTGGTAATTGGGATTTGGTATCGATTATATGCTTCCTAAAATCATATATCATATCCAAATTCTTGTCATGCTTTCGATGCACTATTACCATGCACGGAATTTGGTGAGTCCCAATACCTCATGAGTGAGCTCATGTCTCCTGGTTCACAAGTGAACCTGTACGATCCCTTTAAGAGATCGTATTACTCATGTGCCCTTGCATGCACACCAGCTTGTCGGTTTATATACCTTGGTTAGGTCATCAACCTATTGGTCTACCAAATGTACATACTCAGACATATAGTAACAAATCTGTCTCCGATCAGAGGATGCATGCCTATGTCATGATAATATACGATATAGGACTTTGGTTATCTGGATCTCGTTACGTCAAATCCTTGACCTAACTAATCCACCAACTCCGAATCTCTATTCCTATGAAGAGGACCTGTAACAAGAGGTCGGTCAGATATCCGCCTAAATGAGAAAGGATTACCATGTCTTACTCAGGATGGAGATCATCTCTTAACAATCATTTGACGGTGCTTGATGAGCCATCAATCTAACTCCTTAAATATTCATCTAGGCACCATCCTCTATGATTCAATTAATCAATCAACAAATGTATGATCATTAAGACGACCATGGTACAAAACCTTAATTGTACAGCGGGTCCCTATAGTGCACTCATTCATTTAATCTCCGTAAGGGAGTGAAAAAAATCAATAACTTTTACTAATAAAATGAATATTACAATAAAATTTATTGTAGGAGTGGTTCGCCTCGAGCTGACATTGATAACAATCTCCCACTATCCCTCAGAACCATTCAGGAACAATCCTTAAACCCATACCCATTACATGCTGGTCGAAAAACTTCTGTGTCAAAGGCTTGGTAAGAGGATCTGCAAAGTTGTCGGCAGAGGGCATCTTGATGATGATGATGTCACTACGCTTTTGAATCTCCCGAATGATGTGGCATTTTCTTTCCACGTGCTTGCTCCTTTGATTCCATCTGGGTTCCGTCTCTCGGGAAAAGGCTCCCATATAATCGCAAGGAAATAAGATGGCAATATCAAAGGAAACTATGCCAAGTTCCATGATGAACTTTCGCAACCACACCGCCTCCTTTGCAATTGTTGAATCTGCTGTAGTGTCATGCTTCTTGCTTCTTGAGCTCACATCACCACCGTTCAATAGGAACACAAACCCTCGTGTCACTTTCGATCATCAATATCCGGCTGGAAGTCTGAATTTGTGCATCCCAAGACTTGGAGATCACCATCTCCACAGACCAAGATGTAATCTTGCGTCCCTCTTGGATACTTTAAAATGTTGTTCACTGCATTTGAGTCTTATTGTCCATAGAGGGATTGGTAACGACTTACCACTTCCACTGCATGACAGATCTCTGGCCTAGTACACATCATGATGCATAGGGGCATCTAGCCATGGCATTCTTTTCCTCAATACTTTGAGGAACCATCCCTTTAAATTGGTGTATACCATGTCTTAAAGGGTGGAAACCTTTCTTGGAACTATCCAAACGGAGATGTTCAAGAATTTTCCTAATGTACCCATGTTGTGATAATCCCAATATCCTCTTCTCTCGATTTCTTAACAACTTCAGACCCAAGATGTAAGAGGCTTCTCAAAGATCTTTCATATCGAAGGTATGCGATAACCAAATATTAACACTGGTCATCACCCTTTTATCATTTCCAATGATAAGGATGCCATCTATGTAAAGTACGATGAACACAATGGCACTCCCACTAAGCTTCTTGTACACACAAGGTTCATTAGGATTTTGCACAAAATCACAACTCTTTATGGTTTCGTCAAATCGAATGTTCCAGCTAGGAGAATCTTATTTGAGCCCATAGATGGATTTCTTCAGCTTGCATACTTTACCTTCCTCAGTTACGAAGTCCTAGGGCTGCTCCATATAGATATTCTCCTCGAGGTATCCATTGAGGAAAGTTGTCTTGACATTCATCTGCCAGATATCATAGTCAAGATATGCAGATATATCTAGCAGTGTCCTGATGGACTTAAGCATAGCCACAGGAGATAATGTCTCATCGTAGTCAATGTCTTCTCTTTGTATATAGACTTTGTCCATCAGCCAATCCTTTAAAGTCTCTACTTTCCCATAATTTCATCTCGTTCTCTTGAAGATACATTGACACCCATTAGGTTTTATCCCCTTAGGTGTATCCTCTAGGGTCCATACACCATTATTATGCATGGAATCAATCTCTGACTTCATTGCTAGCATCCATCTATCCATGTCATGATCCATCTATCCATGTCATGATCTATGAATGAATACCCACTTCTAATAAGCTTGGATATAGATATTAAATTCCTTCTGACTTCAGGTACATAAATATACTTAACTACTAGGACTCTTCCACTAGATAACGATAGTCTACAGGTCTCGACGGTGACTGCTGCAACACTTGTGTCAGATCCCATCTGGATGACTATCTCCT
Source organism: Ottelia alismoides (assembly GCA_037367405.1). Lineage (NCBI taxonomy): Eukaryota > Viridiplantae > Streptophyta > Magnoliopsida > Alismatales > Hydrocharitaceae > Ottelia > Ottelia alismoides. Next base: position 456,650 of record JAZKJV010003483.1, read on the forward strand.
CTTCATTGAGACTTAGTTTCCTGAAACAGATGCAACGAATTGCATACATGAAAAAAAGCACCAAAATCAACAACCCAACTTCCTTCTTTTCCAAGGAGAAAATTAGTTTCAATGGTGAAAGTAGATTTTATACCTACATGGGCTTTACCTTTGTTGACCGACTTCAGGTAATCATGACAATTTCGTTACCAGTGCCCCGACTTCTTGCATTGGTAACAAACATTGGTTTTCTTCGATGTCATCAATTTGGATGCATTGGTAGATGGGCCAACTCCTTGACTCTTCTTCTTTCTCTTCTGGGTCAGACCCTTCCGAGATCAATGCTTCCGAATGTGCTTTCCTTTGACCTGTGCAACCATTGCATTGCTAGAGTGGCTATCCTTCTTCATTGCATCTTCAGCAGACTTCAACGCAACTAACAACCCAGTGTTAGTAAAATCAACTTTTCTCATGTGGTACATGACCACAAAATTGTTGAAAGATTTTAGGAGTGACAACAGAATGAAGTTAGCTTGCATATCTGCATCTATGTCAGCTCTAAGGGTTACCAACTCAGAGAGGTACCCAAACATTTTGAGTACATGTTCTCTGACAGAAGCTCCTTCCTACATCTTGTAGTGAATAAGTTCATTCATTATATTTATAACGTTGTGTGCAGTTTACGTCATAAAACATTTCTTTCAGATTCAACATGATCTCTTGACAAGTGTTCATCTTTACATGCTGCTTCTGAAGCACATTGGATAATGAACCAAGAATATAACATCTTTCCATATTATGATATTCATCATACTTTTGATTAAAAGATATTTCTTCCGAAGTCTTTGGGTTTTGTGTACTTGTCCATTGAAAGCACATAAGAGATGCGCTCAGCAGATAGGAGAAGATCCAAATTTCGGATCTAATACGAATAATTTGGTCCAGTCGACCGATTGACTTCCAGGATCCTGCTAAGTGGGTTCATGGACTTCATTTTTTGAAATTAAGAATGCACCATGTTAGAACATATGAATAATTATATAATCAATTTAAAGTCTTCGATTAAGGAATTTTTTAATCAAATTAGTCTTGCTTTGTCAACTTTGAAAGTTCATTTCCATAAACACTTTCAAAGCAAGAGATATACTTACCTCTATATCTCAAGCAAGAACTCAGATCTCCTCTTTATCTTTATCACATCCTAATAATATGAGAACTTGTAGCTTGGACAAAAAGAATTGGGAAAACATTCCGCCTTGCAAGTCTAACTTGTATTTCTAAATTCGATCTTTAACACCCGGTTCCACCACCCCTAAGGTGATGTTGACCTGTTGTTAATTGAACCAACCATCAACAGGAATACAACTCGTTGTACGCAATCCAATATGGCCCTAATAATATGAGGCATCCATATTGGGGTCACTACGCATACGTCCTTACTTTTTTGAGAAGCAAAGAGCTCGATCCAAATGCCTTGTATGCAGGATATGTCTCTTTGGATAGGTGTCTCCTACATACAATCTCTGGCGACGGAAACCTTTGTCTTGATGGGAGACCATGGATGTCACTTATGTGATCCTCCACTTCATATTAATGTTTTCATTAATTATCATGAATCATATCCATGTAATTAATTTTTCCAATGGATATACACTTCTATTCATAATAGAGTGTTTTAATTGGATATAATTAATTTATTCATATTAAATCAATCATCAATCCAATTCAATCAACAAACTTGATTGTTACTTGAAAGAAAGGTATTATCTCAAAGTACATATTATTTGAATTTTAATAACTAGAAAACACATTGTGACCCCCCCTGCATTATCCCATCCATACCCACTGTCACGGCCAGTACCGACGGAAGTGGGACAGACCGCACATGGTGCAACCTGCTACACCAGTGCTCCCCAACTAGACACCATATCCACTGTGGGAAAGGATGATGCCAAATTGATCAGTATGTACTTGAGATGATAATCGGTTTTTCAATCAAAATTATACCAAATAATAATTATCAAAACTATTATGATTATAAAGAAATTTGCTAGACAAATTCCCAGACCTATTCAGGCAACATGTTTGTTAAAAGTGTAGGACGTAAGCAATTGGTGATTTAGATCACATCTAATCAAGTATAGGTTAAGGTAATGTCATTTAAAGGATAATTATAAATCAAATATTTCTCAAATATTCGTCCATAAGTATTCCAGGAAATTAACCATTAATTTCACTACTTTATTGAATGACATTCACAAGGTTCTTGATAAGTATTGCAATTTCCAACAGTGACCCCTACTAACTACTCATTTATTTTAAATTCAAATCAAGCAAAATAAGTTTCTATAGTTTTCTAATTTGATTTAAAACCGAATACAAGTGATTAACATATATTTACAAGCGTTTCAAAATAGTAATTAATCCCTTAATTACGTCATGATTCACTATCCCTGAAACAATGATATATGGTCATTAAAAAGATCATAACTACAGTTATCGAATTCCAAATCACGCAAAATTAAATCCCACGGTTTCCATAATTAATGGGAACAATGATTAAAGTGACAATTTTGTGATTAAACATTTTAAAAAGGGCCGAAATGTATCACAATTTAGAGTTGCAAAACTTGAAATGTGATAAAATTTTCACGAACCATCATGAGCTCAAATATTCCTAGGTTTATCGATCGCATCCAAAATCTCCAATATGAGGCTCTAATACCAATGTAAGGATATGGATGAATCAAATGGGGATGAGTCGTATGATTCTCGCAATCCAAGTCGATGATCCATGTAATGGATCTCCTGATCTCATCTCACGAGATGAATGCCTTTTTCACGAGTACCACATATCAATGAAGACGGTGATGCAAGAGTCGTCAAAGTGGGAGCACAATGGTAAGGCGACGAAGAAGACGAACTTCTCTATATGAGAGCGGACGTCCACTCAAAGAGAGATGGGAGAGAGTATGCACGAGTATGAGAGAGAGATGATCACACGATTGCATAACTTGAGTAACTTGAAGAGCATGGGGCGCCTCTTCTTATATAGGATTTTGGGAGTCCATGGATCTCAATCCATGGACAACACATAATCAATGTATGAGATTGATTTGTGTTTCTTTCAATGGCTAAGATGTTGTTGTAAAAACCACACATCAAATGATTTAATTTAAATTAATTTACAATAACAAATCAATAAAATTAATTTGAATTGAAATCACTTTTTATTAGAAAATACATAATGAGAAGACCAATATTATCTTCTCAAGAAGAGGGTGACGACCATTCTTTTCCACTTGGAGATAGTGGCCGTCCACTCTTCTTGAGTGGACTTGGTCATTCTCCATTATCTCATTATTATCTCTTTAATTTACAACAACATTTGTAGTAAATATTTTTCACTAAAAATAATTTTCAATTATCTTGTGAAAAATTTCGATCAAGCCATTGAAATTATGTGTATCACATTCACAACCCAAAGCTAAAAGTAATTATTTTTTTAGATTAATCATTCAATGTGAATCCAATTCACATTTAACAATTAATTAACAAATATAAATCACAAAAGATTCTCTCTCATATATTATAAATCACATTTATAATATACATGGATAATAGGATATTACTATACACATTATCTGTATCCTCAATAATTAAATAACATTTCATTAAATTGGATAATCATTCTCATGCAAATAGATAATTTAAATCAAATTCACATTATTCATGATAATTAAATCACATTTAAAAATCCATTTATCAATGCTTAGATATAATTCAACTTTGGAATTATTCTTGAACTCTTTTAAGATTAATGCACTTTCTTCACAGATACTTGGAGATAAGGGCATGGCGATTGTATTGTTCCATGTATAGTGAGTTGGATATTGAGATTGCATCTCAAATCTAGATACCATGGACCTCTCATAGATGCTTGATTTAATCAAGGCCGTAAATCTAATCTTATCATTGCATCTGAATCTCATTTACATCAATGTCCAATATTTGGACCAAGATCAGATTACTTTGCTATTGAGAGGAGTCACTAAAATACAAACTTGTTTCATCACTCCTTCGGAATGGAAGCTTCATGGTTATACAATCATTTATGATCACATCACCCTCAAGTATTCCAAATATCTGTACATCATGCATACTTGAAGACTTATGGTAAACCAAAAGATATAGATCAGTTTTACACTATCATCTTTAGGGTTTCATCATCAAGTTTCTAATTCTTGGTCAATGGGATTTGGTATCGATCATATGCTTTACAAAATCATATATTATACCTTTCAACTTCTCGTCATGCTTCTGAAGCACGAAGACCATGCATGGAATTTGATTGGTCCCAATACCTCATGAGTGAGCTCATGTCCCCCGTTTCACAAGGGAACCTGTACAATCCCTTTGAAAGATCGTATTTCTCATATGACCTTGCGTGCACACCAGTGCGCCGATGTATAGACCTTGGTTAGGTCATCAACCTATTGGTCTGCCAAATGTACATACTCAGACATATAGTAACACATATGTCTCCGGTCAGAGGATGCATATCAGTATCATGACAGTATACGATATAGGACTTTGGTTATCTCGATCTTGTTAAGTCAACTCCTTAACCTAACTAATCTGACACTTCCAAATCTTTATTCCTATGCAGAGCACCGGCATCAAGAGGTCAGTCAGATATCAACCTAAATGAGAAAGGATTGCCATCTCCTACTAAAGAGGGAGATCATCTCTTAACAATCATTTGACGATGCTTGATGAGTCCTCAATCTTACTCCTTAGATGTTAATATAGGCATCAATATCAATGATTTAATCAATGAATCAACAACTGTATGATCATTCAAATGGCCATTGTACATAACCCTAATTGTATAAAGGAATCTTATAGTGCATTCATTCATTTAATATCATAAAGGGAGTGAAAAAGAATCAATAACATTTATTGATAAAACAAATATTGCAGTAACATTTATTGTAGGAATGGTTCGCCTCAGGATCACATAGCTAACACTCTGCTCCCGATCCACCAACATGTATAAGAGCTGCGTAATATATGTTCATAGGGTAGATTCCATTCATGTATTTCAATTTCTGCATTGAACTTTGTTCTTGAGTTAATGATTTAGCATAACATAGGCTACACAACTCGTCGACACTCTAGTGCTCCAACTATGTTTCATCGTATCCCTCGAATGTCTCCAATCTCGCTGACCACCGCTACACATTCTTCTATGACTTTTCTATCTCCCCGACCCATTTGACCAACCAGAATCATAGTGAATCTATGAATCGGGGCCACTCCTCTGTCGTACATCAGAGCCCCTTCCATTCGATCCATCTCCATTACATTCCAGCTTCACAATGGGCCAAGGACCTTTGTCTCGAGCCAAAGAATATCCTGGTTAGGACTTGTGCTATAATAACCCATCCTGGGTTAGATTCATACTAGACAAGGAATTCCAGGAACTCCAGCTTCTTCCACTACCCGAAACCCCATTTCTGGGTCCTAGACCTTCTCGAGTACGTCATTAGCTGCGAACGAGCATCCTGGATGTTTAGAGACAAGAGCAGCATCGTAAACCATCTGATGGAGGAGGAATTAGCGGGCGGAGGTCGGGGGAGTCACCATTCTTCCATGTTCTTCGTGAAGAGTAGATACCATCTGATTTGGGAGGCGCCCCAGATTCATCAACGACCATTGGACCCATGCGTGCACGATAGTCAGATCCTAGCCTTGGATCTAATCTCGAGCGTCAATGACCGAAGCGTCATCATGCAAGGAGGAGCCGTTACGTGGTTGAGTAGAGAGATATGCACTGTTCACCTACATTCAAATAAGAGGTAAAATTTGAAGATTTCCACCTACTTTTACATTTTAATTTTATCTTAGTTATAAATGTTTGGAGTGTAAGTAGATTGGTAATTTCTACTATAAAGCCCCTTATGTTTTGATTATTCACCTATCTGTCCATGCTAGCTCAACTCACGTGAGTTCCCCACATGAGTTGGGCATTTTGCACGAACGACCTCACAACTTTGGTTATTTATATTCAGTCCAAAATTTGAACATCCAATGTATATTTTTGTTTGAGAATTATATAAAGGATCAAAGACTTTGTCAATTTGTGCTTATGCCCTTGTCAGGCACACACATATCTTTTTATGTAAAAATTGCAATAATGATCTTGGATTTTGTATTGCGAGTTCAACCGACTCAAGAAGCGGAGGAAGAAGAGAATGGACCATGACTAGTGTAGCCATGTATCCTTGGGAGCCCAACCCGTGTAGCTAAGTCTCCCGCTGCAAGATTCATGAGATGAGAATGGGTAACATAAGCTTTGCTTTATTTGACTATATACTCACCACTTTTTTGGAGTTTTTCTTTCTTTGCACATTGTTTTTTTGATGTGCATATGTAGAACATATCTACATGGTGCATCATATATACATAAGGAGTTTTTCCTCTTGAGTAAGTAGACTATCCCTCTTTTGAAGCTTTATTGCAAACCACAACTCCTGTCTTTAGACCTCAACACCACCAGACCAAGTTGAGACGCACTTACTTCACTAAAAGAAGAAGAGAGGTTCCGCCTAGAAGTACTACCCTCATATTCTACCTCAAGCCAAAGAAGACTGCCTCCTCACCACCTCATCTGTGGAGAACTATGTGTAAGGTGTTGGTGCAAGTAAAGCCATTGTCTATGAGAGTCATGTATGCGTTGTTAAGTGTTCTACTTAGGCTCATCAAGATGACATATGATCATAGCCTAGTGGACTCAAGGAATTAAGTCCCAAATGGACCTGGAAAGTCTTAACCCTAAGCCCAATAAGGTTACTCTTAGAATTAGGTGGATTAAGGTCTTAACCAAGCTCCATTTTCCATTTTCATTCAAGGATAGTTTAAATGTCAACTATGATTCAGAACAACTGTACAATTATATACAAAAATATTTTTATTAATGTTTTTGGAAGATGTACAAAATTTTTGAAAAATGTTTGAATGAATGAATGCATGAATGCAGAAATTTTGCAAAATATTTACACATATTTACACAAGGGTTTTTGTAAACTTTTGTTTTTCAAACATTTTATAAAAATTTTATAATATATACATAATTTTGATATCAAAATATTTACAAACTCTTTACTCAAAACATTTTTACAAACATTTGTACAAAAATAATTTTTATAAATAGCTATGTATGTGCAAGAAAGAATTTTTATGTACAAGGAAAATTTTTAAAATTTTATGTTTTTTTCTTTTCTTTTTATCTTTCTTCTACTTTCTTTTTTAGATAAAAGGATTTTAGCCATTTTATTTATTAACACACTTACACAAAGTACGAGTTATGGCTAAAGTATATATGAAATATATACGACACCCCCTATACTTAGCTCGAACAATATCCTCAAAGTGGATCAAGAGCGATGAAGAAGACATAACTCGTGCTTAGTATACGAAAGGAAAAGGAATGGTATACTACAACGACGAATCAAAGAATGGAATGAAGAGAGTTTGGTATTTCCCCCTATACTTAGGATCAAGTAATCCTAAGTATAGCAGACTGTACATATAGGGAAATCCGAGTGAAAGAATGTACAGGGTTTACCTCCCCTATACATAGGGTGAAAGGTCCCTAAGTATAAGCAGCAAAGCAGAGGTAAAAAGAATCAAAATAATATTCAAGAGTCCAACACCCTCCTATACTTAGGGTAAAGTACACCCTAAGTATAGCATAATCATAGGATGCAGATGGGGTGTGGGACTAATGGATGAGATGATATGGACATCTAGATCTATACATGGAGGAGGACAATGATAATTAGGCAAGATGCACTAGATGTGAATCAAAGACCACATCTCACGCAAATTGAATAGGGGTGACATCAACGATCAACGACTCATGATCTAGATATGGTTTGAGCCGCTGCCCGTTAACACGAAAGGTAGACTCAGATTACATATCAGATATGTCAATTCTTCCATTGTCATGTACCTTTCGGACCAGGTATGGTTCCTTCCACTTGTTCTACAACTTCCCTGGAAATAATCTAAGCCTGGCATTAAACAACCATACTCTCTGATCTGGCTCAAACTGTTTGTGGCTGATATGAGAATCACGCCACTCCTTCACTATCTCCTTGTAATGTAGGCTGCTTGAAAGGGCTGCATCTCTAAGCTCTTCCAGGGATGCCAATTCTTCCCTCCTCTAATCTCCTATACTCATTGAATCCAAAAGTATGTCTGTGACATCCCAAAGTGACTTGTGCCTAATCTCAACAGGTAAATGGCAGGGCTTGCCCTAAACGAGGTGAAAGGGAGATGTGCCCAAAGGAGTCTTGAAGGATGTCTGGTATGCCCATAATACTGAGTCCAAAAGCTATGACTAATCCTTTCGGTCAGGGAGGACAACCTTCTGCAATATAGTCTTGGTCTCCCTATTCGACACTTCAGCAAGACCAATGGTCTGAGGGAGATATGGAGTGGCTACTCGATGATCTATGCTGAACTCGCTAGAAAGTGCCTTTTCCTTGTCATTGATGAAATGAGACCCCCCGTCAGATATTAAAACTCGAGGTACCCCGAACTGTAAAATGATATTCTTCCTCAAAAATCTGCATATAGTCCTAGCATCTGCGGTTCGGGTGGGTATGGCCTCAACTCAACGACTCACATAATCAACGGCCAATAGAATGTACTCGAATCCGTGGCTCTTAGGGAATGGACCCATCAAATCAATACCCCATGCATCAAAAACCTCACAGAAGTGAATGTGCTGCATCGACATCATATCACGCTGTCCACAAGTGCCCGTCCTCTGACAGTCAATACATCTCTTCACGGATTCATCAGAATCCTTGAAGAGAGTAGGCCATCATAGGATGGATTGGAGCACTTTCTGTGCCGTTCTCCTCCCAGAGTGATGCCCTCCTGCCTCCAGCTTGTGGCAGTAGGTGAGGATGCTATGGTACTCCTTCTGAGGTATGCACCGTCGCCAGGCGCTATCCCCTTCTTCATGGTAAAGGATGGGATCCTCCCAATGGTAAGACTTGGCCTTCGCTAGGAAGGTCTCAAGTCGCTGCTTGGGCCAACCTTGTGGAACTTTCTTGGCAACAAGATAGTTCACAATAGTGGGGTACCACGGGAGAGAGGTGATAGCAAGGATCACCTCATCTGGGAAGGTCTCAGATATGGGTTGAGTCTTCTTAGAATCCTCAAGATGCTCTAATTGGGAGAGATGTCTACCACCACATTTTTGACTCTAGTCTTATCCTTAATCTTAATATCAAACTCCTGGAGTAGAAGGATCCATCTAGTAAATCTCACTTTGGCATCCTTCTTAGCCATGAAGTACCTGATGACGGTATGGTCAGTAAAGATAGTCACTCTAGATCCAATGGTATATGGTATGAACTTATCAAGGGCAAAGACTATGTCTAGCATCTCCTTCTCAGTGGCAGTGTAGTTCCGTTGCACGGCATCCAATGTACGGTTAGCGTAGTGAATGGCAAATGGCACTCCATCCCTCCTTTGTCCCAGCTCAGCCCCGACGACAAAATTAGAGGTATCCTTCATGATCTCGAATGGGAGAGACCAATCAGGTAGCTGGAGGACAGGAGCCTCAACATCTAGACTCTTGAGAGTCTCAAGTGACGCAAGACACTTATGATCTACAATAAACTCGGTGTATTTGGTCATCAAATCAGTCAACGGTCATGCAATCTTGCTGAAATCATGAATGAATTGTCAGTAGAAACTAACATGCCCCAGAAATGACCGTAACTGTCATAAGTTGAACGGTGGATTGAGTTTCCTGATGATATACACCTTGGCCAGATCAACCTCCATACCCCTGTTGGAGATGATATGACCAAGCATCGTCCCTTGAGTTACCATGAAGTGACTCCTCTCCCATGATAGCGCACAAGATGGACCTCGATGCATCGCTGAAGGATATAGTCTAGGAAGTCAAGACAAGCATCAAACCCATCGCCATAGACCGAAAAGTCATCCATGAAGATCTCTAAGAAATCACCCACCATGTCCGAAAAGATGGACAACATGCACCTTTGGAATGTCGCCGGGGTGTTACATAGACCAAAGGGCATCCGTTTGAAAGCATATGTACCAAAGGGACAGGTGAATGTAGTCTTATCCTAGTCTTCTGGTGGGATGGCCACCTGATTGTAATCGGAGTACCCATCAAGAAAGCAATAGTGACTCTTCCAAGCTAGCCTCTCTATAATCTGTACAATAAAAGGCAACCGGGAATGATCCTTCTTGATGGCCCGATTCAATCATCTGTAGTCCACATAGACCCTCCAAGAAGTGGGTACCTGGGTAGCGATCTCCTCTTCAGAATCACTCACAACTGTAGTGATGCCCATCTTCTTGGGCACCACATGTAATGGACTAACCCACTTGGAATCGGAGATGGGGTAGATAAAATGAACGCTCCACCATTTCAAGATTTCCTTCATGACAACTTCTTGAAGGTTTGGGTTCAGCCACCGCTGGAACTCAAGTGACGACTTCGTGTCCTCTTTGAGATAGATATGGTGGGAGCACAGGGCCGGATTTATCCCCTGGAGATCAGCTATGCTCCATCCTATCGCCTTGCGATTCTTTTCAAGAACCTCCATTAAATGGGATTCTTGCTCTCTAGTCAAATCTGCTGAGATAATGACTGGGTGCATCTCATGCTCGCCTGCAAGGAACCTATACTTCAGTGACTGCGGCAAGGGCTTCAACTCTGGACAACTGGGAGCTGGGGATCTGGACTCTGAAAGGTTTGAGTGAATGCGACCAAATCTACGTGGGAGAACTCTCGCTGAACATGGAAATCTGGTGAAGACTGCCTTGATGGCGTATCTGTACTCTGAATGGGATCAATCTCCACCCTAGCTGCTGGCTCTGTAGGAATCAGACATGGAATCAACTCTTCAAACTCTGCCCAATCAATATCTAACTCCGAGGGATCCGAATCTGAATCAAAGTAAGTATCTATTGCCTCGTTCTCCTGAACACAATCTGATGACTCAAATGTGTCCTCTGCCAAGAATGCGCTCTCTAAGCTCTCCTCTACTGGAATCTGATCATCCACGGAATCTGAAGGTGAGAGGATAGCTCGTGAAATAGGGTCTGACCAAACTACTTCATCATCTGTGATCACAAAATTACACTCCTGGTGGAAGTCTCGCTCTGCCTCTTTCATCTGCTCTGAATCTGTACGCGGCTCTGAGCGAGCTGAAGCTCACGCTCTGGTCTCATCGATCATCTATGTTTGTATACTCTCGCCCACGACACGAAATTATACCTTCCCGCTATCAGGATCGGACACCGCCTTGGTTGTGGATAAGAACGGGCGTCCTAAAATGATGGGGGTATCGGTCACAGACCCAAGGATCTCCATGTCCAACACAACGAAGTCCACAGAGAATTTCAGGCCCTGAATTGTGACGACCACGTCCTTCAGCAATCCGTTCGGCCTCTTGATAGATCAATCAGAAAACTGAAGGAACATCCTGCTTTATCGAAGAGGGTGAAACTCGAATCGGTCGAGTAAGGATGCTGGAAGTAGGTTTATAGAAGAGCCACTGTCTAATAGAGTCCGATCGAACCTCTGCTCATGTATGTGACATCTGACATAGGGAGCTCCTGCATCTGGCCTCTTGGCTGGCAGACGGTTCTGGATGGCTATGTAGGATGCACGAGTAAGCACATGGATTTCTGATTGATGGTTCCTTCTCTTTCTACAAATAGTGGTCTTCTATCTAAGGTTCCTCTGGAAGAGAGGGATGTGCTCCTAGGCCTCCTGTAAAGTTAGTTGTATCTGGAATCTATCGATCATCTGCTGGCTGAACTCTATCTGCTAGGATTTTTTTGGATTTTCTTTTTTGGTCCCCTTAGCCAAGCAGAGTTCTTGGGGGAAGGGGATGGATGGGCCCTCCTCAGATGGAGGGCTAGGATCGGGTCGCTGCTGTTGTGGCAAAAAAGAATCCATACAAGCATCTCCATAAATCACAGGTGGACTCACAAATGAAGAAACCTTTCCTTTATTACCAGAATAATCCTGATATACAATGATAGAAGGAAGTGTAACATGAATAGAAATGGTGGCCTCAGTACCACCCGCGGCATATGGACTGGCGGCATCAGCACCGCACTCTAGCTCAGCATCCTCTCTGGTGGCATCAACACCTCCTCCTACATCTGGTGAAGTGACGACCTCAGTATCGTCAGCTGGGTCTAAACCCTTGGTGGCATCAGTACTATCATCATCAACATCATCCTGAGCGGCATCAGCACTGCTCTCCTCCTCATCTAGCGCTCTTGAGTCCTCATGTGGTTGTTGCTCAGATCAGGTGCCACCGGCTGGCATCCTACTACTCCTAAGTGTAACAAAGTCAGCATCAAAGTATATACAGAAATATCACCAAGTGAATCACTAGGAGTGGTAACCTCTATAAACTCTACATACTCAGACTTCCTCTTCAGGTTGTTTGGATGCGGCTCGATCTGAGCGGGTATGGCAGCCTTGCCCTTCACTATCTCCCTCATCTCCTGTCGGAAATCATCCATCTCTGGACAGGGGTTCTCCTGTTGGACCATGAGAACCGGATAGGGGGCCTCCCTGGAAATGAGGCTGCTGCTACTGGGAAGGATGAGAGGGATACCGGGGATGAAACTGCTGAGACTGTTGCTGCTGCCTCCACGACTATCCCTGCTGATAGGGACGAGGGCCATGCAGCTGGTAAGGTAGATGTGGCTATGGCTGTGGGAATTGCGGCTGCTGCTGCTGCTGGGTGAACTGGCCACCCTAAACTGGAGGCTGCTGCTGAGAAGAGGTATCTCCGGTCGACCAACGGAATATGGGATGGTCTCATCGGATCCCAGGATGAGGTCGGTCATACCAAATCCCATTGATGTCCATCATTGGCTCCTGCTCGTAAGTGGGTGGGGGGAGAATTGCCAGGGGCTGATCCAGCTGGTAGACCACCATCTGAGTGTCCTGAGATGGTAGTGGATGGTAATACTGCTGCTGCGGATGCCGGAACAAGTCCGCCTGAACATGGTGAACCTTTCAGGGCTGGCTGGAGTGCTGGGTCGAGCTGCTGCTGCTGGTATCAGCCCGTGACCTGAGACAGGGCTGAGAAGCCATATGTGCCTCCTGGAGACACATGATCTAGGTCTTCAGGTCACTCAGCGTCTGTGCCATCTGATCTATCTGAGACATGCCCTGGCACTGCTTCTTCTTAATAAGCTCAATGCGGTCCAACATCTCACCGATAATCCGTCAGTGGTCGTCGACTCTGCCTATGCTTTGACTAGTGATGATGTAGATGGACCGACATCCACCCGTGCTATCCTGTGATAGGACATGACCTGTGGTGTGGGCTTTCCTTATGCATATAATCGGGTCTGGAACATCACCGAGTAGTTCTCTACCATCTCCTCGTAGATGGACCAGACCTGATCCTCATCCTTGATAAAATATGAGCCCCCCCAGAAGATGCGTTGACTTGCCCCTGCAACTCCGGTGTAAGCCCGCAGAAGAAACTCTGAATAAGGTTGGGCTTGGATATATCATGATGAGGGCACCGGTCTGTGAGCTCCCTGAATCTGTCCCATGCCTCATGAAATTGCTCGTTGTGGAGCATGGAGAAGTTGCTGATTAGGGTTCTGGCTGCATTCGTCCGGTCGAGTGGATAGTACTTATTCAAGTACTCGTTCCGGAGCTGTTCCCATGAGGTGACGAATCTCCCTAGGTTCTTCATCCAGTTGGCCGCTCTGTCTACGAGGGAGAACGGAAAATCCATCATCTTGATGGTATCCTCATCCACGAGGTGATCATGGACAGTACTGCAGATCATGTCGCTCCTGGAAATGGAGGTGTGGCTCCTCTGTGGCGAGTTTATGGAATCGGGGTAGAAGATGGATGGTCTGAGGCGGGAGCTTGAAGTATCCAAGAATGGCTGGTAGTTGTATTCATCTATGGGTCAAAGTTGCACCAGGGTTGTGCAACTCTCTCATTGGTCGTGCATGTGCTGCTGGCTGTGTGGGCTCATCAGGTTCTCCTCCCTCAGGGATCTTTGGTCCTTCTCCTCCACCGGCTTTGCACTTCTCTATATTGGCTCTCATCTACTCCATCCCTCAGTGCATGTCCACCATGAAAGCCCCCTGGTATCTGATCTGACGCTACACGGTCTCCAGAGAGGCTAGCAAGGTGTTGTTGATGGAACGCTGATCAAGTACGTAAGTTTGGGTCCCACTAGGTCCATCGATGTGCTCCTCACTGCTGGCCATGGTCTCTGCAAAGGTAGAAGACCCAAACTCACGTGCTGATAAATCATCAACTGTCTGTTGCTGTATCTTCTCAGGAACCTTAGGACTGGAAGAAGAGTGGTCGAGGGGGAATAGGGTGGAGTCAAACTCGGGTTCGAAGAGCGGGTCTCAGTTCTCGCGAACCAACCTAGATGAACGAACCGAAGTGCTCGAAAGCAGTGCAACCCAAGGCTGCCTAAGGGACCTCCAGCCCATCATCTTGATGTAGAGAGTAAGGCAGATGAGATCTGGAAAACACACAAGATCAACAAGCAAACCCTCAATTCACCTACTCATGCAGAGTTGATGACAATAAAGGCTCGGTCTTTTATCTTATCAATTTTATTAGGTGATTAAACAATCTTTCAGAGCGATTAAGCGAGCTAATAGGAACCCAATGCTCCTAACAGACTGTCCCGTATAAAAGGCCGGTAGTCTACCTAGAGTTCGGGTATGGCTCTATCCTAGTGTGTTGGTCACTCTCTCACTCATCCAAATCATACAATGAGGGGATTACTCTCCTAAGACAAAGTTTCAAGTCAGGTGTCTTTTAGGATCATGTATGTTTATTAGTCCCAATTTTATAGTTTTTCTTTTTAGGTATTTTTCAAAGCAAATAATGCCTAACAAATTTTTCAGTTCTTCTGATTATTTTAAGTCCAAAAGCCGATGCACAGTCAAATATGATGATGCGTGCAGAGTAAGAAATACGTAACTGACTCCAGCTTTCTACATACAAGGTGATCCGGGCATAAATTTAAAGATAGAATTAAAACTACCTATATGATGCAAGAAGAAACCGACCTTAGACGAAGCACTTTCTACACAATAAGAACAATAGCTATCTAATCAGACTAAGTCTGGAGTCCGATCTTAAGAACCTCTTGGTGCTGGCCACAACAGGTCCTGCTGGCGCTGTATGTGGTTCCTCATGGCACGTGGACTCAAGCCTAATTAAGCCAACTTTTTCTAGTGATTTAATTAATAAGGCCCAATTAATTGATCTATAGGTGCAGATAAATAATTAGGGTTGGGTCTTAGTTAATTACATCACAATCAATGAATATCCTAAGCCTAGGGGCCAAAATGTTCGAAAATCAGACATGAAGTAAATGCGGTAGAAAAAAAACTGACGAAGAACCGCGGTGAGGTCCCTCGAGCACACCGGTGCTCGGCAAAATAGACTCCGATTAGCCAAATGTCCAAAGTTCACAGTCCAGGTCCCTGTATTATTACAACAATATTAATAGTAAAAGCAATCCTAAACTACTCAGATCTCTTCGGTCTTCTGCTCCCGCTCTCCTACGCTCTCCTACGACTCGATGGAGAAACGAGCCACCTCCGATTCGCTCGGGTGCACCGGCACTCCTAGGAACGCTTCCCTCACTCGTCGGGCCCTCACAATAAAAAGAGAAACAGAAGAAATGTCATATCACAATTTTTTAAAATATATCAAATGTGGCAAAAAAACAAGTAAGGAAAACTGACTACTAAGCCGTGCTCCCTAGCAACGATGCCATTCTGATAACAAGCATAAGGCTACTCGGGTTAAGTAATAAATAATTTCGTTACATCCTGAATAATCAAGACGAAGTCAACAAGAAAAAGATACCACCAAATAAGGAATCAAATAATCAAAATGTGGCAAGCGGTCTTGCAATTTATTTTACCTAGTATAGCTACCAGGGTCGAACACAAGGAGCACGTAATGCAAAAGCTACGAAATAGTCGAGAATCCAGAAAGAGCAAAGGAATGGTATTTTTTCAAATTTTTTTTCAATTTGTTTTACAATTTTTAATATAAGGAAAAGGCTAAAAGAAAAGCACAAATCAACACTCATACAATTATTTAATAGCTCAAAAATACTCAAAAATTGGTAATAAAAATATTTTTTGTTTCTAAAAATATTCAGATGTTTTTGTGAATTTTCTAGGATTTTTCTGATTTTTAATTAATTATCCAAAAATCAAAAAAGGTCAGAAATAACAACCAATGTACAATTGGAATCTAAAGGCAAATTAAAATTACTTAAAATGCTTATAAAATTCAAGCAGTAATTTTATGTGAAACTACAAGAAAAAAATATAAATACAGAAGAAGAAAACACGTTTTTTTGAATTTTTATGAATTTTTAATGATTTTTCTGAGGTTCTTGGTCTTTTTCATTTTTCTTGGGTTTTATAAATAAAAATAAGGTGAAACTTGGATAGAAACTTAAATTCAACAAAACACACAAGCAAGAATTTTTTTAGAATTTTTCAAGACCTTTTTATATTTTTAGTTCATTTCCTAAAACAGACAATGATACTTTTTAAGGTTTTTGAATTTTTAAAAATATTAAGCGAAGATAAAACAAAAAAATCACCAAAATTCCTACACCATGGCAGGAGCCATGTGTCAAAATTTCGTGAATTTTGGACAATATTTGCTCTTTATTAAATCAAAAATTAAACATGTAGCACATAGGGACCAATATACAAAGAAAATATGTTGGACCAAATAATAACACGAAAAGAAACTATAGGGTCCAATCTGCAATTTTCACATCAAATCTCGCACATGCTGGATAACATCATTCACAGGGGCATATTTGCAAATAACAAAACTAAACATTCAATTTATAACAGATAATAAGTCTAGGATACTTAGTGCAGATATCCCAGAATCCCACGTGACGGAGCACGTCTGTCCACACAACAGGACTGAAAAGCAAATAAGGAAAAATGCAAGAGCAAGAGTGTAGAAAGTCCTACTGTATACTTTTATTTTACAGATTAAAAGACAAACTAAAATATATGCATGGGTGGCTGAGCAAATTACCCATGCAACATGTGAGCTGCGTGTGGGGTGAATAGGTGGCGGCTGTTGAATGGATGCGAACGTACGGCTCTGGCACAATCAGCTGTCAGATCTAACGGTCGTCAGATTTCGAGGACGTGAGCGGTACGGGGGCCGTTAGATCTGACAGCTAACGACCTGACAACTGCTGGAGATGAACGATGAGGATGGCATCTAGACGAGCGGCATAATCCGACGACAGAGGAAGACTCTGGAAGAACTTCGCCTGGCCACGTTTCACTAGAGCACCGGTGAGAATCCGGAGCTCTGATGAGTTATCGGATAGTGGCACACGAATTGTGGGGCCCCTCTGCTTCTGGTGAACGTGTCAAATAGGATAGCTGACAATCAGATCTCTGCGGTAATGGTTGGGACCTGGGCGAGCCCCGACGAGGGTGGTCGAAGGGCTATCTTGGTCGTTCCACGCGCACAAGGTCCTGTAGGAGAAAGCTCAGACTCGGAGCAGGGCTCCGGTCTGGGTTATTGAACAAAAACAGAGGGAAGCGGTGGTGAATGAGAAAGGGGTCTCCAACAAAAGTGATGGACGAGACCTAGTGCCTAATATTGGCTATCCGAGCCAAGATTACGATGATCAGATAACGAGGGAAGATGGAGGATGAGCTGGGTCGTTGATCAAAGCAGGTACATGGATTTGATGAGGCTCCGACAAGCTGGTCAGAGCTGGCGGAGCGGCGGCGGACTGTAGATGAAAAATTGATTTAGATAAGGGAGATGAGGATGATGGAATGAATACCTGAGGGTCCTAGTAGAATCCTGAGCTTCAGGGGGTGCGGTCGAGGGTGGTCGTTGCCTAAACTTGGTTGTGGATGGCAGAGTGTAGATGAAAAATCGAATCAGATAAGGGAGCTGAGAATGATGGAATGAATACTAGAGGGTCCTAGTTGAATCTTGAGCTCTATGGGGTGCGGTCGAGGGTGGTCATTGCCTCAACTTCGTTGCGGCTGGCTGAGGAGGCTCGTCGCTGGGGCGTTCCGGCCACGAGAGGCGAGTGTCGGTTGCACACCTCCTTTCCGACGATCGAAGGAGGCCTTCGGTTGCTGTCATTAAGGGGAAGCTTTCTAGGGTATCAAAAGCGTGTGCGATGCGAGCTGAGCTACTGGGGAGTCGATTGAAGACTATATAGGCCGTCCCAGGCAGCTTGGAAGAATCGGAGCATGCGCACGATCCGAGGTCGACCTGCGCCTCCCTAGGGATACGCTGGATCACCGATCCACTAGGGAGATGCGGGCATAAAATTGTAGCTAAAGGGTGCAGGATCTACTCAGGAAAAATGGGATAAAACAGGTGCGTGAGCTGGATCCGTGCGCGAGAAGGTCCGGGAGGGGTAGTTGACCGAGGTCAACATTCCTCCTGGACCAATCAGAAAATAGAATGTCAAAAATAATTGCAAAATCAATTAAAAAGATAAAATGATTTTAAATTAAAAAGTGTTCAAAATGAAAAATAGTTATTATTTTTCAAATATTCTTATGTGATTTTTATTTATTTTTCTAAAAAAAGTTTATGATATATACAATATAATATATTAGATACATGTTTAAAATACCTATGAATTTTGTACAATTATTTTTATTTTCTTATTTTTGCAAAAATACCCCAATTTTATATTTTATTTATTTACAACACAGTAATTGGAGTATAAAATAATTTTTATTTTGTTTTTATTGGTTATTTACAAGTATAAAATAAATAGGTAGTGACACAAATTTACATGTACTATACACAAGGTGAGAGAGAATTTTATTTTATTTTTATTTTGTTTTTCTAATTTATGTTTTGATTTTCGAAATATATATAAGGGGATAATAACACCTTTTTATTTTTATTTTTGTTAAAATAAATTATATATACATAGGTGATAAATATTCTCAAGATAGAGTGTCCCTATCTCTCTCTACTTCTTTTATTTTTTAATCAGACCCATACTGGACGCTCTCTTGGGTTTAGGTCACTCAAAATTTATTCTAAATATTTCTTTGTTTTTCTTTTATTCTTTATTCTTTTATTTTTGCACAAATACTTGATAATTATAAAATATTAACAAATGCATGCTTAATGCTAATTTATTGTATTTACAACTATATGCATGATGCGTTGCCAAGATATTTAGCTAAAATAAAAGAATAAAGAGTGATGAATGAGATCACCACGAAGCCCAAATTCCTTGTCCAAGAAAGTGGGACAGAGGTTCATCAAAGAACTACTATCAAGAAGGGTGTGATAAAATATTTGATGGAAGATCTCACATTGAATCAAAGGGGCTCCTTTGTCCTTCTTTTGCAGGAGGTTACTGATCGTGTTAACAAGCACCATAGTCAGGATATACTTCTTTGCATGGTTGCGTCAGTTCTTGTGGGGTTCACACTTAGATGTACATGCCTTCTTTAGACACTTTTTGACTTTTGGCTTCTAATGTATTCCATGGCTTCTAATGGTTGTATTTCCAGCATGATGTTTTGCAGAATCTCAACAATAGACGAATTAGAGAGAGCTATTTTCAAATTTCTTACTGTTTTGTTTTTCATTGCTTCTAGAAAAGGTACATATTCATTTTCAAAAGCAATATTTTTTAATTAATATAATTGTCTTGTACATATAGAAAACTATAAATGATATAGTCATCCAATACATGGGAAGAAGTAAAAATTGGCAAATTCTACGATTACAATGAGAATTACGGTAGGCACCAGCATCTCCTTTGATGCATCGTCTCAACCTCTAATGTTATTGTATTTTTCTTTTCTTATTTTTTTAGTTTTTTGTTGATTCAAAATCGGATCCTCCAGGTGCATCATCTCCACACCTCTGGGATGTCATGGTTATGGATGCAAAAGACTTGCCCAAAGAAGTTTTCATTTTCCCCTTCACAGCTGCAGATGGATGTAGTTTCCTACTGCTCCTAAGATTCATGACATTGGATAGCATAAATAATTTGTACCCAAATTGAGGAGTGGTGGGGAACTACAAGAACACTTGAAGTTGTTGGGATTGGCCTCTACCTACGCTGATATGATTGTATTCACATATGTGAGATCATCAATCTTTTAGCTCATATCATTCATATTATTGATAAATTGAGCTAAACAATCCAGAGCTAGAGTCACTGGAGCATCCTCAGATGGTTCAATAGCATGAAGGTTGTTGTTGGAAGTTCTGGTATTGATGCAGAGGGTATTGCTAATATTGATAGTGAGGAGGAGGGAAATTTTGATATGGTCTTATCTACTGCAGGTGATAGAATGGTTGGCGGTATGCCAGTGGTTAGAAGTTTTGTCTCCAGTGTAATTCTGATATAGTGGAGCATGTAGCTAGAAGTTCTGGTGCTACTAGTGCTGAAAACTCCGACCACCCATATTTAGGTGGAATGGCCAGTTGTCTTGTGCTTGATCTTGCTATTGTCCTCCAGGATGGGGAGATGACTGCTCTCTTGCACAGACAACATCTACTTGATGTATTTGTAGGGGTGGAGGTGAAGTAAACTTCTTGAGGTATGATGGAGATTCGGGATGCTATACAAACCTCTGTGAGTGTTTTGGTGACTGTGAACCCTCGTTCAAAGCTTGCACGTAATAAACATGTTGCACCACTGGATGAATGCTGACTTTGTTGTTGTTGTGATGGGGACGAAGTATGCTTTTAAAAACTCAGCTGCTGGCGTCTTGGTGGTTGTGCTCACAACATCGACGGTATTGATGGTGCCAACAAGAATATCCAAATGCCATTTGATCAGATCGAGCATGTCAAGATGCTTGGTTCTTTGTTCGACCACATTGAGTTTCGCCAGATCTTGTGGTCACTTTTTCTATTATGTCCACCTTGGAAAGATGGTTCTTGATGATGCTCAAGTTGGAACTCTCACCATTCCTCCCTTCCTCATACTGCTCTGCCATCATGTATCATGTTGATGATATTTTGAGGAATCTTGGGACCCATCTAAGAGGCATGAGATAAAGACAATATTGTTGATCTTCGACTATTTCTTCAAAAAATTGTCATACCATATCCTCATCATTATTGAAGTGGGGACCTCCATAGGAGGCATCCACAAGTTGTTGTCTCTCTTGATGTCATCCCCCTAAGATGTTTTGCACAAGGCCTATCTTTGGCAAATCGCCGTAGGGAACTTATCTCGGAGATTTTGGAGTTGTTCCCATACCTCATGGAAAGGCTCATGGGACAACTATGAGAAGTTGGAAATGATAACTCTCATCTGATTGAGTTGACGTAGGGGATAATACTTATGAAGAAATGTAGATTTCAGCTCTTCTCATATTGTGACTACTTTTCCTTGATGATTTATATAGTAGAGAGCCTTACCTTGAAGGCTTAAAGGGAAAGCAATCATTTTTACCACCTCAAGTGGTATGTTAGGATAGTACATGGTACTGTAGATGCAGTTGAATTTCTGCTGATGAATATACGGTTCCTCATTTATGTTTCCATTGAAGGTCGGCAGGAGAGGTAGTAATGATGGCTTTATCTCAAAGTGGAAATGTATCTGCGAAATGTGGATCCAATCTATGACTTACCTTGCTCTTGGGTTGTAGGTCTCTTTGAGAGTCAGTTTGTGCTCTACCTCACTCTCCTCTTCCTCTCCACAATGGTTTCCTCCTGATGCTCCTCTTGCTCTACCATTGGTACCATTTGGTTGTTAACCACCATGCTCACCTCCATGACCACCTCCTCCTCAATTTTCTTGTTCTCTTCTCATCTTCATGAGGATTTCCTAGAAAGACCTAGGGCATCAGCCCGACCAGTTAACTGTTGTTGTATCATCTGAATGGAGGTGAGCATCTAGGAGTTAACCTCATTCTGATCCACACCTTGGTCTCATCCATGGCCCTTTCCCTGTCTCTGAGGAGCTATCGCTAAATCGAGGATGTTATCTAACTCTAGTGCAGGCTGGTGATCTGGATCGTGAAATGTTCCCTTATTAGTCTATACAAATTATGGAGTATGAATAAGAATTTCGAGCTTAGTGTCAAGTTCAAACAACAGATTTATTAGTGAAAGTTAGTAGTCAAAGAAGAGGATTCAAGAAGAGAGTCATCTTGAACCCTATGTTGAGTGAAGATTGGGGAGCTCAGAACGAGGTTCTTAAAAGCCCAACATAACTCTCTAAGATTGCCCTACTGAAGCGACAATGTTCAACATGGAGTCGACGTAGGTGCTTGTGAAGTCCGAACAAAAACCTTGAAGATGCGACATCATGGCGTCAAGATGAGTGAGATGATGATATAATGAGAAGGGATAGAAGACAAAGAATTCAAGATGAATTGAGAAGAGAAGGTTCAATGCAAGTGGGATGAATGAGAAGAGATAGAAGAGAAGTAGAGATGGAAGGATGCAAAGAGAGTGAAATTTTTGATCTACACCTACTTTTATTTGATCCAAACAAACCTCAGAACAAGGGTTAATTCGCCAACTCAACACAATGAAGCCGTAAGAGTTTGACAATTATCTTTTCAATTTTATTGGCAATTTTCAAGATATTATCTTTTCACTTGTCTTTTGAGGGCTATCCCTATAGGAGTGTATGTAGTGCAATGAAAGTTCCATGTACTTGTTCCACCTCATTTGTAACATGTGATCTATGCATTTATGGGTCCTTGATCTCTTGCCTGGGGGGCTACTCAGCCAAAGAAATAGAGTGGGGAAGTAGATAAGAAAAACTACTACTTCCCTCACAAGTGAGGTACTCGTCTGCAGAACACTGAGACAGATGACCCCTGAAGGTGTGTCCTATGCTCAATACTTCAGACTAAGTCGAATGTTCCATATAAGGCAGGAACACCATCTTGGACAGGGCACTACTCGCCCATGTACGATAGAAGCACCATTACTTTGCCATCCTATGTGATTATCAAGGCATCCACAGATCATGTTTGGGGCTCTAATCCTTAGGGGGTCTTGCCTCACTCAGTCTGGAAGGTAGCTGAAATCAATGAGGGCATTATGAACCCAAGACAATGAAGTTCATTATGGATTTTAAAATCAAGCAAAGTTTTCTTTAATAGACCCTTTTTTTAGTTTTTCACTTGTTTTGAGTATTTTTATGCAAAGGAGTACCGATTTCTCGATTTCCTTTTTTTTCCTAAGTGATCAAAAACATGGGAAAGAATGGAAAAACAATGCAAGCTAACACAATTATGGAAAACTCATCATCGTGTTGTACGATGTATGCTTAGTAATAATACTCACATGCTTTCCAACACTCTCCATGCGATATGTTAGACAAAATTGAAATTACACTAAATTCATGCAATGGTGTGAAGCCGTCCTAGAAAATGAATTGCTATTACATGATGCACAAGATTAATTTGAATCCATGTCCAAGCGAAATGACTATAGGTATATGCAAGATCTTAGGCTTTGGGCCTAGATTACTCGATCAAGCAATCCTAATATCTATGGGCTCATTCATACAAAATAAAGAGATAAAAAGGTTGAAACACACAAATAACGAGAAGAAAAGCAAAGTGAAAAATAAGGAAGGAAATGAAAAGCGATAAAAACTATCAAAAATGTCAAAACTCGATGAGGCCCCCTAAGTGCACCGACACTTAGTGAAACATACCTCGAATAGTTTAAGTGTCCAATGTACCTATTTCATTACTAGTTCAAATAAATCTCTCTCTCTCTCTCTCAAATGGAAAATAAAATAGTTGCTAAGGAAAAATTTGCTCCTCCATACTATGCTCTTTCTCCTTCGGTGCTCTCTCCTGCAAGTCGGGGAAGAATGACCTTCTCTTCCTCTCATGGGTGCGAAGGTGATCTAAAGACAACCTTCCTCGATAACTGATCCCTTGAAGTAAAGGAATCATAAGACAATGTAAGAAGCAATCATGAGACAATATAAGAAAAATAATATAGAAAGCTATGTAAATAAATTAGCAAGTAATCAAACCAAATTACCTAAGGCCGCTAATGTACCTGATCGTTGACTCCTCAGTAACAACACCAATTGATGTGTGTCTGAGGAATAGTTTTTTTTACAGAATTTTGGAGTTCTTAATGCCTGGTCTTTGAGGGAATGTGTTGCCCGACAAGTCCTGTCTGACAATCTCTATATCGACACTGAAGGATATTGAAAGATCCTTAAGTGCATCACGGAAGCGTGAGGATCACATCGTATGCGATCGGAAGAGACTAGTCGCACTAGATGCTCGAGGCAGCAGAAATTAAAAAATTTTCATGCGACGAAATCACATGATCCAAGAACGCTTCTCGGATCATTTCATCTAAACCACAAACAAGTATTAGGGTTACCTCTTGAAGCGTGGTTGTGATTGAGTCTCTAAACGTAGAGACCTCCTGTCTCAAGTCTGATCCGTTGGAGGAGATGCTTGCGAGCTCGTTGATGAAACGCGTGCTTCTTACAATCCATGCTGAAGATCCAAGCGGCAATTCTCCTTATCTCGTCAAATGATATCCAATGTCTTCTTTATGGGCTCCATGATGGACGACCACAAGAGAGAGGAAGAGAGTTGGCATGTAGAGAATGAGTGGGAGAGAGAGTTGTTGTCTCCAACTTGTATTGTGTAAAGAAGTGCAAAGAGGGTGCCTCTCCGTTTATAATATTTTTTGATCCATGGATCTCAATCCATGGACAACACAAATCCAATGGCTCACATTGATTTGTGTTTCTTTTAATGACCATGATCTAGTTGTTAAAAACACAACAATAATTAATAAAATTAAATTAAATATATATTGAAAAAATCATCAATATATAAATTAATTAAATCAAATCAACATAGGAGAAATTAGGAAGGAGGCATGCCTCCTTTCCATAAAGGGGGTGGCAGCACACCTTGAATTCTAATTCAAGGTGGCCATCCATCCTCTTTAAAAGGAAGGAGGAACTCCTCTTCCTTTTACATGAGATCTCATATCTCATGAAAATCTCCATAATTTACAACAATTATTGTTGTCAATTATTCACATAAATAATAAAAAATTATTTCGTGAAAGTTGCAATCATGCCATTGGAAACTTGTGAATCACATTCACAACCCAAAATAAAATGTGAATTACATTTTCAATTTAATATTCAATGTGAATCTTATTCTCATCAACATTTAATTAACAAATGTAAATTATAAATAACTCTCTCTTATATATTATAAATCATATTTTCAATACATATGATTAATATGGATAGTGCCATCCACATTATTCATATCCATGATAATTAAATCACATTTAATCATCTTGGATCTCTATTCTCAAGTGCCCAAATAATATGAATTATATTCACATTATTCACATCTTTGATCATTAAATCACATTTACTTATCTAAGATAACTCTCCTTATAATATGAATCAAATTCATATTATTCATGATCACATTTGATTATCAATTTTCTCAGTGCTCGGATATATAATATTAACAATGAAATTATCCTGAAGACTTTCAAGGATAATGCACTTTCTCCGCGGATACTTGGAGATAAGGACAGGGCGATTATTGTTCCATGTATAGTGACTTGGATATTGAGATCATAACTCAAATCTAGATCTTGGTCCTCCCATAGATGCTTGATTAAATCAAGACCGCAAATCTAATCTTCTCATTGAATCTGAATCATATTCAGATCAATGTTCAACAATTGCACCAAGATTATATTACTTCTCTGTTGAGAGGAGTCACTAAAATCCAGACTCGTTTCATCACTCCATAGGAATGGAAGCGTCATGGATATAAAATCGTTTATGATTACATCACCCTCAGGTATTCCCAATACCTATACATCCTGCATACTAAAAGACCCAGAATAAACCCAAAGTATAAGATCTATATTACACTGTCTACTTCTAGGTTTTATCAGTAAGTTTCTCATTTGATCATTGGGAGTCGGTATCGATCATATGCTTTCAATAAGCATATATCATACCTATGTCTTGATCATATACTTTCCAAAAGTATATATCAAATCTATAAATTCAGTCAAGCTTCTAAAGCGAGACGACCGTGCACGGAATTTGATTGTTCCCAATATCATGAGTGAGATCATGTCTTCCGGTTCAGTAATGAACTTGTATGATCCCTTTGAGAGATCATATTACCTATTTGCCCTTACATGCACACCAACGCGCCGGTGTATAGACCTTGGTTAGGTCATCAACCTATTGGTCTGCCAAATGTACATACTCATACATATAGTAACACATATGTCTCTAGTCAGAGGATGCATGCCTATATTGTGATAGCATACGATATAGGACTTTGGTTATCTCGATCTCATTAAGTCAACTCTTTGACCTAACTTATCTAACATATCCGAATCTCTATTCCTATGCAGAGGACCCGCATTAAGAAGTCAGTTAGATATCAGCTTTCAGAGAGAGGATAGCCATCTCATTCTCTAGATGGAGATCATAGCTTAATAATAATTTGACGATGCTTGATGAGTCCTCAATCTAACTCCTTAGATATTCATCTAAGCGCCAACCTCTATGATTCAATAATTGAATGAACAACTGTATGATCATTAAGAAGGCCATGGTATATAACCCTAATTGTACTAAGGGACCTATTATGCAAATTAGTTATTCTTCATTTCAGATTAGGGAATGATATTTGCAATAACATTTGTTGCATAATGGCTCACCGTGGGCTCTCATGTCCAACAATCTCCCACTACCCCAAAGATCCATTAACGGGCTAATCTCTAAACCCACACTCATGTCACAATCATAGGCTGTGATCTGACATTGCCAAGTCCTTTTAACGGGTTAAAAAATAGCTGGGTATGTTGATTAGTTACTCTGTTCCCAAAAGACTATGCCAAGTCCTTTTACGACACTTGCATATCTCCTAGTAACAGTGCTCGCATTCTATGCGAATGTTGCATCTTATGCAACCAATACTTAATCTTGTTAGTAGTTATAGTGTCCTTGACACTATATCTCAATAATTATTAAAACTAGTATTTCCATAATTCTTATCAAAATACCTTTATTCCTGGAGATCTCTATCTCCTAAGATATCTACAGTTAAGACCCTTATAGATCACTATCTACAAGGTCTTAAACTTTTGAAGATAAGACTTTGAGATCACCATCTCTAAGTTTCGTCATCTTTGAAGATATTCTCATTACTGCAATCAAGTGTTTTATCTCCATAGTAGAATTAGTAACAATTTACTACTTCCACTGCGTGGCAGACATATGGTTTTTTGTACACATCGAGGATACACTCGGCTTCTTGTAGTTGATGCACAAAGGCAAACAGATCTAGCATTCACTTCCTCAACTCTATGAGGTGCTATCCTTTCAGATAGGTCAGTACCATATCTTAAGGGATGGAAGCCTTTCTTGGAATTTTCCAGAAAATGGAATATGTCTAAGGTGTACTATTAATGTGATAGTTCCAATACCCTCTTCTCTATGCTTCTGAACACCTTCAGAACTAAGATTATAGAGGTATCCTTGAGGTCATCTCTCAAGTTATGGAACAACCAGATTATAAAACATATATTATTATCCTTATATCATTCCAAATGATTAGGATATCATCTACATTTATCATGATGAACATATTGGCACTCCTACTAAGCTTCACATGGTACAACAAGATTCTATCTGAAATCATAATCTTTATAATTTCATCAAATCTTATGTTCCAACTACAAGAACCTTATTCAAGTCCATAGATTAATTTCTTTAGCTTGCACATCATTCTTTCCTCAACCATGAAGCCCTGGGGCTACTTCATGTGAATATCCTCAGAGAGGTATTCGTAGAGGAATGCAATATTGCCTTTTATCTTGTAGATGTCAAGGTCAAGTTGTATAGCTATCGTCATCAATATTCTGATGTGTTTAAGCATGGTCATTGAAGAGAAAGTCTCATCATAAGTGATGTCTTCTCTTCGGTGTGTAGTTCATGTCTACGAGCCGTTCTTTGAAGGTCTCGACCTTTACATCAGATTCCCTCTTTTTCTTGAAGATCCATTTACACCTAACTAGTTTCACCGTTATAGGCGGATCCTCGATGGTCCATATACAACACTTGTATATGAAGTCTACTTTAGACTTTCATTGCTAAAATCCATCTTTTCATGTCATGATCCTTAGGAGCTTCATCACATGAAGTTCAATCATTGTCAAACTTAACTGACACATGGAATACATCCTCAAACTCATTTGAAGAGGTATTAGTGTTTCATCTTTAATTGTCCTTTTATTTCTGATTTCAGGAGCCTCATTATCATCTCAAAATTAAATGAGTTCCTTTACTTCATTTTCATCTTTATACTCAAGGGTCTCATCCTCTAAGAATCACATTCTCAAAGATGAGATCTTTTAAGGATCTCAAGGTCATAAAGTAGGTATCCGATACCATTCTTTATTTTCCTAATGAAGTAGCACTCTCTAGTGCTAGATTCCTGCTTACATGCATGGAACCTTATTAATGATATATATTGTAGTCTCTACTACATATATACCATGGAAACTAAGAGGTGATTATGCTAAGATTCATCATTGATCAAATCATGTCATGCATGATCAATTGTATCTCCTTGCAATTCCATTGAGTTTATGTTTATCATGAGGAATGAGATACCAATGATATTCCTTTCTCTATAAGATATTCCTTGAATTCATCTAATAGGTACTCGCTACCTAAGTTAGATCAAATTCATTTCATCTTCCTTCAAACTTTGGTTCTAAACTAAAATTATGAAATCCTTTGAAATTTCAAAGTTTTCTATGGTGAAGAGAAGAAATCTCATATCACACATAATCATCAATAGATATCTCATATCATTAATTCTTATTGTGATTTGATGATCCACATACATCAATATCTATGAGATATTGAATACCTTGGCATCTACACCATTCTCATAGAAGGGTGTATTGGGCATTTTACTTTTGAATACAATATTCACAAGTATGTAAGATTTGAACCTTCAGACAATCTAAAGTTTCATCTCTTACTAGTTTATTGAACACATCGACTAACATATGTCCAGTACTTGATGCCAGATCATTGTTAAATGATCTTTAAAGGTTTAATCTTCAGTATTAGAAATCTTAATGAACCATTCATTAATTTTCCAATTTAGCGGAGTATAGATGTCAGATAACTATCTGAAATATATCCATCATAACTCTTTAAGATAGGTTTATTCCAGAATTCATGTTTATTTCCAACATTTAGAAATTAGCTATGAGTGTATTCTAGTATCCAGGTCATAGAGACATACTCTAAGACTAAGGGTTCCCACTGAAACTATGAAGTCTATCAATCCAATAGAGATTGTTGCAACAATTGCATCAATATCCATGTAGATGTCTTATTAAACCTTATGATCCAATTTCTAGTCCTCTAATTCATAAGCAACCAATTGCAAGTGTTTTTTTGAAGATATAGATACAATTATTAGACTTTGATCTTATCAAATAAGCAAGTCTATTTTAATTACCAAATGTAGATATAGATTATTTCGATCCACTATCTGAGTCCTTATCTAATGATTCCAGATAGACTTGATAGTCATACTATCAACACATCAGCTTATTGCAGTATTGACATTTATCCAACTCTTTGGATGTCATATTGAAGTCATACAAGTATAGTCAACTCTTTGACTTTCCTTCTCATCTTGAGTCTGACCAATGCTTCCACTATGCTCCCTTCATCTATAAACAACCATTGTTTATGACAAATGATCCCTTATGTTGAATCTAAAAGATTTCAATATAATAATTTCAACATTTATCCATGCTTCATTCAATTCATACAATATGAATATTTTAAAGCTTCATGAATGACTAGAGTATAGATAGTAGAATGATGACACTCATCGTATCTACATCCATCTAAACTTTTAAAACATTGATTAAGGTATGTACTCAAGTATTTTGAATACATCATCTCTTATAGAGATACTATTCTGCATGATGCAGTGAATTATGTCATTCATTATTAAGTGTCGAGAGCACATATGTATGACAGAACATCTTCTTAGATTTTATAAGGATTATTTAACAATTACGATCATCATTGACATGTCACTTCCTAAGTACATTCGATTAGAGATCAAAACTATAAAGGCATACAAACCCTAGGGTTATAGTCCTATTGTCTATTTAATTGTCATTCCCCATTATTGCAAGGAAACTTACACATTGTAACCACATACATTAGGTGTCCAACTACAAGTACAATATCTTAATCATGGATCCAATCCATTATATTTTACTAGTTATTATTGAGTATAACATTGAGTGGGTTTAATGAAGGATTATCTGAAATAAGAAATTTACATAAATATATAAATATATGTTTTACTTTGATTTAGGAATTTTTATATCAAAGTTGTCTTGTCTTATCAACACAGAAAGTTAATTCCCTTATATGTAAGAGACATACCTACCATTATATCTCAGCAAGATCTAGGATCTCCTTCCTTATCTTTGTCACATCCCAATAATATGAGAACTTGTAGCTCAGATAAGCGAGAACACATTCCTCCTTGCAAGTACAACTTCCATTCCCAATTCGATCTTTAAGACCTAGGCCCACGACGTCTAAGGTGATGTTGACCCGTCGTTAATTGAATCAACCGTCAACAGGATTAGTACTCGCTATGCATAATCCAATATCGTCCCAATAATATGAGGACTTGATATTGGGGTTACTACACATACGAACTTACTCTTTCGAGAAGCGAAGAGACCGATCCAGATGCGCTTGCATACAGGAGCTGTCATTTCGGACATGTGTCTCCCTGGTTATGGAACCCTTCGCCTTGACGGGAGACCATGGATGTCACTTATGTGATCCTCCATATCATATTCAAATTTTAATTAATCATCATGAATCATACTCATTATGATTGATTATTCCAAGGGAAATAAAAACTTTATTCATAATAGAGTGTTTTAATTTGAATTGGATTTCAATTAATCTAATTATATTAAATTAATGATCTGACTAATATCTAACAGACTTTCTTTTATTGTTACGTGAAATATGGTATTATCACAAATACGTATAATTTTGAATTTTAATAATTAGAAAAAATACATCGTGATCTTTCTTGCATTATTGACCGCCTACCAACTATCATGGCCAGTACCGACGGGAGTGGGATAGACCACATACGGTGCAACCTGCTACCCCAACGCTCCCCGACTAGACAACATATCCATCTCAGGAAAGGATAATGCCAAATTGATCATTGTGTACTTGAGATGATAATCGGTTTTTCAATCGAAGTTATACCATGTTATAATAATCAAAATATTTTTGATTAAACATATAAGGAGATTTGCTAAACAAATCCCCCATTCTATTCAAGCAACATTGTTTTTTGGAATGTGGATCATGAAACCAATTTGTGATCTAGATCACATCTAATCAATTATTGATTAAGGAAATGTAATTTAAGGAAATAATTATGATCAAATATTTCACAAATATTTATCCGTAATTATTACAGGAATTTAACAATCAATTTCACTAATCGATCAAAAGACAATTACAAGGTTCTTGATTAGGAAAGTAATTTCGAGCAGTGACCCTCACTTACTAAAATTACATATCTAAATCAATTTAAATCTAAATCAAATAAAATAAGTCTTAAAAGATTGTTAATTTGATTTATAGCAAAACCTATATGATTTTAACGCATTTCTAGGCATTTCAAATCAGTAATTAACTCCTTAATTACATCTTGATTCGCAGTCCCCGAAACAGTGGATACATGTTTACCTAAATGATCATAATTTGAGCAAACGGATTCGAAATCATGCAAACTCAGATCCTACGATTTCCTTATTTAATGATGAACAAATTATTTTTGTGTTTAAACAATTTAAACGGGGCAAAAATATTCACTAAATATAGATACAAAAAATAAACGTGATAAAACTTTTACAAACCCTGATGAACCCAAGTCATCCTAGATTTATGGATCGCATCCAAAACCACAAAACCTAGCTCTGATACCACTTGAAGGATCTTTAAAGATCCTCATGTGCATCATGGAAGTGTGAGGATCACATCATATGCAATCAAGAGTGACTAGCCGCGCTAGTTGCTTGATGCAACGGAAATTAATTTTTTTTCATGCGACGAAATCACATAATCCAAGAACGATTCTCAGATAGTTTCATATAAATCACAAACAAGTATTAGGTTTACCTCTTGAACCGTGGTTGTGATCGAGTCTCTCAATGAAGGGACCTCCTATCTCAAGACTGATTCGTCGGTGGAGACGCTTACGAGGGCGTTGATGAAACGCATGCTTCTCGCAATCCATGTTGAAGATCCAAGCGGCAAGTCTCCTGATATCATCATACAAGATCCGATGTCTTCTTCATGAGTGAGATGCACCGAAGGAGATGGAGATCCATGAGCAAACAGTCCGGCAACATAATGACAATGGTGCGACGAGAGAGACTCTTTATAGGGCTCCAAGATGGACGACAACAACAGAGAGGAAGAGAGTTGGCATGTAGAGAATGAGAGAGAGAGAGAGAGTTGTTCGCTCCAACTTGTGTTGTGTAAAAAAGAGCAAAGGGGGTACCTATCATTTTATAATATTTTGGGATTCACGGATCTCAATCCAAGGGCAACACAAATCCAATGGCTCATATTTATTTGTGTTTCTTTTAATGGACATGATCTTGTTGTTAAAAATACAAAAATAATTAATTTAATTAAATTAATATATATTGAATAAATCATCAATATATAAATTAATTAAATCAAATCAACATAGGAGAAATTAGGAAGGAGGCATGCCTCCCTTGCATAAAGGGGGTGGCGGCACACCTTGAATTCTAATTCAAGGTGACCGTCCATCCTCTTTACAAG
The DNA here is from genome assembly GCA_037367405.1 of Ottelia alismoides. Taxonomy (NCBI): domain Eukaryota; kingdom Viridiplantae; phylum Streptophyta; class Magnoliopsida; order Alismatales; family Hydrocharitaceae; genus Ottelia; species Ottelia alismoides. The sequence goes on from JAZKJV010003483.1 coordinate 489,673, forward strand.
AAAGGAGACACTCCTCTTACTTTTCCTTGAGATCTCATATCTCATGAAAATCTCCATAATTCACAACAAGTATTGTTGTAAATTATTCATACAAATAATTCATAATTAACTTGTGAACATTGCAATCATGACATTAGAAACTTGTGAATCACATTCACAACCTAAAATAAAATGTGAATTACATTTTCAATTTAATTTTCAATGTGAATCCAATTCACATCAGCATTTAATTAACCAATGTAAATTACAAATATCTCTCTCTTATATATTATATAGAATTTTAATATATATGATTAATATGGCTAATGTTATCGACATTATTCATATCCATGATAATTAAATTATATTTAATCATCTTGGATCTCTATTCTCATGTCCGAAATAATATGAATCATATTCACATTATTCACATCTTTGATCATTAAATCACATTTAATTATCTAAGATAACTCTCCATATAATATGAATCAATTTCATATTATTCTTGATAATCAAATGACATTTTATTATCAATTTTCTCAGTGCTCGGATATATAATATCAAAATGAAATTATACTGAACACTTTTAAGGATAATGCGCTTTCTCCGTGGATACTTAGAGATAAGGACACAACGATTGTATTGTTCCATGTATAGTGACTTGAATATTGAAATCATATCTCAAATTCAGATTTCAGGCCTCCCATAGATGCTTGATTAAATCAAGATGCAAATCCAATCTTCTCATTGCATCTGAATCACATTCAAATCAACGTGCAACAATTGAACCAAGATTAGATCACTTCTCAATTGAGAGGAGTCACTAAAATCCAGACCCATTTCATCACTCCCTAGGAATGGAAGCATCATGGCTATACAATCGTTTATGATCACATCACCCTCAGGTATTTCCAATACATGTACATCCTGCATACTAAAAGAACCAGAATAAACTCGAAGTATAAGATCTATATTACACTGTCTACTTCAGGGTTTTATCAGTAAGTTTCTCATTTGATCAATGGGAGTTGGTATCTACCATATGCGTTCTAAAAGCATATATCATACCCAGGTCTTAATCATATACTTTCCAAAAGTATATGTCAATCCTGCAAATTCAGTAAAGCTTCCAAGGAGAGATAACCGTGCACCGAATTTGATTCTTCCCAATATCTCATGAGTGAGATCATGTCTTCCGTTCAGTAATGAACCTGTATGATCCCTTTAAGAGATCACGTTACTCATATGCCCTTACATGCACATGAGCGCGCCAGTGTATATACCTTGGTTAGGTCATCAGCCTATTAGTTTGCCAAATGTACATACTCATACATATAGTAACACATCTATCTCCAATCAGAGGATGGATGCCTATATTGTGACAGCATACGATATTGGACTTTGGTTATCTCAATCTCGTTAAGTCAACTCTTTAAACTAACTTATCTTACACCTCCGAATCTATATTCTTATGTAGAGGACCTTCATCAAGAGGTCGGTTAGATATCGACCTTTAGAGAGAGGATTGTGTTGGACATGCTAGCCCACAGACCAGCCATTATGCAATAAATGTTATTGCAAATATCATTCCCTGACCTAAAATGAAAAATAACTAATTTGTATAATAGGTCCCTTAGGACAATTAGGGTTATGTACCATGACCATCTTATTGATCATATAACTGTTGATTCAAATATTGAATCCTATAGGCTGGTGCCTGGATGAATATCTATGGAGTTATATTGAGGACTCAACAAGCACTGTCAAATGATGATTTGGAGATGATCTCCGGCCTATGAAGAGATGGCAATCCTCTCTCTGAAGGCTGATATCTAATCGACCTCAAGATACAGGTCCTCTACATAGGAATAAAGATTCAGAGGTGTTAGTTAAGTTAGGTCAAAGAGTTTACTTAATGAGATCAAGATAACCAAAGTCCTATATCGTATGCTGTCACAATATCGGCACACATCCTCCGACTGAAGACAAATGTGTTACTATATGTCTGAGTATGTACATTTGGCAGACCAATAGGTTGATTACATAATGAAGCTCTATACGACGATACACTGGTGTGCATACAAGGGCATATGAGTAATACGATCTCTCAAAGGGATCATACATGTTCGATTATTGAACCGGAAGAAATGAGCTCACTCATGAGATATTGGGAAGAATCAAATTCCATGCACGGTCATCTCGCTTTGGAAGCATGACTGAATTTGTAGGTTTGATATATACTTTTGGAAAGTATAAGATCAAGTTCTAGGTATCATATATGCTTTTGGAAAGTATATGATCGATACCTACTCCAAATGATGGAATAAGAAACTTACTGAATAAACCATGAAGTAGACAGCGTAAAATTGATCTAATACTTCGGGGTTCTTATGAGTCTTCCAGTATGCAGGATGTACCGGCATTGGGAATACCAATGGGTGATGTGACCATAAATGACTGTATAACCATGATGCTTCCATTCTTAGGGAGTGATGAAACGAGTCTGGATTTTAGTGATTCCTCTCAGTATTGAAGTGAACTAATCTTGGTCGAAATATTGGACATTGATCTGAATGTGATTCAGATGAAATGAGAAGATTAGTTTTGCGTCTTGATTTAATCAAACATCTATGAGAGGCATGAGATATGGATTTGAGACGTGATCTCAATATCCAAGTCACTATATATGGAAAAATACAATCGCCATGTCCATATCTCCCAGTATCCATGGGAAAGCACATTATCCTTGAAATTGTTCAGGTTAATTTCATTTCGATATTATGTATCCGAGCATTAAGAAAACTAATAATTGAATGTGATTTAAATATCACGAGTACTATAAGTTTGATTCATATTATAAAGAGAGTTATCTAAGATAATTAAATGAGATTTAATTATCAAAGATGTGAATAATGTGAATGTGATTCATATTATTTTAGAATATGATAATAGAGATCCAAGATGATTAAATGTGATTTAATTATCATGGATAAGAATAATGTGGATAGCACTATCCATATTAATCGTATATATTACTAAATGCGATTTACAATATATATATATATATATATATAAGAACTATTTGTAATTTACTTTTGTTAATTAAATGTTGACGTGAATTGGACTCACATTTAACATTAAATTAAAAATGTAATTCACATTTTATTTTGGGTTGTGAATGTGATTCGCAAATTTCCAATGGCATGATTGCAATGTTCACAAAATAATTTGGAATTATTTTGGTGAATAATTTTGCAACAAATTTGTTGCATATGTGGAATATTATGTGAGATGTGAGATCTAGACATAATTGGAAAAAAGAGCCTTCATACCATACATGGACTGGACGACCAACTTGGTCTCTCCATGTTGGCGGCCGTCCACCCTTTACATGGAAGGATGATTTTTTTTCTTCCAAGTCATTCCATGTCTGTTGATTTGATTTATATTAAAATATATTGATTAATTCTCAATATATTAAATTTATTTAAAACAGAACAAATTATTGTTGCAAATATTTTAGAAACAAATCATGGCCATTAAAAGAAACACAAATCAACGAGAGTCATTGGATTTGTGATGGTCATGGATTAAGATCGATGGATCCCAAAATATTATAAAAGGAGAGGCAACCTTTACTCTTCTTGGTTACAACAGAACATGAGAACATAAAGCTCTCTCTCTTTCTCTCTACATGCCCTCTCTCTCTCATATGTACGTCCATCATGGATGCCCTAGAGAGAGTTTCCTTCGCCACAGCGTAATCGTTATGCTGCCCGATCATTTGGTCGTGGATCTCCGTATCTTTCAACGTGCCTTGTCGTGAAGAAGAATTTGTATATTGTTTGATGAGATCAGGAGATTCGCCGCTTGGATCATCAACATGGATTGCAGATAACACATGTGTCATCAACGTGCTCGTAAGCATCTCCTCTTTCGGGTAAGACTTCAGATAGGAGGTCTCTTTGTTTAGAGACTCGATCACAACCATGATTCAAGAGATAATGATATTACTTGTTTGTGGTTTAGACGAAATGATCCAAGAAGTGTTCTTGGATCTTGTGGTTGCGTCACATAATTTTTTTAATTTCCGCTGCCTCGTACAACTAGTGTGACTAGTCGCTCCCGATCGTATACGATGTGATCCTCACGCTTCCGTGATGCATTTAAGGATCTTATCACATACTTCAAGTGGTATCAGAGCCAGGCCGAAGGTTTTGGATGCGATCCATAAACCTAGGATGACTTGGGTTCGTTAGGGTTTGCGAAAGTTTTCTCACATTTCATTTTCACATCTCTATTTCATGAGTCATTTAGACACTGTTTAAATTGTTTAAACATGAAATTATCATTTGGATTTTTTCCTCATTAAATAAGGAAATCTTAGGATCTGACTTTTCATGATTTCGAATCCGTTTGCTCAAGTTATAATCATTTTAGTGAACATGTATCCATTGTTTCGGGGACTGTGAATCATGACGTAATTAAAGAGTTAATTACGATCTGAAAAGCCTCGAAATGCATGAAAAATCATATAGGTTCTGTTTTAAATCAAATTATAAAACTTTAGGAACTTATTTTGCTCAATTTGGATATAAATTAATTGAGCTATAGTAATTTTAGTTTGCGAGAGTCACTGCTGAAAATTACTTTCCTCATATAAAACCTTGTGATTGTCATTTAATCAATTAGTGAATCTAAATGGTTTAATTTCCTAGAATAATTATGGATAAATTTTTGTGAAATATCTGATGATAATTATTTCCTTAAATGGCATTGCCTTAACCAATAATTGAGTGGATATGATCTAGATCACAAATTGGTTACATGATCTACATGATCTACTTTCCAACAAACATTGTTGCTTGAATAGTATTGCGAATTTGTTTAGCAAATTTCCTTATAATGTTGATCAATCTTTTTTTGATTATTATTATTATATGGTATAATTTTGAGTGAAAAACCGTTGAACATCTTAAGTACAAAATGATCAATTTGACATTATTCCTTCCTGTGGTGGATATGGTGTCTAATTAGGGAGCATTGTGGTTGCAGGTTGCACCGTGTATGGTATGTCCCACTCCCATCGGTACTAGCCATGACAACTGGTAGGGACTCGATAACGTAGGCGAGATCAGAATGTATTTTTATAATTATTAAAATTCGAAATAATACGTAGTGGCGATAATACCATATTTCAAGTAACAATAACATAATGTTTGTTGGATATTAATTAGATCATTGATTTAATAATATTAGATTAATTGGAATCCAATTAAAATTAAACAATATATTATGAATAGAGATGTTACTTTCCTTGGAAGAGTTTATTATGTAAATATAATTAATAATAATTAATTAGAATTTGAATATTATATGGAGGATTACATAAGTGACATCCATGGTCTCCCGTCAAGGTGAAGGGTTCCTTCGCCAGGGATTGTATGTAGGAGATGCTTGTCCGAAGTGACATCTCTTGAATTCAAGCGCAATTGGATCGGGCTCTTTGCTTCTTGAAAGAGTAAGGTCGTATGCATAGTGACCCCAATATCGGGCCTCATATTATTGGGCTATATTGGATTGTGGATAGCGAGTACTATTCCTATTGATGGTTGGTCCAATTAACGACGGGTCAACATCACCTTGGAGTGGTGGGCCTGGGTGTTAAAGACTAAATTGGGAATGCAAGTTGGACTTGCAAGGCGGAATGTTTTCCCACTTTTTTTATTGGATTTACATGTTCTCATATTATTGGGATGTAACAAAGATAATGAAGGAGATACCAGATCTTGCTGAGATATAATGGTAAGTATATCTCTTACCATGAAAGTGATTAAGGGAATGAACTTTCAGTGTTGACAGGGCATGACAAATTTGATGTAAAAAATTCCTAAATCAAAGTAAAATATGTATATATAATATATGTACACTTATGCAAATTTCTTATTTCAGATAATCCTTCATTAAACCCATTCAGTATTATACTCAATAATAATCAGTAAAATATCGTGGATTGGATACATGATCAAAATATTGTACTTGCAGTTGAACAAAGAATGTATGTGGTTGCAATATGCATGTTTCCTCACAATAATGAGGAATGACAGTTAAAATAGTCAATAGATCTACAACCCTACGATTTGTATGTCTCTATAGTTTCGATCTATCATCGAATGTGCTTTTAAAGTGACATGTTAATGATGATCGCAATTGTCAAATAATCCTTATAAAATCTAAGAAGATGTTCTGATATACATATGTGCTCACGACATTTTATCATGAATGACATGGTTCACTGCATCATGTAGAATGGTAGATCTATAAGAGATGATGTATTCAAAATGTTTGAATACCTATTTGATTCAATGATTTTAAAGGTTAAGATGGATGTAGATATGATGAGTGTCATCATTCTACTGTCTACACTCTAGTCATTCATTGGCTTCATAATATTCATACCATTTGAATTGAATGAAGCATGTACAGATGTCGAATTGCTATTACACTAAATCCTTTTTGAGTTCAACATAAGATGTCCTTTGTCTTAAGCAATGGTTGTTTATTGATGAAGGGAGCGTAGTGGAAGCATGGGTCAGACCCAAGATGAGAAGGATAGTCAAAGAGTTGACTGTACTTCTATGACTTCCACATGACTTCCAAAGAGTTGGAAATATACCAATACTGCAATAAGTCGATGTGTTGATAGTATGACTATCAAGTCTATCTAATATCCTTAGAGAAGGACTCAGATAGTGCATCAGAATAATCTATGTCTACGTTTAATCATTGAAATTGACTTACTTATTAGATAAGATTAAGAGTATGATAATTGTATCTCATTCTTCTAATAACACTTGCAATTTATTGCATATGTATTAGAAGAGTGGAATTTGATCTTCAGGTCTAATAGTCATCCACATGGATATTGATGCAATTGTTGCATTAATATCTATTGGATAGATAGACTTCATGTTTTCAATGGGAGAGTCCTTTGTCTTAGAGAATGTCTCTATGACCTGGATATTAGAATACACTCATAGTTTATTTCCTAATGTTGGAAATAAACATTAATTCTGGAATAAACCTATCATAGATAGTTATGATGGATATATTTCAGATAGTAATCTAACATCTAGTGGACTCTACTAAATTACAAAATTAATGAATGGTTCATTAAGACTTCTAATACATAAAATTAAACCTTTAAAAGATCAATAGGGGGATGAAGATCATTTGACAATAATTTGGCATCAAGCCTTAGACATTTGTCTGTTTATTTGATCAATATCCTAGTAAGAGATAAAACTTTAGAATGTCTAAAACTTCAAATCTTACAAGCTTGTGAATATTGTATTCAAAGTAAAATGTCCAGTACACCCTTCTTTGGGAATGGTGTTAGATGTCGAGGTATTGAAGATCTCATACATATTGATGTATGTAGATCATATGTATCATAATCATGATGATGTGTGATATCATTCAACAATTATCTGTGATAAGATATTTCTTCCATTCACCTTAGAAAGCTTTGAAATGTTCAAAGATTTCACAATTTTGATTTAGACCAAAGTTTAGAGTAAGACGAAAATGGATTTGATCTAATCTAGGTACTCAGTACCTATTAGATGAATTCATGGAATACCTTATGGAGAAAGGAATATCATTCCTTTCTCATTCATTATGATAAGCCTAAACTCAAGAGAGTTGTAGGGAGTTACAATTGATCATGTGTGTCATGATTTGATCAATGATGAATTTTAACATAGTTACCTCTTAGTTTCCAAGTATATCTGAAGTAGAGACTACGATATATATCCTTAACAAGGTTCCATGCATGTAAGATGGAATCTAGCATAGGAGACTGCTACCTCATTTGGAAAATAAAGGATGTTATCAGATACCTACTTTATAACCTTGAAATTCTTAAAAGATTTCATCTCTAAGAATGTGATTCTTAGAGGATGAGACTCTTGAGAATCAAGATGAAAATGAAGTAAAGAAAGTCATTTAATCTTGAGACGACAATGAGACTCCTGAAATCGGAAACTAAAAGGATAATTAAAGATGAACACTAATACATCTTCAAATGGGTTTGAGGATGTTTTCCATGTAGAGAAATCTAACAATGATCTTACTTCATGTGATGAAGCTTCTGAAGATCACGACATGGAAAGATGGATTTTAGCAATAACGTCTAAGGTAGAATTGATTTACAAGTGTTGTATATGGGCCCTCGAGGATCCACCTACAAGGGTAAAACCTGCTATGTGTAAATGGATCTTCAAGAGAAAGAGGGAATCTAATGAGAAGTTAAAAACCTTCAAAGCACGGCTCGTAGCCATGAGCTATACACTGAAGAAAAGACATTGCTTGTAATGACACTTGCTCTGCAGTGGCCATGCTTAAATCCATCAGAGCATTGCTAACTATAGCTATACAACTTGACTTTGACATCTTCAAGATGGAAGTCAAGATGTCATTCCTCCATGAATACCTCTCTGAGGATATTCATATGAAGTAGCCCCATGGCTTCATGGATGAGGAAAGTAAGGTGGGCAAGCTAAAGAAATCCATCTATGGACTCAAATAATCTTCTTATAATTGGAACATAATATTTGATGAAATTACAAATGTTATGATTTCAGATAGAATCTTGATGAACCATGTGAAGCTTAGTGGGAGTGCCATTGTGTTCGTCGTGCTGAATGTAGATGATATCCTAATCATTTGGAATGATATAATGATAATATTAAGTGTTTTATAATCTGGTTATTCCATAACTTGAGATATGATCTAAAGGATACCTCTTGAATCTTAGTTCTGAAGGTTTTCAGAAGCAAAGAGAAGAGGGTATTGGGACCGACACATTAGTGATATGCCTTGGATATATTCCACCTTCTGGAAAATTCCAAGAAAGGCTTCCATAACTTAAGATATGGTACTGACTGATCTGAAGGGATAGCACCTCAAAGTGTCGAGGAAGTCAATGCTAAAACTACTTGCCCTTGTGCATCAGTTACGAGAAGTCAGATGTATGCTAGATGTGTACAAAAGCTAGATATCTACCTTGCAGTAGGAGTAGTAAATTGTTACTAATCCTACTAAGGAAATAAAACACTTGATTGAAGTAATAACAATATCTTTATAGATGATAGGACTTTATAGACAGTGATCTAAAAGATCTTAACTGTAGATACCTTAGGATATATAGATCTCCAGTAATAAAGGTATTCTGATAAGGATTATGGAAATATTGGTTATAATAATTATTGAGCAATAGTGTCAAGGACACTGTAACCACTTTAACAAGATTGAGTATTGGTTGCATAGGATGTAACATTCACATTGGATGCGAGCATTGTTACTAGGAGATATGCAAGTGCCGTAAAAGGACATGGCATAGTCTTTTGAGAACATAGTGACTAATCAACTTACCTAGCAACCTGTGATTGTCACATGAGTGCTGGTTCAAATGATTAGCCCAATAATGACTCTTTGGGCAAGTGGGAGATTGTTGGACATGTGAACCCACAAGCGAGCCATTATGCGATAAATGTTATTGCGAATATCATTCCCTGATCTGAAATGAAGAATAACTAATTTGCATAATAGGTCACTTAATATAATTAGGGTTATGTACCATGGCCATCTTAATGATCATGCAGCTGTTGATTCAATTATTGAATCATATAGGCTGGTGCTTGGATGAATATCTAAGGAGTTAGAATGAGGAGTCATCAAGCACTATCAAATGATGATTAAGACATGATCTCCAATCTAAGAAGGAGATGGCAATCCTCTCTCTGAAGGTAGATATCTAACAGACCTTTTGATGTAGGTCCTTTTCATAGGAATAGAGATTCAGAGGTGTTAGATAAGTTAGGTCAAAGAGTAGATTTAACAAGATCGAGATAACCAAAGTCCTATATCGTATTTTGTCACAATATAGGGGCGCATCCTATGACCGGACACATATGTGTTACTATATGTCTGAGTATGTACATTTGGCAGACCAATAGGTTGATTACATAATGAAGTTCTATACACCGACATACTGGTGTGCATACACGGGCATATGAATAATATGATCTCTCAAAGGGATCAAATAGGTTCAATTATTGAATCGTAAGAAATGAGCTCACTCATGAGATATTGGGAAGAATCAAATTTCGTGCACGGTCGTCTCGCTTTGGAAGCTTGACTGAATCTGTAGGTTTGATATAATACTTTTGAAAAGTATAAGATCAAGTCCTAGGTATCATATATGCTTTTGAAAAGTATATGATCGATACCGACTCCTAATGATGGAATAAGAAACTTACTGAATAAACGCTGAAGTAGATATTGTAAAATTGATCTAATACTTCGGGTTTATTCTGAGTCTTCCAGTATGCAGGATGTACCAGCATTGGGAATATCTATGGGTGATGTGACCATAAATGATTGTATAACCATGACGCTTCCATTCTTAGCGAGTGATGAAACGAGTCTGGATTTTAGTGATTCCTCTCAGTATAGAAGTGATCTAATCTTGGTCTAAATATTGGGCATTGATTTGAGTGTGATTCAGATGCAATGAGAAGATTAGATTTGCGGTCTTGATTTAATCAAACATCTATGAGAGGCATGAGATATGGATTTGAGATGCGATCTCAATATCCAAGTCACTATACATGGAACAATACAATCGCCATGTCCATATCTCCAAGTATCCATGGAGAAAGCGCATTATCCTTGAAAGTGTTCAGGATAATTTCATTTTGATATTATGTATCCGAGCATTAAGAAAACTAATAATTGAATGTGATTTAAATATCACGAGTAATATGAATTTGATTCATATTATAAAGAGAGTTATCTAAGATAATTAAATGAGATTACAAATGTGAACTAAAAATAGTTCTCTCTTATATGTTAAATGTGAATGAAAGAGAGAATTACATTTGTGAATTGGACTCACATTTAACATTAAATTAAAAATGTAATTCACATTTTAGTTTGGGATGTGAATGTGATTCACAAATTTCCAATGGCATGATTGCAATTGTCACAAAATAATTTGGAATTCTTTTGGTGATTCACAAATTTCCAATGACCAAGTTGTTGCATATGTGGAATATTATCTGAGATGTGAGATCTAGACATAATTGGAAAAAAAGAGCCTCCATACCATACATGGAGTGGACAACCAACTTGGTCTCTCCAAGTTGTTGGTCGTCCACCCCATACATGGGAGGATGATTGTTTTTTCTTCCAAGTCATTGCATGTTTGTTGATTTGATTTATATTAAAATATATTGATTAATTCTAAATATATTTAATTTATTTCAAACGCAACAAATTATTGTTGCAAATATTTTAGCAACAAATCATGGACATTAAAAGAAACACAAATCAATGAGAGTCATTGGATTTGTGATGTTCATGGATTGAGATCCATAGATCCCAAAATATTATAGAAGGAGAGGCACCCTTTGCTCTTCTTGATTACAACACAACATGAGAACATAAGCTCTCTCTCTTTCTCTCTACACGCCCTCTCTCTCTCTCTCATGTCGACATCCATCATGGATGCCCTAGAGAGAGTTTCCATCCCCGCAATGTAGTCGATATGATGCCCGATCGTTTGCTCGTGGATCTCCATGTCCTTTGACGTGCCTTGTCACGAAGAAGACATCGTATCTCGTTTGACGAGATCAGGAGATTCATTGCTTGGATCATCAACATGGATTGTGAGGAACACGGGTTTCATCAACATGCTCGCAAGCGTCTCCTCTGTCGTGTCAGACTTGAGATAGGAGGTCTCTTTTTTAGAGACCCAATAGCAACCACACTTCAAGAGGTAATCCTATTAATTGTTTGTGATTGAGACCAAATGATCAATGAAGTGTTCTTGGATCATGTGGTTTCGTCGCATAATTTTTTTAAATTTCCGCTAGCTCGAGCAACTAGTACGATTAGTCGCTTCCGATTGCATACGATGCGATCCTCATGCTTCCGTGATGAGCTTAGGGATCTTATCATGTCCTTCAGATTGCCATCTTCTTCTCATGCTGGAGATCATCTCTTAATAATCATTTGACGATGCCTGATGAGTCCTCAATCTAACTCCTTAGATATTCATCCAAACTCCAACCTCTATGATTCAGTAATTGAATCAAGAGCTGTATGATCATTAAGAAGGCCATGGTACATAAACCTAATTGTACTAAGGGACCCATTATGCAAGTTAGTTATTCTTCATATCAGATCAGGCAATGATATTTGCAATAACATTTATTACATAATTGCTCGTCGTGGGCTCGCATGTCCAACAAACACCTCTCACACTACTCGGATTCATTCACCCCAACTCAGTCAATTAATGATCAAAACCCACGTATATTTATGTATAAGGAGATCATGCAAGCGTGTTAGTTATGAACTTTATTTAACTCTACATGAAAAGTGTATGGCCAAGCAGGTAGAGTGTCTTCCATGGGAGCAAATATGGATATATCACAAAAATGAAATCCAAATAAAAGAATCAAGTACGAAATTATCTGTTTCACAACCTAGTTAGGTTATTATGTATTTTCGTGGGTTTTTTTAATTTTTTATTGTGTATATTTTTTTTATGGATTTTAATTTTGTAAATGTTTTTTAAATTAATAAAATATCATAATCAATACATGATAAACATAAATATATATATATAATAATATAGAGATCAGATAAATAGAGAGAGATAAAAATAAGTGTTTTTGGATTTTCAAATATACTAAATAAAGCCAAAATGCACCAAATAAAATATATTTTTATATTTTCTCTATTTATGGTATTTTATGATATTTTTAAAGCTTTTTATGGATTTTTAGGAATTAATAGACATAAAATAATAAAAATAGAAAATACAAGAACTTCAGAAGGGCCTAAAAAATTTCTATAATATCAAAAAGGGCCCAAAGTTATTTTTTTTTATGAAAAAACCGAGAAAATTTCAAATCGTTATAACATTTGTTATTTTTCTACAATTTTTTATGATTTTTTAAAATTTTTTATATGCTGAAGTTTTTAAGTTTTCTTTTTTTATTTTTTATGAATTTTTGATATTGATAAGATATAGTAAAATACACTTATCCAATTTTTGTGGTGATTTTTAATGGTAAATTTTCATTTTTATGATTTTTCTATGTCAAAACAATGAAGTAAGGCTAGTTTTGCAAATTTATTAATTATAAAAATAATCATAAATACGTTAATGAAAATACATGTGATATAATATAATGTAGGGTATTTAAAAAACATATATTTTTGGAGTTAATATGTAAGTAATGTCATAAAAAATAAAACATATAATTAATTACAAAGCATAGGGACTATTCTACATTTTTAGAAACCATTCTATTATAATAGCAACATCCAAGTGACTTTCCACATACTTTTCAATTAAATTCACAATATAAAAGCATGTGGCAGGGACATTTATGCATATAAATTAAACTCTAGTGAGAACAATGTAATTATCCCAGAAAAACATAATTTAAAATTAAACTGATATGGACCAAATTGCAATTTCCAAAAATAATTTCAATATTTCCAAAGTACAACAAATCAAAAAGATAAATAGTGCAAATTACCCCTCGAAACCCTCACGTGGGACCGCACGTAAGGTTATGTGACCAATGACTAAAGTGTAAATAACATAAACACTAGGATTCCTAATACAAAACTTCCACATATTTTTAAACAATGATAAATATTTATAGGATCAAAACATAAATAGCAAAAAGGCAAGGTAAAATAGTGCAAAATACCGTCGCTTACACGCTAGGGAATGATTGGAATCATATCATTTGGACACATGGCACTTCCTCAATTGGCGATACTCGTTTGCTAATGAAGGGATGGGATTATATCTGAAGACAGATCTGACGGTGCTGGTGGCTTATCATTAGACAATGGACATTCTATCTGGTGAATGCTCTTCATCGGACGACAACTGAAGCTCCTAGAAGAATAGATGAAGAACACCTCCTCATTGAGCTTTGATTCGAGCTCTTGAGAAACTCTGGTCATCTCCCTCTATGGTGATGGAATAGAGACCTTCCTGGGATGATGTCAGAGGAGTTGATGGTCAGAAGAAGGTTTGGGACCAACTGAACAAGTCTCGAAGATCGGAGAAATAAACCAGACCTAAAGGAGCTTCGCCTGATTTGGGACTGCTCAGATGGGGTCGTTCCAAGCCAAAACCTACGCGATTAGCATAAGGGACTAGAATCATAGATTACAAGAATAAAAATGGCCAAGGAGATGCAATGGGGAAAGCAGGTAGAGGGTCTTTGGTGAAGGTGGCATATGGAGACCCGTTGGACCCTAATTGTGCACAATTAGGGTACAAGAGGTGGTTCGGGAAACAGAGAAGTGACGAGAAAGCTGATAAAGGCGAAGTAGAAGGCGAAGCATGTATAACTGATCAGAAATAGGTGCTAGAGCTCCAATCTCCGACATGGTACCTTATTATGGGTTTTGAGTGATTTAAACAAGATAAAAGATAACATGAAGTAGATCTAAGAAACTACTAAGCTAAGGAATGAAATGAAAGCAAAAGAAAAGCAACTCACTAGAGAGAAGACCTGGGAGCAGAGCTTCGTCGGTGATGGTTCCAAGGAAGTGTTGATGCACCTCATCCTCCTATATCCTCTCCTAAGTTCTGACATTTGACCTTCATGTCACCAAGGCGAACAACCTTAGAGTCTCAAGGGGGTTAGAGAGGCAATGGTCAATCAACGGATCAAAGGAGAATGAGGAAGCTTATTTATATCCTATTGGAAAAAGAAGAAAAAGATTCTAGGGTTTCTACGTGATCGAACGACAAAGATAGAATTCATATGATTCGCGAGCATGAAGATGATACGATCTTCGACTTTCAAAAAGGGTTTGAGACCAAATGAGTAATAGAGTTCACATGAAAAATGTGCGAAGTTGACTATCCAACCAGGTCTGACAAGCAACAAAGGGGAGGGGGACTGTTGACCCGAGGTCAACAATCCGAGGCCGGTGATTGGTCTATGTCACTGCCACCAAGGCACTACACAACAAAAAATAATTAAATGAGAGAATAATAAAATAAAATAGAAAATGATGTCATTTAAAAAACTTAAAACTTTAATATGTTACATAATTAATAAGCTATTTTTTGTCATTTTTATTTATTTATATAACATTATTCACTAGGCTTTGACTTTTACATGTATGTTATAAGTATAAATGCATGTATATAACCTATTTTATTTTTATTTTTTGATTTATGTTTTCTTATTTTATATACAAAATTATTATACTTACATTATAAAAATTACATTTGTACATATTTTTCTTATATTTTTTTGAAGTTATTTATGTACATAAAATAAAATTTTATACATATATTATAGGAACGTTATAGGTATATTTAGTTATGTAGTTAATTGCATTATTTATTTTGGTGCACTTTATTGATTTTTTTAGTTTTATTATGTACAATTATCTTAAGTAATATGTAAAAATTTAAAAAATTAAAGAACATGAAAAAAATAAAGGGAAAACAAATTTAATAATATATACATGTAAAGTGCACAATAGATGTCCAAAATCTAAAATTTCCATCTTAACTCCAAATTGGATGAAACACCTTCATTAAATATCCTATTAAAAGTTGTCTACAATTAAAGATTATTTTGGCGAATTTTTATTACGTATGGAGAAGATACAAATATGAGAAATTTTACTTACAACTATTTATTATGTGTCTCGGGCAAACTATGCATTATTTTTTAATGAAATAATTTTTGGTATTTTTATTTATATTATTATGTACAATTTTTGCATTCAAAACTTATTGATTTGAGGAGTGGAAATATGAAAATACAAAAGTCCAAAAATTTATATATTGACAAAGAATTAGGGTTTTAATTTTGATTTTTATGTGGTTTCTCTGCAATATCTCCCCCTACTTTATTACTTGTCGACTAAGTCAAGGCTTGACTTAGTCTTGGGGGTCTGGGTTAGTCAGTATCTAAGATACCTCATTTATTTTTATTTTCTTTTATTTATTCATTCATTTTAGGTTTTAAATAAATGTATCTATATATTATAATATATGAATATACAAGTGTTAATTCAAATGTGTTATTGCTATTTACATGTATTTATCTAGGTATTATAGCCTAAAATTAATGAATAAATGTGAGTGAGTGGAAACTCATCATATGAGCATCAAACTTTGTTAATAAGTCAACATTATAAGGAAAATCCATTTGTTATATACAAATAGTTGACATGTTATAACTCTCTTCCCATTGTCAGATCGTCTATAAATGGGATAGTCATGGATATTGTAGCATGTCACATTCACGATTTTTTTGGATAATGTTTAGAGAATTTTTCTTTCATATAATGACAAATAGGATTGAGTGGACCTCATAGACCATGGACCATACTTTTACAAATAGTTTCATAAGAGAATTTATGAGAAATATTCGGAATTTCAGCTGATGTAAACTTATCTAAATCTTCTACAGTTCTAATATTCGTTCTTTGATCCATTGTGATCAACATATGCATGTGTGGTAGTCTGCATTTTTTGAACTCGATGAAAGATAGATATGTGAACGTAAGAACACATTTAATTTTTAAAGTGAAAATGATACAAAGTAAACTACTTTTACCTACATTGCAAGATACATGATTTTACAGCTCGGAAGAACTTTCTCTTGACTATATTATCTCTTAGTTCTTTATATTTTATATTGAAAACCTTTGCAAAAATATCTGGACGTGCTTTTGATAATTAATTTGGAACTAGATTTATCAAGAAGGTATATAATCTGTAACCATTTAGGATTGTAAGTAAATATTGCAAATAAGTTGAGAGGTCCTGCCCACGAGCACAAAGCAACACATCGCAGTAACTTTGAAGCATGTATCGTGGACCTCTCGTTATAGAAGATGGCTATACTATTCATTTATCTATAGAAGAACCTTTTTCTTCACCAATACAAACAACATCAGGAATATTTTCAAACTCTCAAGTCGTAGTTTATCTTTATTTCTACGAAACCAATTTAGGATGTTATGTTCAATACATATGTATGCATCAACACTATAATGTTACAGCAATCGACCGCCTCGCAACAAAGCATTTTTTGATTCAAAATAATTCTATTTTTTAAAAAGAAGTCATAGAATCTCATCATAGATATACTTGATCCATCAAGTCATTCATGACCTTCTTAAGTCGAGGAGTTAAATCCTATTCTCCAATTGTCCTCACCATATGGAAAGAGAAGAGGATATTACAAAGGCATGTATGATCCATGTAACTCACTTACTCGTTGAAATCCATGTCCATATTTTGAAATAACTATATCACTTGTACTTTCAATTTGGTCACCATCTCAACAACTGGCATTGCAACTTCGTTAGCAACCGGAGCAACAAAATTGCAAGCATCTCATTTTCAAGAATCTAGAATCTGTAGTTTTACACTAAATTCTTCATTTTCTTCAATCCAGTCTTTGGCATCTCTAAAAATTGAAATGTATGGAATGATTTTTAAATTTTGTAAATGTTTGGAAAAATAGTTTTCAAATTATGCTTTCAAAATAATGTTTTCAAAATGTTTGACAAAATCTTTACAAATTATTTTGAGGACTATAGGAATTCTTTACAAACCTTTACATTAAAATTATATAAACACCTGTAAAATAATAACTAACTTATTCTCCTAAATTCTCGAAAATAACAAAGGTACTCCTATGTAAATATTTACACATAACCATTTGTCAAACATCCTTTATTTTTGAAAAATCACTAAAAAAGTGCGAAATTAAAAATCTAAAAACATTTGCAAAATATTTTCAAAAATTGCATAAAAATTTTGCAAAACTTTTAAAAAATCCATAAAAATCTCAAAATCAGAAAATTGCATCACAGTAATATTTTCCTTGCATTGTACGTAGCATTTGCATTTTTCAGATTGATATTGATAATTGAACAAGTCCAAATAAAATCTAAAGGTTGGAGCTCGATGGGACCTTAAACCCGCTTAATCACAGGAACCTTATAGGAATTGGAACTGAGACACATCAAGTCTACTTGAGTTAATTCTTTGAGACCACAAGATTTAGTTCAATGTCATCTTGACTACCTAAGTAGAATATTTCGGAACACATGCACGACTCTTGTTGACAGTGACCTAGCTTGCACACATTCACTTAACACTTCGCTCAACTCAGTTGAATTAGAAGAGGGCTAGACTTGCCGACATGACACACAAGCCAATGGAAACATCAAAAGCCATACATTTTTGGCCATTGTAACCCATCCCTTTCTAGTAGCAGTGAGGTCTATTGATAAAAGTTGTGGCTTGCAATAATGCTTCAAAAGAAGGTAGTCTACTATCTCAAGAGGAAAAAGTTCATATGTAAATAATGCTATATATATCATTCAAAAGAAGGAAAAATAAAAAACAACAAAAAGAATAGACAAACAAAATTCCAAGAAAAAATAATTCCCGTGTATTTAATAAGAAAGTACGAGCTTTAAAGTCAAACATGAATGAGCATGTAATGAATCCACGATTCATCACTCAAAAGTTGAAAGTAGAGCTTTGTTCTTGAGTAATTAGCTACATTTCTCCATTTATTTTGCATTATTCTCATTCATGCATTTAGAATTAATATCTGCATTTTAGCACATATTTTTTTATTAATCTAGAAGACAAATTCTTTTGTAAATATTACATGTATATTGACCTTATTTCCCCTATTTTCATCTATATTTTACTAAATCAGAATTCAATAAATCAACTCTATAGTGTACATATTACTAACATTAACAAATGAAAATTACTCAAAAAGTACTTTCTTTTAAAATTGACCAATAAAACTGAAACACTAGTTTGAGACTAAAAGTCTTAAAACATGAATATCTCTCTCATGAAGTCTCCTATGGACCTCTACTCTTTTCAATTAATATATGTTCAATTACCTTCAAAAAAGGAACAAATTCAAAAGAATCAGAGTCCGTATGTGAAACTTCGGTTTTGAGCCCCTCATTGGATATTGTAGATATGTACCCTTTATTTATTTATTTTATTTTTATTTTATTAAAAATTTAAAAACTTTAAAAATTAGATTTATATTTTATATAATTTTATTTTGATTTTTATCCTATCTAGGAGTGATAAAAAATGCAAAACACAAAAATGTGGTATTTTTATACTTATAGGATACCACCCAAAAATACAATTTGTACAAATGACTTATTTTGGTTTTGGACTCTTCATGAAGGTTGTAGATCTTGTCAAGATGAACGACTTTTGTAAAGAAATATTTTGATTTGAAGCCATTTACAAGTTTTTATTTAATTTCCTTTCAATGTTTACCCTGAATTTTCTAAGCACGACACGTGGTTGCTCCTGGAGCTGCCACGTGTCGTCACCTACTCACTCCATAAAAACTTGTTTCCTCTTTTGTTCTGAGACTTTGGATGATGTGGTGTTTCATCAATGACCTAGATCTTTTTATTTTTTTCTTCTCTCTCTCTCTCTCTCTCTCTCTCTTCGCCATGTGTCACGCCCATCTCCGTCCAATCATGGTCCCATCTGACGGTCCTGGAACTCATATTCCTCCTCCGTCTCTTGCTAAGAAACAACAACCACCCCACAAGACTCAATCCATCTCCTTCGCTTGGCAGTTGCCCAATCTCTACCTTTGCAACTGCCAACCACGACGACCTCATGTTCCACTACCTCCAACTCCGCAAGACTTGCCTTCTCATTTTGTAACCACCTCAGCCTTTCCCTCTCCCCTCACCATATTATCACCCATCACCTCTGGCCATCTCAGCCTCCTATTCAACTTCCCATAAAGGGGCCCACTCTGGTCCAATGGCAATCCATATGCCAATTAGGAGGAGGATCACCAGCACAGATACCCGTTCACCGTCAAGCAATGATGGTGCCCCCATCATGGTGAGATCCGGAGCGGTGAGAGAGCTCTCTTATGACTGCTCCTTGAGCATCTACCCAAGTCGACTTTGGTTGAATCCTTGAGCAAAGATCGAAGCTCTTCATGAGCTCCTCCCTAGACCATCCTTTCTCCGCAAGTTTTTCTTCTTTCTTTATCCATGTGTTTTTCTTTTTCTTCTCATACTTATCACCTCTTCTCCGTTATATCTAATAAACAACCTCCCTTTTACCCGCATTGTTCATCCTCTACTCGTCGCTCATCCACCTTAGTTCGTGCATCTCCATCCATCGGATTCCTCAGCATGTGAGCTTGTAGCCATCAATTACCACCACCTCGAGGATAGCTAAGCTGAGGCCATGCCAGCACTAGCCCTCGAGGCCTTCGGCCCATCACAATCGCACTAGCCATTGCCAACAACACCACAACTCCCTTTTGAGCTGCTACCCTAGGCAACTTCCTCGATAACCACCATGATCACCAAACATCCCTCTCCCCAGCTCACAAACCATCACACAATCCATCTTCATTCTTCTCTCGAAGGTACAACCACAACCAGCCCATGTCACTTCCACCATTGAGCTCACTCCTCAGCCGTCCTTCGTCGGCCTCCACATCACCATCGACCTCAGCTTCAATCGCAGTGCATCCATCCTCCTCTTCGACCATTTGTCGGCTGAGGCTGTTGTTCGCCCTCAACCATGCTTCAATCCCCTCCTACCGCACCCGCAATATCGTCCCATCAACTGCATCAGCTAGTTGGTCTTCATTTAGCACAACGCTTATCCTCATCCCCACTCACATGTGTGACACATGAGGACTGGGAAAGTATGTCAGTGCTACCGAAGACCCAATAAAGTGCGAAGTCCCCTCGCTGCACTGAAGCTCACGTCCATTGTACGTAACAAGGGCGAATAATTCATGTCGACCCACAATGCTCCGGCATACTCCATCCACACCCCCATTAGCCAAATTAGTGCTCAATACATGATTCACTAGGAAATTTACAAGGTGAGCTCCCTTATTTTCCGCAATTAGTGCCCAAGTCCCCACCTTCCGGGAAGCAAGGGGGCACATTCGTGGTACGCACCCCTTGGAAAATTGACATATGCCACTTTGAGTTCAGGTAATTACATAGTCAATTGCATTTTATTGTTTGTTTTAATTATTATGGCATAAAGATCCATGTGTTTGCATATTTATTTGAGTCTCATTTTGTCAGCAAATTATGTTCTAAAAAACTACATCTTGTAGAACTCGCATGCCTATTATTCTGGATGCTTGATTATATTCTTATGAGCTACGATTTATTTAATATAATTATTTTGTGTAAAATCGTATATTTTACCGACTAAATACTATTAAATTGATTTTAAATTAATAATTTCTCCAAAAATTATCAAGAACTCACACTAGGTAGATTTTAGTTTGTTTACATTATGCCAAAAAATCATTCTTTTTGCACCCATATCAAAGGTATCGCTAAATTAAATGGTGATTTTAGTAATTAATTTTTAATAAGACATACACCCATTATTTTTAGAATATAATATTTTTCCTGGATAACTCTTACATAGACTCATTTAGAGTAATTTTACTTCCGAGGAATAAATTGGTTTGTTATTTATTGAAATCAATTTTCAAAAAATCACCATGCATGGGAGTTTAATTCAGAATTAATTTGCATTACATTAGAAAATCCAAGTAAATAGCCCAATTTAATTGTGTTTAACCTTCTAGCTAAGTTTCATAATTTTTGGAGATCGTTTGAATGAACACTACATTTTAGTCCCTAAATATTGCCAAAATTGCATTACATTTATTAATTGCATTAAAAATACTGAAAAATATTCCTTTAAAAACCTAAGTTGTAAATCATCTACAAATTAACCAAAGGAGACATTATCCTCCCTAAGTTTGACCTTGGGCTTGCCTAAGTAAAATACCAATTGATTGTTCGCATAATAAATAAATTAATTTAGTAGTCATTTTTATTGATCCTGATTGCCTGAATACTACAACAATTCGACAAATTAACATAGGGCATTCGAAGTGTCATCAAATGAAACTATTGTCGGGAAGGCAAGTCTTATGTTGATTTTTAGAATTTTTAGTTTTTCCACCCCCAGGTAGTCTGACCCCTAGTTTTTTTGTAATTATTACTTTGTTTATTTCTTGCATTTTTTCTCTTATTTTATTTTGTGTCTATATCTCTGACTACCATCTTGTTTTTGTGGGAGGGATCCATTGTGACGGTGCGGTCGCTTAGATGGTCGAGCAACTTAGGAGCATTGTAGGTTGGCTTTTCTGGGAATTGAGCTGACTGAAAGATCCACATTAAAAATTAAGATTGAGTTGAGTTGTGAGAGAGCATAGAGTCTCGGATTTATTTCCCTACATTCATTTTATTTTTTGTAATAATTTCACATGTCTAGTGGATTCTGTTTGGGATCTTGTGTATGTACACGGACTTTGGACATTATTCTTGTGGTGTATCGAGACCTGTTTCACTCTCTAGTGAGGGCAGGGCTTGACTTGAGTGGTTCGTAGGTTAGACTTGCAGTCACTGCTATTAGAGTTTTTTATTAGTTCAATATTTGCTTGTGCTCGTAAAATCTAGGACCACACATTTTCACTTTAATAATACACACCTTAGATTGTTCTAACTTAGTCATATTTAATTCACTTTTTCTTACTAATCAGAACAATTTGCTAGATGCGGTTTCATATTCTGCATTTCATATAGTATAGAATTTTTTATTATCTAGTGCATCCTATATGTAGAGTGTGAGGATCACTGTGAGTCTTTTAAATTGTGCCTGCAACATTGATATATTCGACTTCAACGATTTTTTTCGTATCCCATCACCTTTATTTTAAGACTAAGTATTAATGAAAATCTGGATTGTT
This sequence comes from Ottelia alismoides, assembly GCA_037367405.1. Taxonomy (NCBI): domain Eukaryota; kingdom Viridiplantae; phylum Streptophyta; class Magnoliopsida; order Alismatales; family Hydrocharitaceae; genus Ottelia; species Ottelia alismoides. The sequence continues at coordinate 512,553 of JAZKJV010003483.1, forward strand.
CGTTTGGTGTGCCTTGTTTTGTGGACTAACTAAGTGTTAATCCAATTTGAAATCGAGTTTGCTAATTAGAATTGACCAAAAAATTGCATAAAATTAACCCTTGTTTAAGGGTGAGCAACCCTGTCATTATACTTATTTTATTTTACTTGTTGGGAGGTGAGGACGTATCACTAGACCAGTGCTCAAAACTCACTTTTTAATCGTGTGTAAATAAACTGATTTCTTATTTGACACTTAACTAAAACTAAAAAATAAACGATTGGACTTTTGGAACCGTCATTGTGTTGAGTTGGTGAAACTAGAGTTTGCTCTTGCATTTTGTGTTTGTACGTGTTCATTATTCCCCTATTTATTTACACATTTTCACTTCAATCCGCTTTCACTTATTGCAAAAGATGTTAGCTTATCAGTATCCATATTCGAACTCTTCATGTCATAACTCCTTGACTGATTACCGACCATCTTCACCACCGCCTTCTTCCATGTACCTCCACCACCTACGAGAGACCCTTATCCATGGTCGGATTCACCCCACCTCGAGTACGAAGTCAGAAATTCGATGGACTTCTCCACTTCTTCACATTTCTCACCTACAAAATCTTCTTACACCCTGGATCCACTTCTACCCTAGGTAGATTCACCTTACAGTCAGGCACTTGCTGGAATCCAAGAACCATTTGTAGAGTAAGCTACTACCAAGACAGATGATTGGCATAACTATTTTCCCCAATAGACCTCATTGAATCCTTACATGAATGTTAGGATAGATCAACAATTTACACATCCACATCCTGACTTGACCTTAGGATACAACTTGGTCCATAGAACATACTGAATGGAGAGCTATGAACCTTCTAATTTTCCAGACTTGATTGACTTTAGTGATCAAGAACACATTAACTAGACCCCATACTACACACTCGGAGAGCCTAAACATGCACGAGATTGGACTCATGAGCTAGACTTACAAGGCTCCCGTTCATTGACTCAATTATTCGAGGCTCCGACCAATATCTACCATTCAGATGGTCCATATTCGACCCAACAATACATGCTAGAGTCTAAGTATGTAGAGTATGAGACCCTAAGGTCTGAACAGTATCCTCCAATTGTACCGACTACTCCCATGATTTGTCATGATGATTTTTTGGAGGATAACATTTTTAGGATCATTAAGAGATATGAATTAAATGAGGATAAATATAGAAATGTAATCGACTGACTAATTTTATTTTATTCGGGCTCAAGTATGGAAGTGGAGAGTAAAATAAGTGGATTCAATTTTAAAAATAATATAGAGGACACAAGGAGACACACACACACACACACACACACTTTGTACAGGTGGAGTTCATTCTACCTCTCTCTTCTACTAACCACTTACCTTCCAATCTAGAGTTTGTACATCCTCCCACTCCTCCTTCTCGTATAAAAAATAACAAAAAAACAAAAATCTCAAAAATAACAAAAATTTGAAAGACTAAAAAGACCTAAAATTTTTTAAAAAATAGAAAATCACATAAAATTAGAAATGATAATGACTTAAAAAAATGGATTTTACCCTCAGTGAAGAGATTGCTAAAGAATTAATTCTAGAGATTTCCTTACTGAAGTCCATAGAATACTTTCCCGACCTTAAATAATTTGTGAGAAGTACATTTATGTTTAAGAGGTCGGGAAACAAGAGAACAAGGACAGAAAGACACCTAGTGTCTATGGCCACCTTCTTGGTGATAGGGAGAAAGACAATGAGCCCTAGAGTGAAGTGGTTGCCTAGGGTTGAATGTGAAATGAAAGACAATACCTTCACCCTTGCTAGAATCAATGATGACTCATCGATAAAATAACCTCCTGACTTCCGTGTTTGACAAGCTCAAACTCGGGCTAATCAGAAAGTTAAGAGAGATCGTTCAGTTCGCTGATCGATCTATAAAATGGTCAAGAGGAACCATTTCAGTCACCATTACTTTAAAGGTGCTCTACTCTAGGTAGACTTTACGATCATTGGCATTTACCTAATCTCTGATTATTCTTGGGAATCCGTTCTTAGACTTGGCTAAGGTGACTATAGATTGCGAGACTCAGGAGATTGATTTTACAACATTGGGAGCACTCCGTCCTCGCCCATTTTTTTGAGGACACACAATACTCTAAGGATCCCACAAAGGCACTGATAGTCGAGACCACTGAGAGGTATATGAAACATACATCTCTGCTATACTTGAGATATCGATTGTTGAGCCGACCATTAGATAAGAAAGTCCCCACGCAGTTATGACTCCTACTGATTACGTCACTACTAATGCCAAGACAACTAAGATAACTAGAACCTATCCAAGATGTGTATTGACCATTCAAGAATGTTACAATCTATATGGTGACTTGTCTGATGAGGAACTCATGGTCAGCACCACACCTTATCGCGGACCTTCAACAAAGTAGACAACTATGACTAAATTGACCACACCCAAAAACAGTTAATCCATCCTCTAGTCGGTTATCTAGTGAGAGGATGTTGAGAATTGATTCCTCAAGGCGTTCCCTCGAACCACTCAAGGCGCTCACTCTCCTCTCCCTCTCGATGCTTCAGTTTCTAGAGATATGAGTATGACAGTTACCTTCAACATACTAGAAAATGAATTTTCTGAGGAGTCGTCATTAGGTTCGGATGAGGTGATTTATATGAGTGAGCCTAGTTCGACTGTTCTTAAGCCGTATCTGAGAAATAAGCCACATGTCGACCCTCATTGGAAGATCCCTTCACCTCATTATTATTCATCTGAGGACGATTCTGACAACGACAAACTTGTATATTCCCCACCTCCTCGTTCACGTAAGAACGTTCGTTGCAAACCTTCTTGATCCTTGTACATTCTCTAATCATCTTATATATTCTCCTTCTTCTTCTTTCCCTCCCTCCTTAGTGATTCATATCACTTGCCCTGACTCCATATCGTTTTATTTTATGGTTACACTTATGTTGACCAGAGCCTAAATATAAGGGGGTGATCCAAGTAACTCCTTATATTCTTTTTCATTTTCTCTTTGTATATTTGTCATTCCTATTGGTTCTCACACTTACTCCTATCTTATACTTAGGCTGGTCGGAGCCTATGTATAGGGGGGACCAATGCCCACCTTTTATATGTTCATTCATTTCTCCTCTTGACCGCGAATGTCCCATTTTTTTCTTTTCTTCCACACTTAGGCTAACTAGAGCCTAAGTATAGAGGGGGGTGAGTAGACTTCTATATTTTTTGATATTTTCACTCTCCTTGCACGAACTATGTATTTTCCTCTATTCTTATGCTCTAATAACACATGCTAAGTATAGTGGATGTGCACATATTACATATATACTTTACCCATAGCTCATAATTTCATGTATTTTTATATATTATGCAGTAATTACACGATAGGTAAAATTAGTAAGAAAACATCTTGTAAAATACTCGTATGCATATTGTATATAAGTTGTAAAATTTGTATAATACTTCTATAATTTTGTAAAATTCTTGTAAAAAATTCTTTTTTAAAACTGTTGTAAAATAGGAGGTATACCAAAAAAAAGTTTTATAAAGAAAGAGGCTTCTTATTTAGTCTTGCATATCATCATTGCATTCATTAAAAACTCATATTCATTCATATGCATTTAATAATAGTTGCATTTCATTTGCATTATCACATGCAAAGTGGAAAGTTAGTAGGTTCTGAACCAAGTTATGAATAGAAGTCGAGGATGTATTTGATGTGACCTTAATCAACTTAATTTAAGAGCAACCTTATAGGAATTGGAGTTAAGACTTTTCAGGTTAGGAGAATTAATTTTTTGAGTCCACAAGACAATGTTCACATGTCATCTTGATTGGTATAAGTAGAATATTTCATACACATGCACGATTCTTTTATACAGTCACCAAACATGGACATGCACCTTGCATGTATCTTTTCATTGATGAGGTGGTGAGGAGGTAGAATCCCTTTGGCATGGAGTAGCACACGGATGGAAACATCTGTCCTTCTCTAGGGAGGCTAGTGCATCTCAACCTAGTCTGGTGGAGCTGATGCCTAATGACGGAATGTTGTAGCTTGCGATAAAGCATCAAATAAGGGATAGTATACTCACTCAACAAGAAAATACTTATGTACATGCTACACTTTTATATATATAAAAAAGAAGAAAATCTCCAAAGTTAGACGGGCAAAAAGTAATTAAATAAAAATTATTGTCGAAGAAAAATATGAATAAGTAAGGCATATGCTTCAATTTTCATATGAAGGAATCTTGCAACTAGAGACTTGTCTACACTGGTCAAGCCCCAAGGATATGCGGCTACACTTGTCATAGTTCTTTCTCTTCTATAACCCCTTTTTTTGAGCTCGTTGCAGTTGATCTCAGAAGAGAATACACTGCTCCACGAGGAAATGGTTGCTAGAATGGGGAATTACGGTTACCTTGTTATAGGAGGATGTTTATTTATCACTTCTGATGTGGAGAGCTATATTTCACTTACACATTACAAGTAAGATTTATAGGCACCGGAATTTGCATATAAGGACTTGTTTTAACTTGACTATTGAGGTGTTGAATAAAGACTTATGGAACTTAAAGGTTGTTAGGTCTTAAATCCTATTCCTAATAAGGTTCCGTCACGTCATTAATCAAAAGATCAGGTCAACCTCCATTTTCACCTTTTTGTTCATGACCTTGGTATGGAACCCAAAATCATTTCACTTTTTTGCGTTTCATTTTAGTTGCTTGGGGATGAGAAATGCTTAACTCTAGGGGGTTGATGAATATGTGATTCATCACTCTAAAAGTTCAAAATAAAGCTTTGTTCTTTTGTAATTAGCCACGTTTCTCTATTTATTTGTCTTATTCTCATTCATGCATTCGGAATTAATATCTACTGTTTAGCATGCATATTTGCATTAATAAGAAACCAAATTCCTTTATAATTATCATCTATATATTCAACTCATTTTCCCTTTTTTATCTATTTTTTACTAACTCAGAGATGAATAAAATCAACTCTATAGTGTACATATTACTAACATTAATAAAAGAAAAATACCAAAAAAATATAAACTTTTAAAATAGACCCATAAAACCCCAAACAAGTTTAAGACTAAAAGTCCTAAAAACATAAATATCTCTCTCATACAATCTCCGATGGACCTTACTCAAATTTTAATTAATGCGCATTCAATTACCTTCTAAACAAGACCTGGCTCAAAATAATTAGATTTTGTATGTGAAACATGGGTTTTGGGCCACTCATTGTGTGCTCTTTATTTGTTTGTTTTATCTTTTTATTTCTAAAATTTTCAAAATCCAAAAATTAGATTAAGTTCTAAGTATTTATTTTATATTTTATCTAATTTTATTTTGATTTTTATCCTATTTAAAATGAAAAAAATGCAAAACACAAAAATGTAGTATTATATATTTATAAGATAGCACCCCAAATCACATTTTGTACATATGACTTGTTTTCGTTTTAACTCTTCATAAAAGTTGTAGATCTCGTCGTGGAAAACAAAACCCATGAAGACACTTTATTGATTTGAGGCCATTTACTATTTTTATTTAATTTTCTTTGAAACTTTCCTTGAATTTTCTGAGCACGACACGTGGCGCTCCTGGAGCTGCCACGTGTCGCCACCTCCTTCCTCACTTAAACCTCTTTTCCTCCTTTGTTCTGATCCGTTGGAAGACGGGGTATTTCATTAATGACCCAGATCCTTCAACATTTGTTATTTCTTCTTCTCTCTCTCTTCTCACCATGTGTTGTGCCCATCTCCGTCCGATCCTGGGCCCATCTAAGAACCCTGGAACTCATCTTCCTCCTCCATTGCTTGCAGGTGAAGAAACAACAACTAACCTATAGGACCCACTCCATATCCTCCGCTTGTTGGTTGGCCAACCTCTGCCCACACAACCGCCAGCCACCAAGTCCTCACGATTCATGATCTTCACCTCCGCAAGACTTGCTCCCACATTCTGTAAACTCCCCCTCCTCTATCGCTTCCTTCGTTATCTTCTCACTCGTCACCTCTGGCCATCTAGGCCACCACTTAAATTACCCATAAAGAAGCCCGCTTTGCACCCGTTGCAATTCATACGCCAACCAGGAGGAGGAGCAGCAGCTCAGGCACCCATTCGCCTTCGAGCAAAGATGATGCCTCCGTTACAGTGACATCTGAAGTAGTGACAGAGCTCCGTAATGACTCCTTGAGAAGCCACTCATCTTGACTTTGGTTGAAGACTTGAGCAAAGTTCGGATCACCTTTGTGAGCTCCTCCTGGCCATCGTTTGTCCTCAAATTCTTCTTCTTTCTTTATCCCTCTATTTTTCTTTTTCTTCACGTACTGGCCACATCTTCTCTACCACAACCAATCAACAACCACCCTTCCACCCACATAGTTCATCCTCCGCTCGCTGCTCTCTCACCATCGGTTCATATGCCTCCATCCATTAGACTACTCAGCATGCGAGCTCGCAGCCATCAACTTCCTCCACCTCGAGGATAGCTAAGCCAAGGCCACAGCACTGCCTGGCCCTCATTGCTCTTAGTCTGTAATGATCGCACTGGCCATCGCCTGTAGCACCACAACTCCCCTGTAGTCGCTGCATAACTTGCTCGATGCACGCCGCGACCGCCAAGCAGCCCTTGCCCCACCTTGCAAACCATCTCCCATTTCCTCGCTGTGTTCTTCTCTCGTAGGCACAACCGTAGTCATCTCGCAACGCTTCCACCAACCGGTCCACCCTCGAGCACACTCCTCAATCTCCCTGCTTCGACCTCCGCATCACCATCGACCTCCGCTACAAGCGTAGCGCATCCTTCCTCCTCCTAAATCGTGTGTCAATTGAGGATGTCGTTCATCCTCCAATGCTTCCAGCAGCCCACTCCTCTCTGACCACACCCACAACCTCACCTCGTCCGCTGCATCGACCAGATGGTCATTGTTTAGCATAACTCTCATCCTCGTCACCACCTCAAGTGTGTGACACATGAGGATTGTGATTTATATATGTGCCTCCGAAGATCTGATAAATTACGAAGACCCCCCACTGCACTAAAGCTCACGTATAGTGCATGTGAGCAGGGAGAACAATTGCACGCCAAGCCCTAGTGTTCCCGCATATTCCATCTACACCCCCATTAGCCAAATCACATGCTCGGCACATGATTCACTAGGGAATTTGCGAGGTGACCTCCCTTGTTTTCTGCAATTAGCGTCCAACTCCCCGCATTCTAGGAGAGTACATGTACCCCTTAGAAAATTACCATATGCCCCCGTAAGTCTGTGTAATAGCATATTCAGTCGCATTTTGTTATTTATTTTAATTATGTATTGCATACAGACCCATATGTTTGCATATTTATTTGAGTCTAATTTTGTCACCATTTTATGTTGGAAAAAATTGCATTTTGTAGAACTACTCTTGCTTATCATTGTGGATGTTTGATAATTTTTGTGAGATGTGATTTATTTAGTATAATTATTTTTGTGGTAAACAACATATTTTACACGTTGTGTACTATTAAAATGTTAATAAATCAATAGTTTCTCAAAAATTACGTAAATTCATAGTAGGTAAATTTAGTTTGTTTAACATTGTTCCCAAGAATCATGTTGTTTGTTTGCATATCGAGTTTGCAATATATTAAATGGTGATTTTAGTAACTAATTTTTAAATGTTTGGACACCCATTATCTTTAGGATCTAATATTTTTCTTAGATAGCTGTTAGATAGAATCATCTAGGGTAATTTTATTTCAGAGAAATAAATTGGTTTGTATTTATTAAAATTAATTTTCAAAAAATCACCTTGTATGCATGCTTAATTCGTAATTAATACATATTACATCAGAAAAATCCAAAAAAATATAGTAGCTTATATTCATCATGTTTAACATTCACGCTATGTTTCATAATTTTTGGGCATCATATGAATGAAAATTACATTTTAGTCCCCGTACTTTGCTAAAATTGCGTTTCATTTATTAATTGAATTAAAAATACCAAAAAATGTTATCTGAAAACCTAAGTTCCGAATCATCTAGTAATTGACCTAAGGAGATAGTGGCCTCCCTTAGTTCGACATTGGGCTTGTTCAAGTGAAATACAACTTTACCTCCCATGTTAATCGATTGATTAATTAAGTGGTCGTTTTCTTTTTATCATGATTGCCGGAATACTACAACAATTCAACAAAATCAACACATGACATTTAGAGGTTTGTTAGCCTATAGTTTGGTGACTTGGCTACACTGGTCAAGCATCCAACCATGGGTAGCTTACACTGGATACCATCCTTTCTCTCCACCTCCTCTACTTGAGATGGTTGTACTTGAACTTAGAAGGGATTGCCCCGCTTGTTGAGGAAAGATTGCCAGAATGGGTATATAGGGTCACCATGATGGAGAAGGCTGACTTTTACCACTTCAGCCAAGTAGAGATACATGTCATTGATATTATACAAGATATACTCATAGTCATAAGAGACTACATATGACATCGACTTGTTCTGACATGGATCTTGAGGAGACTTGGGTAGAGTCTTGTGGGTCTTAAAGGGTGTTGTGTTTCCATTCCCTAGCGAGGTTCCGACCAAACGTAACTTCCAAAGGTCTGATTGATCTCCAAATTTTAATTTTATAAAGACAAGTTTGAAAGGTAAAATAAGTCCATGTTCTTTCCTTACCTTTTCTTTATTTTCTTTTATTCACTTATATGCATAAGTGTTTGCTTGGGACTAGTAAAGGCAAGTATAGGGGGTTGATGAATCTCCATGTTATCACATTTATTCTTTCAGTTTAGCCTTTAATCCCTAGCTAAATGCATTAAAATAGCATTATTTTGCAGAAAATAACACATATTATTTATAGCGCAAACATTATATAAAATGTTGTATTTATAGTGTAAATAAAAGAATAAAAAATAAAAAGAACTAAAATGTCAAAGGTCTTAAATAATCCTAAACCCCGAGACCAAGGCATGATGACGACTAGGATGACAAGGAATAAAGTAGGGGGATATAAGGGCCAAAAGTATAATAAAATTCTAATTCTTAAACCTCCAATAACTCAGTTTGGACCTATTCTATTATTTATTATTCATGCATCAAATCAATAAACATTGTAATTTTAGTCCCCGTACTTTGCCAAAATTGCATTTGATTTACTAATTGCGTTAAAATTACCAAAAAAATTCATCTGAAAACCTAAGTTCGGAATCATCTAAAAATTGACCTGAGGAGATAGTGGCCTCCCTGAGTTCAACCTTGGGCTTGCCCAAGTAAAATACAAATTTACTGCTTATGTTAATCGATAGATTAATTAAGTTGTCATTTTTTATTTATCGTAACTGTCCGAGTACTTCAACAATTCGACAAAACTAACATAGGGCATTTAGAGGTGTGTGAGCCTATAGTAGGGTGACTTGGCTACATGGATCAAGCATCCAACGATAGGTAGCTATACTTGTCACCATCCATTCTTCTCTCCACTTCCTCTTCTTGAGATGCTTGTACTTGAACTTAGAAGGGATTACCCTGCTTCTCGAGGAAAGAGTTGCCATAATGAGGATATAGGATCACCATGATAGAGAAGGCTAACTTTTACCGCTTCAGCCAAGTAGACATGCATATCACTGATACTATACAAGGTATACTCATAGTCATAAGGGACTACGTATGACATCGACATGTTATGACATGGCTCTTGATGATACTTGGGTAGACTCTTGTGGGTCTTAAAGGCTGTTGTGTTTCCGTTTCCCATTGAGATTCCAACTAACTTAACTTCCAAATGTCCGAGTGAGCTCCAAACTTTTATTATATAAAGACAAGTTTGAAAGTTAAGATCACTCCAAGTTCTTTCCTTTCCTTTTTTTTATTTTCTTTTATGCACTTATAGGTGTAAAATGTTTGCTAGGGATTAGCAAAGGCAAGTATAAGTCGTCGATGAATATCCATTTTATCACCTTTATTCTTTCAGTATGGCCTTTAATCCCTAGCTAAATGCGTTCAAATAACGTTATTTTGCAAAAAATAATATATAATATTTATTGTGCAAACATTATATAGAATGATGTATTTAAACCGAAAAAAGAATAAAAAAGAAAAATAACTGAAATATCAAAGGTATTAAATGATCCTAAACCCCTATACCTATACATCCTGATGACTAGGTTGACATGGAATAAAGTAGGAGGAGTTAATGGCGAAAAGTATAATAAAACCCTAATTCATAAACCTACTATAAATCAGTTTTGGACCTCTTCTATTATTTATTATTCATGCATCAAATCAATAAACATTATACATGAAAGTTGTAGATAAAAAGACATAGAAAAATACACAATATATTTCACATAAAAATAATACATATGGCACTTTCTACACTCCAAAATTTTTCCAACATACCAAATTCACAGACATGTATCTTCTCCATATGAACTCCAAAATCAACAAAATCATCTTTAGATGTATACAACTTTTCATAAGCTATTTAATGAAGGTGGTTTCATTTAATTTGGGTTGAAGTTGCAAAAGTTAGTTTTTGCACCCCTATTGCATAGTATACCTAAATAAAATATTCTTTTTATTTATTCTTTACGTTTTATTACTATCTTATATTTTTATAATTTAGTAAATACTATTCATAATGTATACATAATTAGGTTAAAATAAGAACATTTAAAATAATGCAAAAAATGTATACAAAAATACATATATGATTTATCTATACATATACATATGTAATAAATACATCAATTTAATTAAGAGTATAAATAATTTCAAAAAATACAAAAAAATATATTTATGTGTATTCAATTAAGTTATAACTATATCAATTACGTGTATAAATAAGAATTTTTAAAATAGAAATTACAAATAAAATACATAGTATATAGATAAATATACATGTATTTGTACATATAAAAGTAACAATGCAACAAATAATCTCAAAAAATCAATACAAATCTTATTAAAATATTTAATAATATAACAAAAATTGTTTATATTTTATAGTAAAATTAATAGAATCATTTACCATTTCTTTTTTATTTATTCTACCTTTTATTTTCTGTTTTGTCGCGTAGCAAGTGACTTGGCCCGATTAAGGTGCAACCTCGGTTGACCTGCTGGTCTACTGAGCCCTTAAGACATAGGCTTGTCGGACCTCCTCGACACCCTTCTTCCTTGATTTCCCCCCATTCATCTTGGATTATTTGGGCTTGATTCCTTCAACAATCTTGTTCCTCGATCTTTACTCTTTCACGCCACATCAATTCCTTGATCAATAGAGCTCTGTCTTTTGTCGTTGCCATGCTCAAAGTTAGCCCTGTATAAAAACAAGTCCTCCACCCTCATTTGACTTGATCTCCCTTAATCCCTTGAAATCTCCAAAGCTTCTGTTGTGAAGCTTCTTGGTGACATTAGGGACACCGAGGACCACTTTGGAATAGAGGAAGAGGACCAATGTTGAAGATCCGAGCTCTATTGGCCACCTCCATTGTGAGCTCTGCTCCCAGCTGCTCTGGGCAAGTGGGAACCTATTTCCTTGCAATTTAAATTCCTAAGGTTACCATTAGTGCAAGTTAGGTTTTATGACTAGATAGTTTTGCTTCTATCTTTGTTAAAAATTCAATTCGTAGTTCGTCGGAGCTGAGTTCCGGTGAGCCTTCTCTTTGTGATCCAACGATGCTTTGTTCCCCTTTTCACCTTCATTTCATCCCTCCATCGCTTCTCTACACCACAAGCATCTACATACCCCTGATCTTGCTCAGATCAGGAGATCCGTTCTCCTCCTCCTCCCCATCGCTAGAGAACACCGCCTTGACCCATACTTGTTAATTTTCAGTCCATTAGAACCCCATAACCCTTGTTTTGGTGCATAATAGTTTCTTGCAGGTTCTATAGGCCCAAAGGACCCTTAGTGGGTCTATTTTAATAGAGAAGAAGGTACATGTAGCCTCCTTGCTTCCTCAACCTCGCTTGACCTTGTTGGAGCTCTAGGGATCCTTCTGAAGCCGCCAGCAGCTCTGGGGAGCTTCTAACTCTGTTTTGTGAACCTTGGAACACCTCCACGTGGTTGGATTCACCCACTAGTGTTGTTTGAAACTCGACCATGGCCATGTTCTTCCATGTTCTTTCATAGAGGTTCACAACCGTTGTATCAAGCATCTTGTCTAGAAGTCGGAGCTATCGTATGGTTTGGAAGCCTTCAATTATTATCAATTCATTGAGATCTAATCTTATCCGCGTGTCACCGAACGGGTATCGATAGTTACGAGGACACATGGATAAGTGGATGCATCTAAGTCGTCTGTTAGCATGCGGGAGAGGGCTATTTTTCCATATACCCCTCTCGCATTATCTATTTTATATTTAGCCTATAAAATTGTATTTCTAGTGTAAAATAATTTGGTCATTTTGTATTGCGCCCCTTGTACTTTACATATTTGTACTTAAGCCTAATCTACGTCACCTCACAGACGCCTGCACATGTATGGATTGGGTATTTTGCACCGAGGCCAGTAGATTTTCCGCATTTCATTTTAGTCCACACTTTTGGAATATTAGTGTAATATTTTTTTTTGAAATTTTGCATGTAGCCCTCCAAACATTGTTCTAATTTCTTAAATACCCCTTTAGACATATATTATTGGAAACTTGGAATAAATGGTAGATTCGACCTTGTACTCCTTTGAGGAGTTCTAGTTTAGCGATTAAACTATAAATATTTACATAAATGCCCCTATTAGACTGTATTTTATTTTTTTAAAAAGAGAAGTGTGCCCTAAAAATTTGTAGAAAATTAGGATAAATCCTTTATATATTATTCTACTATATATAATTTTATTAAGGTATTTTATCTTATATTTATATTTATTAAAATTAAAACAAATATATTACTAACTAGATTCGAAGAATTAAAAAAAATATAAAAACTATTTTGAAAAATTCCAAAAATTTTTTATTTATTATCGTTTTTTGCATCTATACACCAAAAATACCAAAAAGTAGAAAAGGCATAAAAATAAAATTAAAAAGATAAAAAATCCTTGTAAAAATCAAAAAAATCTCTAAAAATATAAAAATGTTTGTTTATGTTCCCCAAATTTTATCTAAATTTATTATATAATCGAAATAGTTTTTGGAAAATTTTGAGGATTTAGCAATTTTTAAATTCCAAAACAATTCGTCCTATTCATTCTATTCACTATTTTTAGTTTTTAATTCAACTATAAATAAACATATAGAAAAAATTATAGGAAAAATACCAAAAAAGAAAAGGCTACAAAATACCAAAATATTTTATTTTTTGATTTCAAAATATTTATAGCTATATTTATTAATGTAAAAATTCTCTATATACCCATATTTATGTATATTAGTAATTATAATCATTATAAAAATTACAATCAGACAATTCAAAATAAAATAAAATAAAAAGAAAAAAAATCAAATAAGATATTAATAAAATAAAAATCTAAAAAATAAATAAGTAATAACCCATAAAAAATTCAAAAGTCACTAAAAACTGAAAACAAGTGTTGTCTTTTTTAGGAAAATTTTGTTGTCTATCCCCCGTTCTCCCTGTATTTGATACCCTACAATACTTGTCCACTATACACTTCTCATTGTAGAGTTATAAACATTTGATTCACATTTTCTTGCATTGCTTTATCTTTACATTGTGCTGGTTGATTGTTTATCAATTTAGGATCTTGATATCTTTTCCCTGCTTGAGGATATTATTTTAGTCCCTCGCTAGATCCTTGTCATCAGTATGATATATGCTTTTGGAAAGTATATGATTGATACCTAGGTATAATATATATTTTTTGGAAAGTATATGATTGATACCAACACCTAATGATAAAATGAGAATCCTATTGATAAAACCATGAAGAAGACACTCTAAAAAGGATCTAAAACTTTTAGTTTATTCTAGGTCTTCCAGTACTCGAGATAAATGGGTATTAGAAATAGTCGAGGGTGATATGATCGTAAACGATTGTACAACCATGAAACTTCCATTCCGAGGGAGTGATGAAACAAGTTTGGATTTTAGTGACTCCTCTTAATAGATAAGTAATCTCATCTGAGTCTAAATGTTAGACACTGATATGAATATGATTCAGATGCAATGAGAATATTAGATTCACAATGTTGATTATTCAGATGCAATGCAAAAATTAGATTCACAGCTTTTATTTAATCAAGTATCTTTGAAAGGTTCCCTAGATCTGAATTTTAGAAATGATTACAATAAAAAAGTCACTATACATAAAATGTACAATCACCTTAACCTTATCTCCAACTATATGAGGAGAAGGTACACAATGCTTGAAAGAGTTCAAGAATTGTTCCACGAGCAAGTTTATCTATGCATTGGAAAATAGGATAATTAAATAATATTTAATTATCACAATTAATATGTGGATAGAAATATCTAGGATAATTAAATTGGATTTAATTATCAAGGATATTATTAATGTAGAAAGCATTATCCACAATAATCATCGATAACGTAGATATGATCAAAAATATCCTGGAGATAGAGTTAATAGTGAATGAGATTTACAATTATATGTTAAGGTAGATTTATTTCACAATACATAATTTAATGTAAATATGATTTACGTTAATATTAGTTGGAAGAAATTAATTCTAAATGATCAATATATAATTGTAATTATCACAAATGATTTGTATTATTTAGTTATAATTAAACAATTCAATTAATTAATATATTAAGTAATTAATCTTTGACTCATTCCACCATAGAGTGGATGCCCATGTATCATTTCAACCATTATGAACATCCACCTTAATTACAGTATATGGTGAGCTTTCTTAATTATCTTCTATTTTTTATTAATTATTTTAATTGAGATAAGTTGGATATTATTTTCAAATTATCTCTTTCCATTTTCTTTTGTGTTTATAATAGACTAATAGGAAACACAAATCAATCTTAATTATTTATTAGAGAGAGCACATGGATTTAGATCCATCAAAAGAAAAACAAATAAATCTAGACCATGATTAGTGTGAGCACATTGATTGGGATCCATGGATTTCAATAATGCTATAAAAAGAGGCCAACCCTATCCCTTTTTACACAAGTTGAATGCAATTGTTGCATTAATAAAACTCTCTCTCTCATCACATGTTCATTCTCTCTCTACAACCTTGATGGAGATCGCGATTGTAGTCATCCTATCGTTGAGCTGTCAGACTAATCGCTCGAGGAACTTGGTCTTCTTCGATTCCACATGCTTGTAAATAAGATAAAAGATTTCATGTTACAAAATCAAGAGGTTCTTTGCTTGGATCATTGCTTGATATTATGGGAAGCACGTGACTCATCACTATTCCCGCAAGTGCACTCTCGTCGTATCAAACTCGAGTCAGGAGGCTTCTTTCCTTAGATGCTCTATGTATAACGATCATGCTTCAAGAGGTAAGTCTACTCTCGTATGATCTTAATGAAATGATTTTAGAAAAGTTCTATAATCATGTGATTTCATCATTAATTTTTTTAAAAGCTTTTGTCGTGCTTTGCAACTAGTATAATTATTTACCATTGGTCATATTCGATGCAACCTTCATGCTTCTAAGATGCACATAAGGCTTAACCCATAGCCTTTAATGGTTGCTATGTAGATAGTCACTAAAATCCTCATCATTGAATTCATGGCTCTCTTGAGGATGTGTGTTGTTGTTAGAATCCATTGTTTTATGTTGCTTATAAAGCACAATAGATGCCATATGTGAAAGTTGCACGATTTTCGAACCAAATTTGTAGGAAAAGTCATATTACGTATTGAAATAAAACATAACCTCCATTCTTGTAGGGGTAAAGCAACAATTCGTACACAAGTCAAAATACAAAACAAATTAATGAGAGGAGTGGATTTGAGGAGCATGATGAATAACCATTCACCTACCTTTATTCTTCTATTTTGCCTTTAAATCTCTAGAAAACACATGTAAATACAATTACTTCTACAAACTAGCATTCATTATTAATCTAAAATGTGTCTCTACTTACTGTGCACATATTTGTATTTAAATATGAAAAAATAAAGAGAAAAAAGGAAAATAAATGAAGTATCAAAGATGCTGAATGACTCTAAACCTCGATACCAAGTACATATTGACATGGTTTATAAAAGAATAAATTAGGCGTCGATAAGGGCTAATATACTATATAGGAACCCTAATTATTAACCCTAAAAAGCCATTTGTTGCTCTATTTTATTCTTTACTTTACATACTTCAAAAAATAAATTTTCAACATGAAATTTATATATAATATATAGAAAAAATCAATATTAGTGTATAATAAAAATAATGCATAGTGCAACTGGGATGCACATATGAAAAAGCCACAAACATAAATTCATAAATAAATATCTTCTACACTTGAAATAAATTTAATTAAACTCATCCCTACTGTATTATAAATTAAAATATTTATTTAGTGAAGGTGGTTTCAATAAAAATATAGTTATGATACAGAACCATGCTTTCTAGGGTACCATTGTATTGTGTATTTGCATATAATATTCATATACGTCAATCTTTTACAATTTTACTCTTCTTATATTTTAAATTACTG
Organism: Ottelia alismoides; assembly: GCA_037367405.1. Classification (NCBI taxonomy): domain Eukaryota; kingdom Viridiplantae; phylum Streptophyta; class Magnoliopsida; order Alismatales; family Hydrocharitaceae; genus Ottelia; species Ottelia alismoides. The sequence goes on from JAZKJV010003483.1 coordinate 529,205, forward strand.
TATATATTATTTAAAAGATATTAAAAACATAATGTAATGAATAAAACCATTAAAATATGATTAAAATAAAGAATACATTAATATATATATGTATACTATAACTATAATGTATATGCATGCCATTATTTTTGTATATAAATAAAATAAGAAAAATAAAATAAAAATATATGAATATGTATTTAATTATATTATAAATATATGAAATATGTAAATAGTATGATATTTACTAAATAAAAAATAAAATACATAGAATATAGGTAAATATACCAAAAGATCCACATGTACAAACAACTAACAAATAGTGTTGTAAAAATAAATAAAAATCACCATAAATTACTTTGAAAAATAAGAAACATTTTTCTTGTTTTGAATTTCAATTAATAAAATCAATTACTATTTATTATTAAAGTAAAATGTTTTTTATTTTCTCTTTTGTCCTCATCTACTCCAATGTGGACCAATGAGGGCCCACCTTTTGTTGACCACTTAGTCAACTCTCCTGTGTTCAATTTTGACCTTGTCAGAAGTCACGAGATGACACCTTCTCCATTTTTCTCCTCCACCTCCTCACTCCATCTCCCTCGAGACTTCCCCCATTCCGCATCCACCATGACCCTCTCTCACGCCCTTCTCCTAGTATCCACCAACTCCCAATCTCTATGACACAATCCACATCCCAATGTCACCTCTCTCATGTTTATATCTTCATCATTCTTGAAGTTTTATCCTATTTTACAAGTTGTAACCCCGAAAACCCCACACATGTGTGTGTCTCAGTGAAAGAAAGGTGCCCATCGATTTTGCGATGTTGATAAAGCTCCTAGAGGAGGATCCACCATCGTCTGAGCTTACTCCATATGGTTCCTCCTATCCTTGGCTTCCAGGTCAAGTCGAGTTGTTTTTCTTCTCTTTTTAGTTGGACTTTCTTTCTAGCATTTAATAGTGCATTTTATTTCAAGCAGTTAGCTCATAATTTAAGTTAATTTGATAAATCAAAGTTTGATGGAGCACTAGGCTTCAACCACTGTTCCATCGTGCCACATGCCTTATTTCCGACCCTTCTGATCACCTCGTCACTTCCCATCATGTACCCCATCCCGAACATCCTGATTCTCTCTAAATCAACGAATAGATATTCAACCTCCATCATTCGTCGAAGCTTCTGCCCACTGCATTTCTTGCATTTTAGCCTCAGGTTTTTGGTCGAGGTACTGCACCCTCAAGCCCTCTATTCTCCAGTGTAGGTAGTAGCTCCAAACATAGCGCATGGGGATGAATCGAATCCTATCTTAGGCTCCTAGGTCACTTGCAGAACAAAAGACTTTCAGATCTTTCCAGTGAGATATGGACCACATTGAGACCTCCAGGAGTTGCGGATGCCTCCCAAGGAGCCATTTGGCCTGTCAAAAGCTCGTTTGATCATAGGAGGCATGCCACAATCCATTGTCGGTTCTTCCCCATTTACTCTTGGACCATCCTTCAGTTTTGGATGAAGAACTAACCCCAGATCTATGGTCAGCCACTCGATCAGAGGTGATGAGGTATGCCTTAGGAGTCGTTGCTCACATTAATTGATCTGATCGCCACCATTAGATGGCGCACATGTAGGGTCAGATTACATGAAACCCCTACTACCTTTTGTATTTTAAAAATAGTCCTGTAAGTATTTAATTAGGTGTAATATCCCTAGGGTATGTTGTAAATAGGACCTCACACTTTATTGTAACTACATTTTAGTCATTATGTCGCATGTGTAGCTACACATGAGGACTTGTAAATTTTGTTTGTGATGGCCAAGATTTGAATTCGACTAAGGTGGAATAAATATCAAGTATTTTTGTCCTCAATCAATCTAATCGACCAATAAGAAAATTAAACAACTCAAGAAAATCAACAATCAAATGTAAGCGGTCTGTAATTTTATTTACCTAGTATAACGATCAGGGTCGAACACAAGGAGCAGGATTTAAAAACCAAGTAGTCAAATTTCGATAAAAACAAATATTTTTGGTGGTTTTTAATTTTTCAAAATTTTAGTTAGCAATAAAACACAAATAAGAACACAGAGTAAAATACAGATCAGAATCTTTTGGTGTTTTTTTAAAATAGTAAAAAATAATAAGAAATTTAAAGGAAATTATTTTTTGGGTATTTTAGGTTTTAAAGTGTTTCTGGTAATTTTTAGAGATTTTTCAGATGTTTTTGTGATTTTTGGAATTTAAAACATGGATCAATGTACAACCTCGAATAGTTTGCAAATTAAGAATATTTAAAGTGCCCAACAGTATTGGATGTATTTTTATGATAAAATATGAATAGAAACGTTCAAATAGAAATTGAAAACATAGTTTTTGGATTTTTCTCTGATTTTATGCCATTTTTATAAGTTTTTGGGTGTTTCTTAATTTTTAGTGTTTTTAGAAAGATTTTTTTAAATAAAATTAATACTAGAGACAAAACACAACAAAACACAACCATAAGAATTTTTTGGAATTTTTAAGAGGTTTTAAAAATTTTGTAAATTTTATAAAATAAACAAGATGTTTTTCGTATTTTTTTGAATTTTCAATAATATAAAATGCAAGAAATCAACTCAAAATACTACACGATAGCAGGACCTATAGATAATTTTTAGGGAATTTTTCGAGTCAATTTAATATTTACTACAACACACACAAGACAAGTAAGTTGAAAACACTGTATAAGGACCTATCTGCAAATAATTTGAGTTCTGTGGTCAAAATATAACATGCATTAAAACCTCATGGCCTAAACATGCAATTTTTCCAGCCAAAACGTGTGTTACGCATGATCCAAACTCACAGGGGTGTACATGAAAATTTCAAACTTAGCATCCATTCCATAACATCACAGAAGCTTAGGATAAATGTTACAAATAACTCAGAAAACACATGGTGACACACGTGACTCAAACTCGATTGCTCTAAAATGCAAATAAGTAAACTAGAGGGTCCAAACCATAAATGTGTTTAACTACACTTTACATTTATTGGTCTAACGCTAAATAAAGAAAGTGTCATGGGTAAAAGAGAAATATACCCAGGAATGGGTACGTGGCACGTACGGGGAGGGCTTCAGACGTATGGCCTTGATGGCCATTCCAAGTGGATCTGACAGCTCTGATCCCATGTGAGCAGAGTGTCTGCTACACTTGCAAAGCTGATCTGATGGTCGAGGTGGTGGCGCAGATGGACAGTTATATATGACACAAGGTCTGATCCAATGTCCTGTAGATTACGTATGTCGGGCAACACATATGGGGACCTAGACCTTATCTAAGCATCAGAATAAGAAGCAATCGGGTGGCTTGGATCAAATCCAGGGGAACTGCTCTAGATTGAATGACAAGAGAGGCTCCTGGATGAACTCGGGTCTGGTGACCTTCACTTGAGCGTGGAGAGTGATACGTCACTCTGATGAAGTCTCTGAGATATTTAACATGGTCATGTGAGCACTCCTCTTCAAGTGAGCTGCTCCGATGAAAGGGAGGATGGTCAGATTGGTATTGCGGTGAAGATCCTCCTGGAGATGCTTCGCCAACACAGCTGGGACGTCAAATTGCTCTTCTTGCATGAATAAGTCCCTGCAAGGGATAGAGAGACTTATTGTTCTCTCTGGTCTAGTTATTGCATGGCAAGATAATGAGAAGCGACTGGGAACGGGATTCGACCTCCTGCGGGAATGGAGGAAGGAGTTCTCGACCTTAATGTCGCTTTGATTTGAGAGCCTATGGGGGAAAGGTCACGTAGGAAGGATGACAACGAGTTTCAAGGTTGATCTAAGTGGGTAGATGGTTGAGATGAGCTCCGACTGACTAGTCCGAGCTAGTGAACTACAACACCGATGAAATGGAAAGACGGATCGAAATGGAAAGTAAGGATGATATGACTGATACCTGAAGGGTCTGATGAAATCAAGAACTCTAGGTGAGGTGGACTGAGTGGTTATGGCCTCGATCCTATTGGGGCTGGCAGAAGTGGATTGACACGGTAGAGCTCCGACCGTGTTGTGAGCTATGAGACTCTAGACATGTCTGACAGGTCTTGAGTTGCTCTCTAGATGGTTGTCACTTCACTGAAGGTAGTTAGGAGGGAATGGTGGCACGAGGGACGAGATGAGGAGCAAGATAAGTGGAAGTAAGGATTTATAGGATGCTCGAGCGTCTGGAAAGATTAGAGTGACGATCGAAACCCTAGGGAGATCAGACTACAGTTAGGGATCTGTGATGATCATGGATCTTAGTACCTTAACAAGGCATGGAAATCAAGGAGAATGGAGGCCTGACCCGATCGAGAAAAAAGGGAAAAGAAGCTCTAGCAGACAAGGAATCAGGTTGGGTCAGCTGGGAGGAGACATTGACCAGGTTCAACAATCCTACGTGGCCCAATCAGGAATCAAGATTAACACCAAAAGAAATTTAAAAAAATAGTTAATGATTTTAAATTAAAAAGTATATAAAACAAAAAAATTACTATTTTATAAACAAATTTTATATGATTTTAATAATTTTTATGAAAAATATAAATAGGTATATACCGTATTTAGTGTTACATACATGTATAATATACATAGGTGTTATGTACAATTTTTTTTACTATATTATTTTTACAAAAAATAATTTTTATTTTATATTTTATTTATTTACAAAATAATTTTAGTGTTATAAAAAGATTTGCTAATTTTTATAAATTAGTTAATGTTGTAATATAAATAGCTATTGTTATTTATATCTAATTGTCTTTTGTACAAGGGTTTGTTTGGATTTTATTTTTATTTCTTATTTTGTTTTTCTTATTTTTTTTTATTTTTATTTTTTATTATGTCTTTATGCAAGTGTTCAAAATTAGTGATTTTCTCAAAAAGTAGAATAAATTTAAATAGTTATATTTACAAGTATAGGTAATATGTAAAATACGTAGTGTATCCTTATCTCTCTCTACTTATTCTTTTGGGATCAAGTTAAGACTTAACATTCTATTGGGGATTGCTCCACTCTATATTTATGCTAAATTCATCCTTCTTTTTCTTTTGTCTCTATTCTTATATTTTTGCAGAAAATGTGCTAATTATGCACTATTAATAAAGACACACACATAGTTAATTATTGTATATACAGAAATTTATAGATGGTTTTGCTAAAACATGAAGCTAAAATAAAAGAATAAAAAATGGGAATCATAGATTCATCAATACACTTACTCTTAGATGTCTGGAACCTATTATTGAGTAGAATTAAAGTTTTTATAAATTGTAATTAGGTCCCTATTACTGTTAATTTTATTATCTTTTACTTTATGTATTTTACTTATTTGTATTGCTCTAAAAGTGGTAGGGAAACTAAATTAAATGACTAACAAAATGCTTGCCCTCGCATAATTTTTATTCAGCATTTCAGTTAATTTTCCTATTTATTAAAAATCTAAAAATCCTTGAAAAATCTAAATATTAAAACCCATAAAAATCAGAAACACTTATTTAAAAATTGCCAAAAAAATAATATTAGTTATATTACTATATATTCCACCACGTACCAAAAAACCTTGAAAAATACAATAGATAAAACTTAAAAATTACAAACTACATAAAACCTTATAAAAAGCAGCAAAAATTCTATAAAGATTATAAAAAATGAAGATACTCTAAAAACCACAAGAATATTTTATTTCATGAATTTTGAGTATATTTTAATAAATTGAAAATATAATAACCTATAAAGAATATTATCTTTATATTGGTTGTAATATCGATAATATACATATTATTATATATAATTGTATATCTCATTTTAAAAAATCAAAAAAAGGAATTAAAAATTTTCAAAATTAAATAGAAAATATAGGAAGACAAAAAATTAAAATATAAAAAAATTGAAAATATTTAAAATATTTAAAATCCTTAAAAATTGAATATAATTAAAAACCCACATAAAAAATAAAAAATAAGAAAGAATATACAAAAATAAGTATTATTAAATAGACATAATTATTTATAATTATCACTCTACCATTTGCTCCATGTATTCGACTCTACATGTACTCACACCTAAACACATAAATTAAAGAGTTATCATAAATTTTAACTCACTTCACATTATTGATTTATTTATAATATGATGTTAATTGTTGATGAATTGAGGCTTTGATCGGCACATCGATTATTGGCATATATTGTTAGGCTGGTAGATCAAACGCCTTATCGTCAAATGGCACCTTTTTCTAGGAGCAATGTATAGGTTTTATATAGCTATCTATATTATTCAATTTTTCCGCTTAATTTCTTTTGATTCAATAATTACTTATTTGTGCTAATCCATCTATTATGTAAACTTTGTTATCAGGGCTCGTGAAGCGAGGACATTTTTTCTTAGGAGAGATGGAGCACCCAAGCAAGCTGGAGGCTGACCTCTTCTTAGCATGCAGACATGAGAGAGCTTCAAAGAAGACAAGAGATCGAGAGGAGAAGGAGCAAATTAGTTTAGAATTAGTGTAGTTTTTATTTTATTTTTAGTGAGAGAGAGACACATTTCATTATTCTTAATAATATATGACAAGTACTCACTAGACAAAGACTATTTGGACCTACTTTACGAAGTGATTGTTCACTTGGGGGCCAACACGATTTTACATGTTTTTTTCGCTTGCTCTACTTTTGTCTTCATATTTTTCTCATTGTTTTATTTTTTTCTCGTGATTTGTGCTTTTCGCCTAGTTTGTATTTCAAGTCTACACAAATTGAGGCCATGGAATTTTGGGATGCTTGCTCAATACTTAGGTTAAAGGCCTAACTATATTCCATGTTCCTATTGTTGACTACACCTGGATCTAATCAAATTAACTTATGCTTCATGTTAATAGCTACTTTTGCTTGGGAAGATTTCAATGCATGCATTGTATATAGAATAGTTTTAATTAATGTGCATATCACTTTGCATGTAGAGTGCTCGAGCGATGACCACATTTCTGACATTACATTGTCATTCATAGTTTTCTCACGGTGTCGGCTTTTCTTAGCTGTCCCCTTGTTTTCTTAGACTTAGGATAATTTAGAATCAGAAAATTTATTAGGCGATTAGTATTGCAAAATACCCAAAATAAGTGATATACTAAAAAAATAAAAAAGGAACATCTAAGAAATTCTTGACCATAATTAAATTTGATTAATACACTTCATTAGATTGGGTTTATATAGCCCATATTGTTTTCAAGTTGCTTCCATATAGAGTAAGGCACAACACATAAGGAGTCCAAATCTCAGCGTGGGTAATGCCTTGCTTATTGACTGGATTCATGAAGTACATGCACTTCAATCGACATGTGGGTGAGTAGGGGAGAGTATGCTTATAAAATTATTCTGAAGTATTGACCAAAGGGGAAATGGAATGCCATGTCCCTGTCTCATCGTGCCACATCCAAGTACCCTATAAGGGGGAAGTATTTGATTTACCTATCATCTTCCTTCATTTACTTCTTTAGCTAAGTAGTATATCCAGATCCAATAAGAAGGACCTTAAAAAAGTTGATGCTATTGATTACAAAGAAGTAGGAAGTACAAGACTTTTATTTTGTAGTATCCACTCTGCTCTATGGTTTTCTGATAAGGACTTATTACAAGATTGCTTGAATAATAACAATATAAACTACCAAGATAAAAACCAAACTCTGACGGCTTCACGTGTTGTGTTGGAGAACCCACCCTTGTTTTAAGGTTTGGTTGATTTATTTTAACTTATTCAAGATTCATGAAACCCTATTTCACTGTATTAATTCACATATATTAACCTCCTAGCTTAGACTAGTGTAAATAAAAACTAGATAAAATGTTGTATATGTCTTAGCCTTAGAATAAATTAAAAATACAAAAATTAACAAAACTAAAATTCATAGTGTTTTTATACCCTTAAAAATGCTCACAAAAATATTTCTTCTTTTGTTTGACCTCATTTCTATTTTTGATCAATAAGAAACTTGTAGATGTCATAAAGATCTAAAACTTTCATGTTTTGAGTTTTTCCGAATTTGGTCATTTTCTTCCTCGTTTGTGAGGTTTTATTACTGAATAACCTCATTGGGCCTTGTGGCGCTTTCTAGTTGCGCCACGCGGCCTGCTCCTTCGTGCGCCACCTGCCATCATTTCTCCATCATTAGATCACCTTCTATCGATTAGATCATCACCATCTACTCCCGCATCTTTTCCTAGACATATGATCCATCTCCAGATGCTATATGGATCGTCCACCCATGCCTCTTCATCCTCTCGCCACGTGTCATCGTCATCGCTTCCTGAACTTCTCCATTTAACTTGCATCTCAGCCATTGGCCCCCACTAGGATTCTATACTGTTTGATTAAGACGTAGATCGTATCTTGACCGTTTGCTTCTATCCTCCTCTCATCATGACACATGGCGCTCTATGCGCCCCTCGATCGTCCTTCTATCGATCCAATCTAAGTCGTGTCTTTGCGCCACCTTCTTAGCCATTGGATCATGAGATCGAATGGCCGAGACTTCTTCTTTCTCATCCAGATCCCATCTTCCTCACATTCTTCACTCGTTTACATCTCACCCCTTTCCTATTTTCACCATCTCCTTGACGCTCTTCTCGTCGTGCTAACCACCTCACGACGTAGCATGGTCTTCCTCCTTCCTCACGGATGCCAACACTACCCACATTCCCCTCCATTTCACTCCATATTGCTCTCTCGACCCACGTAGACCACCATCAAAACCGCCACCTTTATCCTCCAAATACATCTCCACCGTCTTCATTTTAACCTATCCACATGGATGTGGGTCTCGGCCTAGCTCCTTTCTTGGTCCCCGTGAAAGGGGGAGGGCGGATTGAGGTCGCGATGACCTCGTCAACTCCAGTGATGAACCATAGCCACGGCAGGCTATGCCTCTATGCTCTGTCGCCGATTAGCTGCCCCAACTGGCCGATGGGGTATAGCGACGACCAAGGCTTCGCATAGGAGCTCAAGCACAGGTTGTTCCTCCGCCATAACCCAGGTAAGATCTCCAATCTCCCTTTGTGATTTTGTTCTAATTTCTCAAAATTAATTAGGACTCTCCACGCACCTTCACCTTCTGATTAACATCGCACTAGCTCTGCCTCACTTCAGCCATTTTCACGTCGCCCTCAAATCACTTCATGTCTCCACCATATCCCTATCTCGCTATGCATCCTTTCTTCTTCAACTCACCGGAGAAGAAGCCTAGGGCTGCCGCCTTCTTCATCCATATGGCCCTCCAGTCACCGTCAATCCACATGCACTCCTCACTTGCATACCTCGGCTATTCGAATAAACTAATGCAGGTGAATGCCCTCAATGGTCGGACCTCCATCATAGCTTCCTTCGCTATCCTCATCTCCGGTATACAGGTACTGACCACCTCTTCCAGGAGCCCTAACGTCTTATTCGAGCTTCAATGAGTGCCGCAACACTTTTAGGGGCTCCAACGGAGCTGCGACACGACTGGAGGAGGCTAGAAGAGCTGCGGTCGAGTCACCAGAGCATAACCTCTTCTACCGCAGGAGGAGGCTAAGATGAAAAATGCGATGTACAAGCACCGTCCTATTAGCGAGATCGAACGGTCCACTGTGGACAACGTCACCACTTTCTCGAGTCACAACTGACGTTCGATCATCATGATTGGACGATAAAAGTGGAGCCGCACCATCACCCCGAGCCTCCTCTCCGCGCCTTTAGGCTCAGAGTGGCTAAGCCTCGCCCCAAGCTTGATCCAGCTTCCGAGCCACTGTCGAGTTACTACCGAGCCTGTTCTTAGCCAGTAACGTCCACCGATCCTCTCCCCATGTTCCTGATCACGTACGGGCTCGTTTATTTACAGGGAGGCCCCTTGTCCTTCTTCAATATACAATCAGGTCCAGACAACACGTGCAACCCATGCATGTCTAGGTAAATTCAACTGACCCTCTGTGGGTTTTAGTAATTGCAATTTTTCCCCTGCGTGTGTAGGAAAATTTCAGGGAAGCCTCGCGACTTATTTTATTTACATTTTAGTCCTTCCAAGGACCTGTTTGTAGCTTTTGCTCTATTTATTTTCATTTTTTCTTGCATTTATGCCCCTGAGCCCTTTTGTGAATATCTTGAGCATCCGAGCTCCGTTTGAGTTGATTTTGGTCTTGTTTTGAAGCTAATTTAATTATCTTTATAATGACATGGTTTAATCTTTGATTTGACACTCTGAATTTTGTTGCTTCAATTTAAACTAAGTGCCTTTTATGTATTGTTTTTCATGCCTTACATTATTTCATTAATGGAACACGCTTCATGATTTTAATGTGAAATTGACTACTGTTTAAATGACTCCAATACTCTGTCAAATTAGGTCATCTTTGCATCGTTGTAAACTTTCATTCGTATTCAATTGTATCTTTTTGCATGTTTAAAAAACAGAACAAAAGTGTCTGCTCCCTGTATGTGTCTGCATGTTTCTTCGTGTGGATATTGACCTATGATATTCTTAATTCAACACTTAGTATAAATAATAAGAGTCTAAATTCCTACTTAAGATGCTCGTGTATCTAAGTTAGACCTTGGTCTTGTCCAATTAAAAAAAATATAGACCACTTTTGATTTAATCGATATTTTTTCTAAGAGATTTTTGATGAAATACGAATTTATCCGACTGCAACTAAATTGTTAATTCGACATAATTAAGAGGGTGAAATCAGGGCTCGTCAAATGATGTCATTGTTGGGGACGCAACTCATCTTTTGTTTATTTAGATTTTTAATATTAAATTGAGTGTTAATTTCAAATTCATAGGTCATGTTGTTATTTTCATTATTAATCTTTCTTCGATTGATATCTAACACATGTTTTTGTGCAGGGCCCTTGGTGATCAAGGAGGCCAAAAGCAGGTGTTCTTCACTGTGAGGAGCCATAGATGCAAACTTTGGAGGAAAATCAAAGAGAACAATTGTATTTCTTGCATTTATATTTTTCATGTAATAATCATCTTTATAATGGTCTTCATTCGAAGACGCGTGTGTGTAAATGAACAAAGTATTCGTGGTTGTGTGGGGATCACCCCACTTGAGTATTGACCTAGGATAACGCACTTGGCTCTCTGAGCTATTTCTCATTTTACTCTTATGTGTTTGATCGTAGGTTGGACACACATTAAATCAAGATGCATGTAAACATCCCTTCACTTAGCTAAAAATAAAATACATTCTATCCCTCTAATATAAGCATGTTAGGTGCAGTTTTTCATCGACGTGCATACAACTGATTGTGGGTTTTTAATTCCGTCTGGTTTCCATGAAATTTTTCTCAAGGCACTGGAAGTTTTATGTCTTAGTCGAGATAATGATTTTATCGACTGCATTGGCTTCTCTCAGCCTTTCATCCAGGCCTGATCACCTAGGATTAAATGTAAATTGGGAATGAGCGGTTGATGATTGATTGATTGATTTGTTCTCTCATTTAAATAGTGATAACGTTAAGCTAATAATTGGAACTATTAAATGCAAGTTGACCTAAAATGGAGTAATTTTTTTCTGAGAGCAACACCTTGGTTTACATAGGATATTTTTATTTGACATTTCTCGTAATCATTGCGTAGATTAGAATTTTTTAATCGCTAATAAAAATGACAAGATAATCGACCAACACTTGTTGGTTTCACTGTGAGTTGGTGAATTAAAAGGGTATTGCATGCTTGATTGAACCTTGATTGCTCTGACACTCTCCCCTAGACCTAAATACTCCATTCGTCTCCAAAGATTCACTCACCCACGTGTACTTCCATACTAACTTTTTCGTTTCCCTTAGGTCTCTCCAACATCAATTATTCATCTTTGTACTTAGGCTACTCCCATCCTATGTATATGGGGGACCTGAGTCTCTGTGATTTTTCTTACCATTTATCATTTTCTTAATACATAGGTTATTTATAACTTAAGTATAGGGGGAGTCCTCCTCAGTTCCTGTATATTCTTTTATACTTAAATCGAGCTATGGCTTTGTGTCACCTTGTGCTATGAGGACATAGCGAAGTTTAAGTATAAAGGGTATACCGTGTATACAATATATATGTACTTCAACTACATCTTGAAGATTTTTGAAAAAATTCAAACTTTTGGGCTATAGTATAATCTTTTGAACTAGGATGACAAAAATGTTTTCAAGGTTTTGGGAAAAAATTTCTATACTATGTTACATTCTTCTAAAAGTATTTTGAAAAATGATTTGAAAATTGTGTTCTACTAATTTTGAAAATTCTATTGAAAAATATTTGTAAAACTTTATATATATATATGACATGGCTTGAAAAATATTTTAAAAACTTGAATCATTAAAGGAAAATGAGTTTGGCTTGTGTTCTAACTTTAATAACAAATTAGAAAAAACTAAAAATCCTTTAAAAGTCAAAATAACTACTAAATACAACTAAGTAGCTGCTTTCAATGAGGTTTCCCTTAGAAGAGTAGGAGGTTTAGAGGACATCGCATAAGGCTCCGTCCTCAAGCAACAAGTACTATTCTACAACCTGTACTTATACGTATACTGGCTGAAAGCATATGCATCTACTCATTTGTGTTTAGGAAGTCATTAGGCCTTTTAAAGTCTTCATAAAAATTTGAAAAAAATGGATGAAGGAGTTGGATTGGATCCCCGACATTTTCAATTCCACGCGGGGTCAGTAATGTTCGGGAACACCTGGTTGAAGAGGTCTTGAGATTTTAGGTTAACCAGCCTTGGCCATTAGGGTCTTTGACTTAAATGTCCACATTTCCCTGGTTTGCCAGATTTGCATGCTATATTGCATGCTTAATCTCCAACCTTAAGAATATGATCAACACTTCACATGCACGACTGCGATCATGATGAGATGAGTTGGATTTTTACTTAAGGAACTATGATAAGGGATTCAAGTCTGGACTTGATTTAATTATGCTCAAGGATGGGATAAAATCATTAAAGGCTTCATGAAACCTTAGCGTCAGCATTCTTAGACAGTATGAGAACTTGGTTCTTGTACTAATCTCTTGACATCTACCTAAGTGCCAAGGTGTGAATAAAATAAAAATATTGATCAGTGTGTGCCAACTCTTGGTAAAAGCAGTGGATCTGGCCAAAAATAAAGCAAAGGAATATCAATGTTGAATATAAAGATCTCATTACATAAAGTCAATTATCAAAAGAGCTTCCACCAAAGGCGCGCACTCCCAAATATTTCAAAGTGTCCACTTGGACCACCGCTATTAGGACCAGGAATGTCCTTTCACCAAAAAAGGGCTCTGCATTGTAAATTCTATAGGACTGGGTGTAGAAGGTATAACAGATACTGAAAAAGGCACACCCTAGTGTATTCCCAAAAAAACAAGTGCAGACAACTCCAACTTCTCTTGACGGATGCATCGATTAACACCAAAAATATGCGTTAAGTAATGAGGCACTCGAGCTGATCCTTGTTCCAATGAGATGAAGAGAAGAAATGGCACAATCCTAAACCCTCCATGCACTGGCCTGCCACCTACACTCTTAAGTATGAAAACCATAGAGATGGTGGGTTGAACACAATATTTGATTTATTCCCTAGAGTTGAGGATTTGGACCTTACGAGAATTTTTTAGACTGGAACCTTGGGTGATGTTGTGACTCTACTCTTGTGATCACAATCAACACTTAATGTCATATCCTTAGCTTATATGTATATAAGAGAGAGTCTGAAAAAATTAGAGAAATTGGATACCTCTTGATTAATGCTAGGTTGAGCTCTAAGATTTTGGATCTCTAAACTTGGCAGTTCTTAAACGGATCGAATCCTGTAGGCACATGCAAAAGGGGGTTAATCCAGCTCATTCATTCATAAGATGCTCAAGGACATGCATAGTTTAAGTATAAGGGGGAGATGAAACCCAGTTTCACTGTATTAATTCACGGATATTAACCACCTAGCTTAGACTAAGGTCAATCAAAACCAGATAAAATGTTGCATATGTCCGAGTCATAGAATAAATGAAAAATGTCAAAAATAACGAAACTAAATTTGTAGTGTTTTTATACCCTTAAAAATGTTCACAAAAATATTTCTTCCTTTATTTTATACTGTTTCCATTTTTGGTCAATATGAAACTTATAGATATCTTAAAGATCTATAACTTTTATGTTTTGAGTTTTTCCAAATTAGGTCATTTTCTTCCTCTTTTGTGAGGTTTTATTCTTGAATAACCTGATTGGGCCACGTGGCGCTTTCTGTTTGTGCCATGTGGCCTGCTCCTTTGCGTGCCATAGCCCTTGTTTTTCTACCGCTAGATTGCCTTCTATCCCTTCAATAGTCACCGTCTACTCCTGCATCTTTTCCTAGCCATCTGATCCATCTCAATATGCTATCTGGACCGTCCGCTAGTGCCTCTTCATCCTCTCGCCACGTGTAACCTTCATCACCGCCCGATCTTCTCCATTCAAATTGCATCTCAGCCGATAGTCCCCACTAGAATTCTACACCATTTGATCAAGACCTAGATTGTATCTTGACCATTCGCTTCTGCCCTCCTCTCATCATGACACATGGAGCTCCCTACGCCCCTCGATCGTCCCTCTATCTATCTAATCTAAGATGTGTCTTTGCGCCCGCTTCTCAGCCATCGGATCGTGAGATCCAACCACTAATAATTTGTCTTCCTCCTCCGGATCTCTTCTTCCCCACATTCTCCACTTGTTTCCACCTAGCCCCCTTCCTATTTTCACCATCTCCTCGATGCTCCCCTCTTTGCGCTAACCACCCTCACGACGTAGCTTGATCATCCTCCTTCCTCGTGGATGCCAACGCTACCCATGTTCCCATCCATCTCGCTCCATATTCCTCTCTCGATCCATGTCGACCACCATCAAAACTGCCACCTTCATCCTTTAAATATGCCTCCGCCGTCTTCATTTAAACCTGTCCACCTGTATCTGGATCTCGACCTAGCTCCTTTCCTCCTCCTTGTGATAGTGGGAGGGCGGATTGAGGTTGCGGTGACTGCCATCGACTCTGGTGTTGACCCATATCAATGGTAGGCTATGCCTCTATGCTCCACCATCGATTAGTTGCCCCAACTAGCCGATGGGTACAACGATGACCAAGGCTCCACATAGGAGCTCAAGCATAGGCTCTTTCTCCACCATAGCCCAGGTAAGCTCTCCATTGTCCCTTTGTGGTTTTCCTCTAATTTATCATAATTAATTAGGACTCTCCACACACCTTCTCCCTCCGATTAACATCGTAGTAGCTCCTATGTACTTCAGGCATCTTCCCGTCGCCCTTCGATCACCTCCTCTGTCCTCCATATTCCTAACTCGCTCCGCCTCCCTTCTTCTTCAACTCACCGGAGAAGAAGCCCATGGCCACTACCTTCTTCATCCATAGGGCCCTCCAATCACCATCAATCCACATACACTCCTCCCTTGCACGCATTGGCTATTGGAATTAACCAATGCAAGTGAATTCCCTCAATCGTCGGACCTCTGTTAGAGCTTCCTTCGTTAGCCTCATCTCCAGCGTAGGAGCAATGACCACCTTTTCCAGGAGCTCCGACATCTTCCCCGAGCTTCAACGAGTACCACAACAATTCAAGGGACTCTAATGGAGTCGTGACACGGCTGGAGGAGGCTAGCGGAGCTATGATCGAGTTATCGGAGCATAACTTCTTCCATTGTTAGGGGATGACTGATATGAAGAACTCGAGGTACACAATTGGCGAGATCGGACGGTCCACAATGGACCACGTCGCCACTTTCACGAGTTACAGCTATCGTTCGATTGTCATGATCTGACGATCCAAGTGGAGCCACGTCATCATGCCAAGCCTCCTCTCCACGTCATTAGGCTCGGGGTGCCCGAGCCTCGTCCAAGTCTCTCGAGCCTCGCCCAGAGCCTGAGCCTGCTTCCGAGCCACCACCAATATACTGTCAAGCCTGTGTCATCCATCGATCCTCTTCCCGCACGCTTGGTCACGTGCAGGCATGTTTATTTGCAAGGAGGCCCCTTGTCCTTCTTCAAATTACAATCAGGTCCCGACAACATGTACAACCCATGCGTGACTGGGGTAAATTGTAACCAACCCTTTGTGGGTTTTAATAATTGTAATTTTATCCTCGCGCGTATGGAAATATTTTAGGGAAGCTCTCGTGACTTATTTTATTTACATTTTAGTACTTCCAAGTACATATTTGTAACTTTTTCTCTATTTATATTAATGTTTTTCTTGCATTTATGCCCCTGAGCTCTTTTGTGAATATCTTGGGCATCTGAGCTCCGTTTGTGTTGATTTTGGCCTCGTTTTGAAGCAAATTTAATTATATTTCTAATGGAATGGATTAATCCCTATTTTGACTCTCTAATATTGATGCTTCAATTTATACTAAGTGTCTCATTTATTTCATTTCATGCCTTGCATTATTTCATTAATTGAACTTTCTTCATGATTTTAATCTGAAATTGACTATTGTTTAAATGGTTCACACATTTTGTCGAATTAGGGCATCTTTGCATCATTGTAAGATTTCATTTGTCTTCATTTGTATCTTGTTGCATGTTAAAAAAACCAAACAAAAAGTGTCTTCTCCATGTGTATGTCTGCATGTTTCTTCGTATGCATATTGACCTATGATATTCTTAATTAAACACTTAGTATAAATAATAACAGTCTAAATTCCTACTTAAGAGGTTTCTGTCCCTGAGTTTGACCTTAGTCTTGCCCAAGTGAAAAAAAAGTAGACCGCTTTTGATTTAATTGATAAATTTTCTAAGCAGTTTTTGATGAAATCCGAATTTATCCGACTGCAACAAAATTATTGATTCGACATAATTAAGTGGGTGAAGTCAGGGCTTATCTAAGATCAAAAATTTTACACCATTACGCCTTTCATCCATACTTGTTTCTATCTTTCTATTCATCCACTCTCACTTCTAAGAATATTGTCTCCCTCATCTATTTCCATTTGAATCATTGTGTTTTGTATTCATCATTTTGTTCCCTTATGTTCTTCAAGATGTTGGGTCTTGGGTAACTTAGTTTGGTCTGCCTAGATGCCAACATCGATTACATGATTCTGACATCTCAAATATTTTTAGGTGATACTAAAGTGACTGGTTCGGATCTTGTAAACCACATTCAAGACTCCCCACCATCTTTGTCCCAAATAAACCGGTATCACTCGTCTTGAAATTCCTCCTTTGTGAATGGAGATCAATCTGTCTGCATACATACTACCCAGCCAATAATGTTCAGAATTGACATTAATTCTAAACACCTATCTACATCTGGTGCGCTGATGAAGCTCCATTTCACCACCTTTGTTCTCTCATTTTAAACTTAAATCCCTATTTAAATGCATGTAAATAGAACTAAATTGCACAAATAACACTCATTGTTTATATAATAAATAATGCATAAATTCTTTGATTTAATCCCAAAATAAAAGAATAAAGGAAAAAAAGGAAATGAAAGTAAATACAAGAGGTATTGAATGATCCTAAACACCGACAATAAGTCAAGTATTGATTTGGTTGACAAGGAATAAAGTATTGGGAGATAAGGGCCAATAAATGCACAAAAACCATAAATTTTATTCTTTAATAAGTACATTTTGGGACCTAATTTCCTTTCATATTTTTATACCTTAACCCAATAAACTTTGATTTAGAAACTTGTACATAAAAATGCAAAAGAAACATACAAAATTTATTTCATTCAAAAAATGTGCTCATGACACATAGAATAAAACGTTCCAGTCCTCTATCTTCTCCATAAAGATTTAAAATTGACCAAACTCATCATTATTGTTCATAAAATGAAATTATCTATTTGATGAATGTGATTTCAATCAATTTGGAGTTAAGATGCAAAAGTTGGCTTTTGGGACATCATTGTGCAATAAACCTGCAGAACATATTCAATTCTTTATTCTTTATATTTTCCACTATATTATATTTTTTATAAATTTGTAAATACTATTCAAAATACATATACATAATTACAAGAAAAATAAATTGATAAAATAATAAAATAAAATAAATCATATAATAAATATAGGTAAATACTTAAAATATACATATATATTACATATACTTATTTATTAAAAAATAAAATAACTTTAGAAATATGAAATAAAAATATGTACATATGCATTTAAATAAATTATAAATATAAAACTTATGTATATAAAATATATAATATAAAATAAAAATCAAATACACATGCATGTAATTATACTTATAATTATACATGTAAAAATCAAATCATAAAAAATTAATTTATAAAATAAATAAAAATCATAATAAAATACTACATAAAAATACATATTTTTTCTTTATTAAAAAATAATAAATAAATTTACTATTTTAAATATATTTGATAGGGCATTTAATCCATGTTTTGTCCGCCGGTGGCTGATGGGGACAAATGGGAGGTGACTCCACATCGACCTTGATCAACTCCGTGCCCCCAAGGTTCTGCTTCTATAAATGCTAGATGATGAATTCATAATTCATCGTCTTTATTCATTTATTTTAGCAAAATTCATTAGCAAAGGATCCGTAAACATGTGTTAAAATCAATAAATCAGCATTCATCATTGATTTGTTAATTATTCATATTTAACATTTTTTAACCAAAATAAAAGAATGAGGAAGAAAAGAAAAAGGAAAAGAAATAAAAAGATGGTTGTAATTATGTAATAAATAAAGACTGACCAAAACCCTCAGAGAAGGTCATGTATTGACCTGATCAACAAGGAATAAAGTAGGGGGAGATATGGTCCTTATTTATTTAAACTCAAAATTTCCAAAAATATTCAGTGCACATATCCTCATCTATTAACCTGTAAATATCATTGATTTATCTCTCAATAAAAAGATCTCAAAGTTGACTTATTTCCTAGAGAAAACTTGTAAATTAAAAATATTCTAAATAATAAAAATAATTACAAAACACAATTGTGTAGAGTTGTACAGTACATATACTTGTATTTAGGTATTTATTTATTTATTTATTTATTTTATGTATAAATTGTATATATTGTATTTTCAGTTATTTTAAATATTCCCGATAGTTGTATAAAATTTAAAAAAATTCAAACACAAAATAAAATAAAAATCAATTCAACACTTCATTGTACAATAGCACTAGTATATATATATATATATATATATATAGAGAGAGAGAGAGAGAGAGAGAGAGAGAGGGCTTATCCAGAGAGCCCTGTGCCCATTTGAGATTTTTTAAGCACGCTTGATCATCCGTGTGATGATGATCTTGTGGTTCTGAGTAAAATTGATTAGTTTCAAAATTTTGCGCTAAGAAGGAGTTTCCATAACCACCCACCGCATATAACTTACAACTTACTTCCCTTTTTTGAGTTATAATTGTGTACTCATTAATTGTCGCATTTTTTTCCAAAAAAACCACGAGAATCTCCTCCTTCCTCCAATGACAATCAAAATACGCTTCACGTTGAGTTACTGAAATAAATACAAAGTTATTTTTCATAATACTAAGCTACTGATGCTGTTGCGAACATTATTGAAATAAATAAAATGTTACTTTTCATGTAGGTTTTTTATTCGTAAAAAATTACTGATAACGTTTGTACAAGTTACTTGCTATTTGTTGGGTGGTACTTGTCTTTCTATCTTTCTTGCCAATAACACTTGTATACAGTTACTAATGTCAATACATCAATTACTGATTACAAATGTCCACATTACTGAACTCATTGCAATTATTACTGAAGTTGTAGCAACTATTGCCCATATAATTATTACCTAATAGATAAATTGCTAATGTCCATACAACAATTACTAATTACAAATGTTCATATTACTGAACTCATTCTGATTCTTACTGATGATATAGTTACTTAGTACATTGTTACTTTTCATGTATGTTTTTTATTCGTAAAAAATTGCTAATAACGTTTGTATAAGTTACTTGCTATTTGTTGGGTGTTACTTTTCTTTCAATCATTCTTACTAATAACACTTGTACAAAGTTACTAATGTCAATACATCAATTACTGATTACAAATGTCCACATTACTGGACTCAATGAAATTATTACTGAAGTTGTAGTAACTATTGTCCATACAATAATTACTGAATAGATAAATTATTAATGTCTATACAACAATTACTAATTACAAATGTTCATATTACAGAACTCATTCAGAGTGTTACTGAAGAAATAGTTACTTAGTACTTTTCAATAATTGCTAGATAATTGAGTTGGAATATTACTGAAGTTATACGCACAATTACTAAAGATTCATGTCCATGTTTGACTCATTGTTATTAGTTACTGAAATTATAATTACACATCAATTATGTATTCAGTAAATGCATTTTTTAATTACCCATTTTATTAGTTACATAATGATGTGTTCTTAATATTATTGTCAAATATGTTCTTCTCGCTTCTTTAGTCAATAGGTATGCAACGATCATCAACACTTCTTATTTTTTTCTTCCACGAAACATAAGTGTCTTGACATCTGGCATACCTGAAATAATAAATTGTCAGTAGCATTTGTAAGATGAATCAATAACTATGTAAGAGAAATATATATACATGAAAATTAAGAATTACGTCAGTAACATATTATGTTGGAAGATGATACATTTATTTCAGTAATATCTCTATTTATTCCAGTAAGAATAAATTCATACACAAGTAAGATCTAATGAATTGTCAGTAATGTCCCTAATATGAACCATTAATCATGAAAGATAAATATATGTCCATGAAAGTAAGAATTATATTTATAAAAGTAACTCGGTGCAAAGCATAAGTAATTTGATGAGTTACTCTAGTAACTTTTGATACAATATCAGTATCCTTACGATTTTTTTAAACGTTCTCTGATTAAAACTCAATATCCAAAAGCAAATCATTGATCATCATTCCTTCTGAGATTTCATGATACAAACCCAATCGCAAGTCATCCATCTCATATGAAATTGAAATCGAAAGAGAATTCATACGCCACAATTCATCTTGCAAATCACACTTTCTCATGATCCAGAAACATAACAAAAACTCAAAATCTGGTCTATAATCAGTCAGATTCAAATTAAAATGTCCAAAAAAATTAATTCTTTATGCATACTATCAGATTCAAATCAAAATACGAAAATAAAAATCTAATCGAAATACAATACCTTACAATAGATAAAAATGTTCTCCTCTGTTTCCCCGATTGATCGCCTCATTTTGCAAATCGCTAGATCAAAAAATGCCAGATCAATCTCCTCTTGTTGAACTCTCAACACACGTTTCATAAACATATACTAATTATAGAATTGCTTAATATTTCCAATTAGATTTCTTTCCATTTTGGTTACGATTCCTATTTTTAAGGGATTGAAAGATACAAATCTTACGGCTGGAATTAGAGGCTCATCTCGTACCAAATGGGCACAGGGCTCTCTGGATAAAAATCCTATACATATACATATATATATATATATATATTTTGTTTAAAGTCCTAATTCGTTAACACCTATTTCTAACTTGTAAAAATCCAATAAAAATATACTCATAGTCTTAAAACATGTTGTAAATAAGTAAAATATAATCTATTTTTGTAAAAATAAAAATATACGTATATAATATATAGGTATATTATACCTATACATACTAATTTATATTGTATATAGCATTGTATATATATTATTAAAATTATTAAGAATCATAAAAAAGTTCGTAAAATAACTAACACTTTTATTTTTACCGTTTTTAAAATAATTTACTAATTTAATTTGATTTTTCTTTTATTTTTTGAAAATCAAAATTTTTGAATGGTCAATCTATGCCTGTTGACCCGGGTCAACCTTTTCCCTCCCATGTCTGACCCGGGCATCTGTTCGCCAGACCTAATTTCTCCACTTTATCCAGCCTAGGTCTGATCATCACTTGCCTCGAAACACACGCCTGATCTTCTCCCAGGATCCACAACATTCATGGATACCTAAGCAACATCGGATCCTCCTTGGTTCATAAGTTTTTGAGGGAATCTTCTAGAAACCTAGGAGCCCATGTAAAGAATCTCTTCTACCTCAGCCGTGAAATAGTTAACTCTGTGCCTCTTCTTTCTCAAACTAAATTCCTAGGTGTAACAGGACCCTGAGGATCTATTTTCAGCTCTGAATGGTGGTCAGTTGAGTTGAACAACTCTGTGGTTGGAGCTCTCCATCGCAACCAGCCACTTCCGCCTCCCACAGCAGAATTGGGGTCACGACCCCACCGATCATCTCGTCGTTCTTCACCTTCCATCCCTATATCATCATGTACATTTCATCTTTTTCCATTTTTTCGTTCATCCTTCGATTTCATCAGCAGTCACCATTTGCCATTGCTACTCCAGCTAGTGTGTCAGAGCTCCACTTCCCACATTTATGTACATCGATCGACTCATTGTTTCACCATCCATCTTCCCTCGCGACATGAACACCTTAGGATCGATCATCGGATGAAGATTAAGTCTGACTTCCTTCTTCTACGTACGTCGGAAGTTAAATCCACCTCCCCATGGCTTCTTTTCTTGTCTTTTTAGAATAACAACGGCCAGAGCTTCACCTCTGAGCCTAGACTTTGTTGGTTCAGTGCATGAGATGGTCATGATTATAGCCCCAATAGGAGTAGCGGAGCTTCTCTAGGTGGGGGACCTCACATATCTTCATTGAGCCATTCTTAGAGTCATTGGAGCACCCCATTCAACACGGAACACTTTGGTTATGTGTCGGACCTCATGGCAACCAATCGAGATGTCGCAACTCTTGATTTAACTGATTGAAACTCGGTCGATAGTACATTCTCCGAGTTCTTCCAGCGTCTTCACCCGCCTTTCGATGAGGATCAAGCACCCCGTATGTCATATGGACCGCACATTCATGCCCAAATCCGGATAGTCTGAATAGATCTAAGGTTGAGTTTTACCAGACATCATTGCCTGCCATCTGAGCCGTTAGATACTACCTACATCAGACATGCTTCCACGTCATTCCCTTTCTCAAAGCTGTTGGATCTTTCCACCGGTCCATTACAGTAATATGCATGCGCCATGCTTCTTTACCATCAAATCTGTTTAGAAAAACGTGTCGCGCGCTGCCTTCATGGGTATATTCTCTTTTTACCATCTCATTTCTTTAATTTCATTTTAGTAAAATAAATGTAATAGTTAGTTATAGACTTTTTGCATATAGGACCTCATAATTTTCATAATTTTACTTTAGTCCTGCCTAACTGAACTCACGTACATGTTTACATGTAGTTCTAAGTCATTTTCATGTTTTCCCCTTAGTTTAGTTTGTCAATGAAATAGATATAACTTTTGGAATTTGTATTTATGCCCCTCCGAGACTACTTCACACGAAACACACCATTAGGCAGGATTTTTGCATCTTTTGCCTTGTGCTTTTACTATGTGTTATTGTTTGGCCTTGAAACATAAAATATTTGCACTAAGGTCCTTTATTTCCTATTTTATTTTTGTGCAGTTCTATTAGTTGCAATAAATATCAAACTTAACCCAAAAATTCCATACAAATTCTCTTTAGTGTATGTTAGTGTTTTCTTTAGGTAGTAATTTTGTTTGGTTTATTTATTTTTTTTACTATTTTTTAAAATTCAAAAACAACCTAAAAATCTCTTTCTGCCTTAGAAAATTTATAAAATTTGAAAATAACATTAAAAAATCTAAAAAAATCATATTAGCTTCATTTATATTTATTTGATTTTATGTGCAAATTTCATCTTATTTGCTTTTATAAAACTCTAAAAATTTGCAAAAACCTAAAACACCACAAAAATGATATAAAATATTATAAAAACAAAAAATTATGTTCTTAGTCTCTATTTGTAGATATTCACTTATAACTTTTGATAACATTAACAATCAGGAGTATTGAACTTATTTTCTATTTTTAGTTTGAAAAACACTCCTTGATATTGACTATTTTTATTCATTGTTTTTTATCATTTTGAAAATCCTGAAAACTCGAAAAATCCCTGAAAATTACAAAAACAATATAACATTGTTGAAAACCAAAAAATATTTTTACTTGATTTTTCTGGATATTTTTATCAATTTTGAAAAATCTAAAAAGTGTGATTCTGTACCTTTTATTCCCTTTTCATCATTTTTATTTTTTTGAAAAAATAAAAAAATGTAAATTAAAAATAATTAAAAGCCTCAAAATAAGAAAACATAAAAAATATATAAAATTTAAAAACCCAAAAATAAAAAGATAAAAATTCACAGATGCCCAAGAGTAGTTTGCTTTGATGCCTTCTTTCTTTTCTTTGATTTTTCATTAAACTAATTTACAATCGTTTAATAATAGTTGCCTCCTTGGGTTTGACCCTCGTCGCTATACTAGGTTAATAAACATCGCTTAGACCACTCTCTCTTACATGCTTGATTCATTTTGTGGTTGAATAAATTTTCTTTATTTCTATCCAAATTTCTAGAGTGTCAAAGACACTATTGATTAATTACTTGACCCTAATCGATCGACCAGACGTCAAAATGGCATCGTTGCTAGGGAGGCACAATGAGGGTAGTTAGGTTTTCTTTGCATTGTGATCTTGGTCATGTACATATCTGTTTTCTTTTTTCTTTTTTCTACTATCTTATTTTTTTTCATTTTCCTCTTTATTTCATTGTATTTTTTTCATAACGGCTATCTAACATATTTCTTGTTTTGTCTTTGTTGTGAGGGCCCACATAGTGAGGGAGGCTATCTTAGGATAGCCTACATACCCTAGTGAGGTAGAGGCCATACATTCTACACCGACCAACATGAGAGAGCATTCTAGGAGGAGCAGGAGGAGAAGAAGACCATTTTAGTTTTTAGATTCAATTTTCATTTATTTTATTTTAAATTTTGCAATTAATTTGTAATATATTTTGGTACTTTCCCTTCGGACATTATTCTGGTCTTTTTTGCCTACTGTTGGTGCAATTGGGGGACCTCACCAGATTTTGGTCTTAATCACCTTTATTTTTATTTGTTTTTTCGTTGTTTTTGTGTGTTTGAGCCCTAGATTTAGGTTTATCATTATTGATCCAGGTAGTGATTTGGTCTACGACCCTAATAGAATATTTGTTCTTATAGGCATGTTTGGACTTAGGCAAAATAATTGGTGCGTCACACTAATAGAAGTTATTATTTAGGGAAATTTTCTCTTGCATAATATAGCTAAGTTTTCATCTATGCACAGAAAATAGAACATGTAGGTTGTTGGAGGAAGGCATGCCTTTCATCTGATGCACGCATTCATAGTTTTCTCGCGCATCAATATTCCGTCGTCCTCCCCATGTCTTCTTGCACTTAGGAATAAAAGGAAATTAGAAAATTCGTTAGAAATGTTTTTATTCAAAAATATCAAAAAAGTGAAAATTTAAAAACTAAAAATTGGGACTACTAATTGAACATAAAAATTGGGACTTCTAATTGAGCATGACCATTAAAATAAAACGTAATTAACTCATTCCTTGATATGGGAGAGCAATCCCCTCACATGGACGTAGTTACTCCAGAGCGAGTCATGTACACCTAAGGATTAGAACCCAAAGCCCTAAGACTTAGGCCATATTTTAGGAGACATCACCTGTTACATTTTTCTTAATAAGTTGCTTGATCAGCTAACTATAAAAACAAAAATATTAACGACAAAGCTTTCATGGTCATCACTATGTTCAGTAGATGAATCGGGGGTTTGCTTTCTGTTTGTTAGTCTTTGGCGTGAGTTGGTTGTGTTCCTTCCTCGAGTCGTTAGCAATCATCTTCCTTTCTCGTTCCCTCTTTTTTCCTTTTGTTTTTCCCACCCTCTGAAACTTTACTCTTCGTGTCTTTTATTCTCTATATGAATTATAATGATGGTCATACTTCATTTCAGGCAGATCTCATGGCTTCTTCTTTTCATTTCCATTATCCTCGTTCACTCTCTTGTGAGGTCAGAATTCTGATTGGTCTCCCATCTTTCACTTCTTGTTCTTCTCCATTCTTGTCTACTAGGTATGTTGTGCTACATGTTGATGCCCATAGAGTTCAGACCAGGTAGATGCGAGATCTGGGAAATCACCTTGTTGACATGTTTATGCATTCCTCTACTATGATCAGAGTCAGCACTTGCGAGTTTCAGATGATTCCTTGTCTAGGATGATATGATATTACGTAGGAGACGAGCATCCTATCTTAGGAGCACCGTTAGTTTCTACATTGAATCTATTCATTCTGATTTAAAGTTCATTCAGACACTATCGATATTTTCTAGGGAAGTACACAAGGAGTTGTATTTCCATCTCTATGAGTTTGAGGAGTTCTATGCTACCCGAGCATATTCATATATCACTTCTGAGGAGTTGAGGTTGATGACCTTCCCTTTCTTACTTCTGACTATAGCCAAGAGATGGCAAAGAGAGTTGGGAAGGGAGATTGCTACTCGGGGAGACCTAATGTCATTGTTCTTGCAAAGATTTTACCCCCATCATAGAACAAAGTTGATGTGGTTTATTATTAGAGATTTTATCTTAGACCCCTAAGATCCATTGAATGATTCATGGCTGTGGTTTATTAACCTATTGAGGATATTTGTGGATCATGGAATCTCGAATACTGACCTTGTACAAATCTTATATAGGGGGATGACTGCCAAGCAACAGAGACTGGTCAATGCCTCTCATGGTGGTTCACACCACAATATCGATGTGGAATCACTTTGATTATATTTGGAGCACTTTCTAACATCTAGTTGACTTCCAAGTCTTCGTGAAATGATTTAGTCAAGACAACACATGAAGGAGATGCATCACCAGTCAGAGATGATACACTTCATGAGGATTCAGAGATCACACACCAGCCAATGGATGAGGATACTACAACAGTACAAATGATAAACAATTAGATAGTCACTGTGAGTTTCCATCTTCAGATACTTATCGAGTTTCTGTTGGTTTTCTAGCCGTAGTTTGAGTCACTTCCACACTTTACAATTCAAGATTCTTGGATACCACCACTATTGGTATTTTAAGAAATGAAGGAGGAACCTACGTTATTTTAGTCACCATTTCTACCATTTCAGTTTCCATGTCCAGATTAGTCAGCTTCTACTCTTCAGATGATCTTCTTAGCTTCAAGTGGGAATATTGATCCATCCCAGCAGAGAGAGCTTGATGAGGGACACCGTTTAGAGATGCCATCCAAAGTTAGTCCCATCTTCGAGCCTTGTGTCCTCCCATTTGATTATATTAATACATTTTCAGAGGAGCCAAGTGCCTGCATTGCTACAATTTGAGGACCATATTCAAATATTTCTTCTACATCTGCACTGTAAACCAGTACTGTCTCATGTTCCATATTGTTTAGAGACCATTCATAGCTAATCATTCTCTTTGGTGTATAGAGTAGGTATTCAACAATAGTGTAGATTCCCAGTTCGACTTTCATTCCGCTATGATTACTGATGAGTTTGCATTACTCCCTGATGGTTATCTGAGGGAGGATGCCTGATGTTCTTTGTACTCGGTTTTACTTATTGAGAGTGCATACAATCTGTCAGATCACAAGACCAAGTCTACAACTTCTTCTATCTTTGAGATGTCTCTCCTAGACAAGAGCCAATCTTTGAGATGTCCGATGATCTATCTAGTCTTTCTTCATTATATGCATCGGATATCATTTTTCTTAGTGAGTCTCTTGATAATCAATTTCAACAACTTTTTGAGATGGTGGTTGATGTGGAGGATTCCTTAACCGATCCTTCTTTCTCCACGTTTGATTTCTTTGGATCCACCTTTTCACTTAATTCTGATATTTACCTGATGATGTCATTTGTGCTATCAAATCATGATTTTATTTTCTCATCTAATTTCTTAATAGTAGACACCTGCTTGACTGATTATTTAGGTGCCATCGTTTACTCTATTGATTTCGTTGTTGTTCTCACACCAAAACTAATGAAAATACAACATTTGCATTACAGATGTCATCATGAACCTCGATACTATTTTGTCCTAGCCTTTGCATCTAGCTAGGGGCATAAACTCTAGCCCTTGGTGAGAGGTACCTCAATACTATCCACTTTGTATATATGTATTTCATCTTGATTTGTTATTTGTTTCTTCCATTTTTGTTTTACACGACAGTCTCGTTTACGATTTTTACTATATTTAGGATGTACTTACTTTACCCTAAGTATAGGTGGTGTAGACACTGAGTTGTTCATTTGCGTTCCATTTCATTACTCATGTTGTTGTCTATATTTAGGGATCCTTTACCCTAGGTTTAGGGGGAGTAATGTCATTCCTTTTATATTGTATATATTTGTCTTATTTTATTTATTCTCTCGCTTGTCCCTTAGAATATTTTACCCTAAGTACATGGGGGACAAGTAGAGTCGTTGATTTCGTCCATTCTTTTCCTCAATTTTCCAGTTTTGTACAGTCTTCTATACTTAGGATTATTTGATACTAAGTATAGGGAGGATCACTAACTTCTATTCATTTTAGTTTTTTCATTAAGTTTTTGTAGTATAGGATTCTTTTCGCTTTTCTATACTTAGCATGAGTTATATCTTCCTTTTCTGCTCTTTTATCACTATGAGAACATAGTTTGAGCTAAGTATAGGGGGTGCCTTATATATTGTATAAATACTTTAGACATAACTCCTACTTTGATGTTAATAATATGGCTCTTATTATCAAATTGGAATAAAAATGTTTTGAAAAATGATTTGCATTTTTTTTTGTAAAACCATTTTGTATTTTTTTAATTGATTTATAAAAATATTTGTAAAAACCATTGTATAATTATTTTTGTACAATTTTTTGTAACATTGTTTTGTTTTTCAAATTTTTGTAAATTATTTTTGTATAAAAAATATGTATATTATAGAAATGTTTGCAAATGTTGGAATATGAAATGTTTACAAAAAACTCTTTGCAAATTTTTTATAAAATATTTTCATAAGTTATAAATTATGGGTATTAAAATTATTTTTGTAAACATGTAAAATTTGTGTGTGAATAAAAGCATTATTTATTTGTATATTAAATTCTTTTGTATGTAAAATCCTTTAATAAAGTTCGTAGATAAAATACACTTTTAAATACTTGTAAGTAACCCTTGTAAATATGTACATATTTTTGTAAATATTTGTAAAAAATTTCTTTTCTTTTCCTTCTCTTTCAAAATACATAGAAATTTGGAAAATTAAAAATTCCATAAAAATTAGTGTATCTTGAAAAATTTCCTCAACGAAAGATTTTTTGTAAATACTTTTATTTGCATGTGAATATGCACTCTTCATAATCAATATTGACATTTAAACTAGTCTGGACAAAAACTGAAGAATGGAGCTTGTTTAAAACATTAATCCACTTAACTTCAAGAGAACCTTATAGGTTTTGGGTTTGAGACTCTTCAGGTCTGGCAAGTTAATTCTTTGAGTCCACAAGGACATATTCACGTGGCATCTTAATTGGTATAAGTAGAGTACTTAACAATGCATGCACTGACTCTCGTGTATAATGGCTTGACTTGGATACACACCTTACACATAGCTTAACATGGATGATGTGGTGAGGAGGCAGAATCTTTTGGCTTGGAGTAGCACACGGGTGTGTAACAACAATTAGAAAGACTCGTCCACCTCTATGAAGGGTAATGCTTCTCAACCTGTTCTAGTAGCATTGAGGTCTAGCGATAGCACGCTGTAGGGTTGCAATAATTCTTCAAAAGAGAGATAGTCTAGTGGATCAAGAAGAAAAACTCCTTGTGTACATGCTGGATATGTTGTATATATGTTTAAAAATGAAAAAACTACAAAAAGGGGACAAGTCTGATAGACAATTTAATATTTGCCAAAGTATATATAGTTGAATAAGAAAAACTTATGCGATTCATTGTCTCATATCAAGGAAGCTTGCAGCAGGAGACCTAGCTACATTGGTCAATCTCCAAGGGATACATGGCTACACTGGACACACTCCATTCTCTTCTTTCCTCCTCGTCTTGAGCTGGTTATACTTGAACGTAGAAAGGAATACCCCACTCCTTGAGAAAAGAGTTGCTAGACAGGGGGACTAGAGTTACCTTGTTGAGGGAGACCGTTTCTTTACCATTTATGAGGTGGAGAGATATATTTTACTTACACCGTAAAGGTAATGATTCATAGTCATAAGAGTTTATGTATGTAGACTTGTTCTGACCCGACCATTGAAGCAACCTGAATAGCAGTCTTACGGAATTTGAGGGTTGTTAGGTCTTAAATCCATCTGACAATAAGGTTCCGCCAAACTAATAATCCCAAGGTGTGACTGAGCTCCATACTACAATTTTATGAAGATAAGTTTAATAACCAATATTTTTCGAAGTTCTTTTTTTCTCTTATTCTTCTATTTTACTTCTTCATTGAATAAGTGTTTTCTAAGGGACTAGCAAAGTTAAAGTATAGGGGAATGGCGAATCCATGATTTATCATCTTTATTCTTTTATTTTAGCAAAATTAAATAACAAAAAATCTATTAATATGTGTTAAAATAAATAAATTATCATTCATCATTTATTGATTAAAAACTCATATTTAACATTATTTTTAACCAAAATAAAAGTATAAAGAAAAAAACAAAAAGAAAAAGAAATAAAAAGAAGGCTATAATTATGTAATAAGTACAAATTGACTGAAACCCCAAGAGAAAGTCAAGTATTGACCTGATCAATAAGGAATAAAGTAGGGAGAGATAGGGTCTGTATTTATTCAAACTCAAATTTCTTAAAATATTTAGTGCACATATCCTCTTCAATTCTATTGTAAATATCTCGATTTATTTCGCAATAAAAGATCTCAAATTTGACTTATTTCCTTGATAGAACTTTTAAATAAAAAGTATTCTAATTAATAAAAATAATTACAAAATTAAATTATGCACGATTATACAGTACATATACATGTATTTAGGTATTTATTTAAATTGTGCTTAAACTGTATATACTGTATTTTAAGTTCTTGTAAATATTCTTAATAATTATATAAAATTTAAAAAAATTAAAATAAAATAAAAATAAAAATAAATTCACTTTTTTAATGCACAATTGCATGAGTGTATAAATGTATTGTACAAAGACCCAATTCATCAACATTGATATTTAACTTCTAATAAACCAATAAAATATATTCATACTCCTCAAAACATGATGTAAATAAATATAATATAATATATAATATATTCTTGAAAAAATAATACAATACAAATATATGTATATAATATATTGGTATATTATACCTATACATACTAATGTATAATATATACATATATATATATCATTGTATAAATTTATTATTAAAAATTTTAAAAATTATAAAAATTAGCTTGTATAACTAACATTTTCCTTTTTTATTATTTTTATTTTAAAATAATGAACTATTTACTATTTTCGTTTTAATTTTATTTTATTTTTTGAAAATTAAAATTTTTTATTGGTCAACCCGGGTCCGTTGACCCATGTAAACCTTCTCCCTCGAAGGTCTGACCCGAGCATCTCTTCGTCGGACTTGATTTCTCCACTTTATCTTGTCCAAGTTCAAACATATCTTCCCTCAAAACACGTGCCTGATTCTTCACTTTGGATCTACGACCTTAGTCGATAACTTGGTGGTGTCAGATCCTCCTTGATTTGTAGTTTTTCGAGGGAATGTTCTAGAGATATGGAACCCCTATAAAGCATCTCTTCTGCCTCCACCGCACAGTAGTTCTCTCTGTGCCTCTTCTTTCTCCACCTGAATCCCTATGGTAATGACAGAACCACAAGTGATCCTTTTAGCTCAAATTGGTGTACTTTTGAGATGAAGCACTTCATGGCCAAAGCTTTCCACAACGACCAGTCTCTTTCGCCTGTCGCAACAGAATTGAGGCCACGACTCCACGGACCATCTTGTCGTTCTTTGACTTACATCCCAATATTGTTGGGTACATTCCATTTTTTCCATTATGCCATTCGTCATTTGATTTCATCAATTAGTCACATCCCACCTTCGCTACTCCGACTCGAATGTCGAAGCTCCAATTCTCACATCTATTTGCATCGATTGACTAACTGTTTCACCTTCATCTTCCCTCATGACCTGACCTCCTTAGGTTCAATCATCGGATTGAGATTAGTCCTCCATGTATGTCGTAAGTCAAATCTACCTCCCCAATGCTTCTTTGCTTGTCTTTCTGCATAATAACATCAGCACTTGATTGACTTTGTAGGTTCATGTGTGCAGCAGGGATATGATTCAAGCCCAAGTAGGAGTAGCAAATCTACTCCAAGTGGTGGACCTCTTAGATCTTCATCGAGTCATCCTTAGATTCACCAAAGCACCCCATTCGATGTGGACCACTTCCCACGACATATTGGACCTCTTGGTCGGTCGATCGAGACACTACAAGTCCAAATTTCACTTATCGAAGCTCGATCAACAATACCTTCTTTGATTTCTTCTAGAATCTTCACCAGTCGTCCAATGAGGAGCCCACACCCCATATTTGGTCTAGACCATGCATTGATGCCCAAATCTAGGCAGTCTGATCAGATCTAGAGTTAATCTGTGCCACATGTCACCGCTTGCAACCTGAGCCGTTAGATCCGTACCTTCTTCAGATCTGCATCGCACGTCATTCCCTTTCTCAAAGCCAACGAATGTTTCCACCAGTCCATTAGAGGCATATGCATGTGCCATGTTTCATCGTTGTCATATCATTTCATAGCCACGTGTCACACACTACCAGCATGGGTATATTTCTTTTTTTACCATATTGTTCCTGTCATTTCATTTTAGTATAATAAATGTAATAATTACTTATAGACTTTTTGCAGAAAGGACCTAATAAATTTCACATTTGCACTTTTGATCTGTCGAACTAAACTCACGTCTATGTTCACATGTATTTGTGGGTCATTTGCTTGTTTCCCCTAAGATTTTATGTGATAATGAAATAGAATGAACTTTTGGAATTTGCATTTAGGCCCATCTGAGTTATGTTCACGTGAAACACACGATTTAACAAGGACTTTGCATCTTTGGCCCAATGCTTTTATCATGAGTTGTTTTATGCCTGAAAACTTAAAATATTTGCACTCAGGTTCTTTTTTTCCTATTTTATTTTTGTTCTCTTTGATTATTTACAATAAATATTAAACTTAACCCAAAAATTCCATAAAAATTCTCTTCAGTGCTTGCTAGTGTTTTCTATACGTTGTATTTTTGTTTGATTTATTTCTTTTATTTTCTATTATTCCAAAACCGTAAAAATGTCATAAAAGTCATATAAAAATCTTTTAAAACCCTAAAAATTTTGTTCTTGGTCTTTATTAGTAGATATTAACTTATATTTTTTGATAAAATTAATAACCAGGAGTTTTAAACTTATTTTCCATTTTAATTTGAAATATACTCTTGGTTGTGCAATTCTTGCTTTATTCAATATTTTTTATCATTTTGAAATCCAAAAAAGCTAAAAATCTCTGAAAATTATAAAAATACTATAAAATTGTCCAAAACCCAAAAATATTTTTATTTTATTGTTCTAGATATTTTTACCATTATTGAAAATCCAAAAAGAGTGGTTTCATAACTTTTATTCTCTTTTCTTAATTTTTTCTTTGTTTGAAAATTTTAAAATATAAAAAATTAGAAAATAAAAAATCATTAAAAAACTCAAATCAGGAAGCATAAAAATACAAAAATTAAGAACTCAAAAATTAGAAAGATAAAAATTTACTAAAAACCAAGAGTAGTTTACTTTGATTTCCTTCTTTCTTGTCTTTGATTTTTCGTTGAATTGATTGACCCTCATTTAATAATAATTGACTCCTTGTGTTCGACCCTATTTGCCATACTAGGTTAATAAAAGTAGATTAGATCACTCTCTCTTACTTGCTTGATTCGTTTTGTGGTTTAATAAATTTTTTCCATTTTGGCTGGATTTATGGGGTGACAATGACACTATTAATTATTTTTGAGCGTTAGTCATTCGTCTTTTTTCACTTGACCACCTCAATTTTCCTAATTTGTGCACCGGATTCTTTCACCATTTTTGCTCCTTCACGACTTTCATTCTCAATCTTAACCCTTTTACACATCCGTCAATCCTCGATCGATAGATCATTGAATGAGGTGAGTCCTTGGTCAAACCAGCACCTGTACATAAGCCAAGCTCCTCCTCCATTTTTTATTTGATCATTATTTGACCACTTGAACCCTCGAATCCCTAGCAAATCGAGTAGACCTTGATGAAATTTAATCCCTTATGGATTTGCAGTGCACAATAGGAGGAGGAGGAGAAGAGATCAAAGCCCTCACTGGACCTCCAACAGAACTCTTTGTGCTCTTGGACATCCTCTGGCAGGCGAGCCTTCTTTTTCTTGCCTTTTTTATTCCTAGCACTAGCAGTAAGATATTTTTACTATTTATTTGATTTAATTTCTCCCTTCATTCTGTAAAATAGAAATTCAAAGTTCACCAGAGCTTGGAGCC
Source organism: Ottelia alismoides (assembly GCA_037367405.1). Taxonomy (NCBI): domain Eukaryota; kingdom Viridiplantae; phylum Streptophyta; class Magnoliopsida; order Alismatales; family Hydrocharitaceae; genus Ottelia; species Ottelia alismoides. Next base: position 563,762 of record JAZKJV010003483.1, read on the forward strand.
CCGGTCTCCATTCATTATATTCTGACCATATGACAACCCCATTTTTATCTACTCTCACTTATCCACTGTTCGATCATCTCAGGCTCCCTCGATTCACTCAAGATCGAGCTATCGAGCTCTACTTCTCTTCCTTATGATGAAGAGTGTCACCCTACTCTACCCAGTAATTATTTGACTGCAAACGAGGTCAAGGAAATTTTACCTTGACCTCTAACTATTCCCACGCACTTCTTCACCTCCAGGAGCCCATATGGGAAGCTTTTGGACCTAGACAGGGTTCCCATGTGCCTCCTTCTTCCTTGAGCTACCAGAACCACCTCCCCCAAAGGGTCTCAATCAATTTTGATGCCACTAGTAGTTGTGGATCACTTCAAGTAAGATCACGAGCATCTCAATAGTAAGGGGGAGAGCCGAAGGATGAAGCTTCATTGGATCAAATCTTGGAAGAGATGAGGTCCTTCCATGTTCTTCTACACCCCTTCTCCATTGTTCAATCGTGCTTCTATTCCTAATCCTATAGGAATCGTCTGATAGGTCTCCTAGTGATGACAATGATCTAGCGAGGGTCTAAAAATTATCCTCCCTAAAGAGCAAAGATAGAGTGTCGCTAATGTGACCGCTCACGAGATCCTTCGTTGATCAACAATCAACCCACACAATGTATAGAAAACGCAATGTAAGCAATTGTGAATTAAAATTTATTATAAACCTTAAAAATAAATGTGTATAGTGGTCAAGTACAATTAGGGTGTCGAACATAGGGAAAAATTGACTATAAGTATTTTGGGTTTTAGGGATTTTTAAATTTTTATGGGTTTTAATTATTTAATTTTTTGGAATTTTTATTTTTTTATATTTTTATATGCATTTTTTTCTTTTTATATTTTTATATTTTAAATTTCCTTTTCTTTTTAATAAGATACTATAGAAGTATAAGTAGTAATACAGGTAATATATCTCACGATATAGTTAAAAATACTCAAAAGTCATAAAATAAAATATTGTTGACTTTTTGTGTTTTCGATTATTTATATTTTTTTATATTTTTAATGATGATTTTTTATCTTTCTTAAAATAGTTCATGTATTTTCTTTTTGTAGAAGGGGCATTTATGCAAATATTTAAATTTCATGGACCAATAACAAATACCATAAAGAATAATAGGACTAAAAATGCTTCGTTCCTACATATTTTCAATAATATATTACTGGAGAGGTATTTATGCAATTAATACTTAGTACAAAGATCCAAATGAAAATTTCCAAAAAATATTACACTTGTATTCCAAAAATTTAAAAAAATAAATACAAAGAACCGAAGGTCTTAGACAGAAAATAACTAGTCCCCTCACATGCATGGGAACATGAGGTGATGTGGATTGGTCCTAAGTGCAAATAAGGAAATTACATGGGTACAAATGCAAAATGTCCAGAATATTTAACATTAGAGAAAAAAGTTTAAATACTAAAATAAAATTACAAAAACTTAGGGGTATCAGGTAAAATAACCCCCACAGGCACGACCCAACAAAAGATGCGTCATCGCTTGCCACACTTCAACTCCTTAGCGGTGGATATCACTTTGTAGATGAAGGGTATCGACTAGATTGTGACTGATGATCCAATGACAAATGGTTCCCAAATCAAATGGTAGCTAGGACTTCTAGACTAGAAACTCGGTCCAATGGCAGTGAACCTCCCTAGAAGAACAAGTAAGAATACGACCTAGGTCGAGATTCAACCAACATTGGCGGTTGACTATGACCACCTGAGAGTGTTCCAAGGATCACAAAATAGAGCTAGAAGCTCCTCGGAGATACTGATGGCTTTAGATAGGTTGTTGGAGCTCCAACAAGGTCTAACGATGTTAAGGAAGCTATGAGGCTTCAGATGCCTTGTTCTCTATCAAAATCGACCCACTAGGGGTCCTTTATCCCTCCTGAACCTCCAATAAATGAATGCACACCAAAATGAGTGTTTTGGGTTTTCTATGGAGCAGAGATGAATGAGTATGGGTTGAGGTAGTGCTCTCTAGCGATGCGACGGAGGAGGCGATCAAATATCCTTATCTGAGCTAGATAATGGTAATGGAGATGGTTGGGGTGTAGAGCGGTTATGGGGGAGCGGAATGACGGTAGTTAGTGAGCAGAGGAATAGTTGGAGCATGGAGATGATGTTCGCTGGAGCTCAACTTTGGTGAACTATGATTTGAAATTTTAGTGAATAAAAGATAATTCAACTAAAAACAAGACCTAACCTACCCTAATACTAATCCAAAGGATTGGAAATGAAAAGAAATAAAGAATCACCTATCTGGAGGGTTTGGGAGAAGAACATGCAGTAGAGCTGGCTGACGAGCTTGGATCGACCTCAGATCAACACCAAAACCACACCCCCAAGCATGGAGGACCTTCCTACTGTCACCAAGAGTTTTAATAGGATCTATGATTATAGTTTACTCGGTGGTGGAGAAGATATTATATACACGGCAACGTTGGCGATTAGATTCTGCCTGAGGTGGTGATCCAATGAATGAGGCAACACATTAGCATAAAAGAGTAAGGATTGAGGGTTAACTTTCATGAAGAAATCGAGGCATTTCAGGCATTGTATCTATGAGGAAAAATCGATGAAGAGGGGTCAAAAGTCCTCTGACAACTACAGAACTAGGGGGGTCAGACAGTAGATCAAGGTCAACTTGTCTAAGCTCCCCATTAGTCCGCGTGCACCACTAAGGGACAAAAACATAATAAAAAGAGGAGATAAATCGAAAAACAATAAGATGATTTATTTAATTATTGATTAAAACATAAAAAATTATTATTTTATGTAGTATTTTATTGTGATTTTATTTATTTTTACAGATAAATTTATTATGGGTTAACTTTTATACTTATTGATATATGTATAATGACCTATGTTTTGAATATTTTATTTTTATTTTGTATTTTATTATTTTATATATCGAGTTTATATATTTATTACTTAGTTAAATATACATCAGTATATTTTTATGAGTTTATTTGTACCCTTAGTTAAATATAGGTTTTAATTATATAAGTATATATATAGTGTATTGATCTATGTAAAGAAATAGATTTATTTATTTTAGTATATTTTTTATCATTTTTTTATAATTATGCACATGTACTATAAAGTGTATTTAAAAAATTATGAAAATAAAAAAAATGAAAAATATGAAGAATAAATAAAAATAATATTTTATTTTGGTATAATGTACAATAGAGGTCCAAAACTTAATTTTTTCACCTTTACTCCAAATTAAATGAAACAACTTCATTAAATAGCTAATTAAAAGTTATATATAAGAAATTTGATTTTGATGTTTTTTGAGTTCATATGGAGAAGATATGGGTCTAGGAAGTTTGGATTTTGGATTTTTATTTAGAGTGTAGAATGCAAAATATGCTTTATTTTTATATGAAATAACTTTCGTAATTTTTTATGTATTTCTATCTATAAATTTCACAAAAAAAGTTTATTGATTTGATGTCTACATAATTTATAATAACATAGGTCTCAAAATAGATTTAATCGACATTCATGAATTGAGGTTTTATTGTAATTTTGACACTCATCTCCCCCAACTTTATTCCTTGTTGACTCAGTCGTCATGATGCCAAGGTCATAGGGATTAGGATCATTCATTACATTTGGTAATTAATTTCTTTTTCTTTTCTTTTCTTTATTATTTTATTTTGGCTTTAAATATTGTAATTCATACAATTTTTGCACACTAAATAATACATGTTAATTTATGCAACAAATGATATATACATGCATTCATCTAGGATTTAAAGGCTAAAATGAAAGAATAACGATGATGAAATGGAGATTCATCACCCCCTATACTTGCCTTTTCTAGTCCCTAGTAAACACTTATGCCTTTATATGGAGAAAAGGGAAATAAAGAAAAAGAAAAGGAAAGAACTTGGATTGATTTTAACTTTCAAACTTATATTTGTAAAATCAAAATTTGGAGCTCAATCAGAACTTAGAAGTTAAGCTTAGTCAGAACATTATTGGGAAATGGATTTGAACACAAAAACCTCTAAGACCCACAAGACTTTGCCCAAGTCTCCTCAATATTCAGGTATAACCAGTCAATGTCATATGTAGTACCTTACGACTACGAGTATATCTTTTACAATGTCAGTGATAAGTAGCTCCTCTCGGTTGAAGCGGTAAAAGTCGATCTTCTCTAATAGGGTGACTGAATTCTCCAATCCAACAACTCATTCCTCTAGAGACAAAGTAGATTGCATGGTAGCTGGTGTAGCTACCAATCATGGGATGCTTGAAAAGTATTGCCAAGACAAAATAGCATTTATATAAGTACTTTTCCCTCATGACCATGTAGACCATCCTTCTTTTGAAGCAATATTGCAACCCACATCTTCTAACATTAGACCTCATGGCCACTGGATTGGGTTGGGGTACAAAGGTCACAAATGTGTGACTTTCGATGTTTCCATTGGCTTGTGTCTCATGCCGGCAAATCCAACCCTCTACAACTTCAACTTAGTTGAGAAAACTGGAAGGTGAATGTGTACAAGACAGGTCACTATCAATAAGAGTCATGCGTGTATTCTGAGATATTCTACTTAATCCTACAAGATGACAATAAACCAAGTCTTATGGTCTCAAAGAAATAAGTCTTGAAAACTTTAAGCATCTCAATTCCAATTCCTATAAGGTTCATGTGATTAAGTGAATTGTTGTCTAAGCAAGCTCCAATAATCAGATTTTACTTAGACTAGTTCAATGATCAACATCAATCAGAAAAAGGAAAATGTTACACATAATGCAAGAAAATTTTTTTGTGATGCAATTTTTTGATTTTGATTTTTTTATGGATTTTCCAAAATGTTTTGCAAATTTTTATGGGAGTTATTTATGAAAATATTTTGTAGATTTTTATGGATTTTTTGGTTTTAAAATTTTTATTGATTTTTCAAAACAAAATATTTTTGGCAAATAATTATGTGTAGATATTTACACGGGAGTGCATTTGTATTTATAAGAATTTGGATTTAGAAATTTCTAGGTCTACATATATAGGGTTTCTAAATCATGTACATAGTTCTCAAAATGATTTGAAAAGATTTTCGCAAACATTTTGAAATTTTTTTTGAAAATTAATTTATGAAATAATTTTCACAAACATTCAAAAAAATTAAAAATCATTTTGTAAATAGTTTCAAACAAGGTGTATTTATTCTTCAAACTATTTTTTTAAACAATTTTCCAAATAATTTGTAGATATTCAATAAATTTTATTAAACAAAAAAAAGAAACTTTTACAGATAAATAATTTTTACAAGGGTTGAAAATATTTTACAAATCATTTTCCCAGCGATTTTTGTCAAAAGTTTTTTTCAAAGCAATTTCCAACCATTTTTCTAACATTTTGCAAAACATTTTTTACCTGACTTATTACTCATAATATACAATGAATTTTAATGTGTGTATTAGTTTTTATTAATTAACATATTATTGAAAAAACTGATGTATGAGTTATGGCTAAAGCATATACAACATATATATGACCCCCTATACTTATCTTGAGCTCATCCTCATAGATCAGAGAGAAGAAAGGAGGACATAACTCGTAATAAGTATAGAACAATCTATACTACGACGGAGAATGAATGGAAAAATGATAAGTTAACCCCCTATATTGAGGATTAAATAATTCTAAGTATAGCAAACTGTACACAAAGTAGTAGGCATCGAGGATGGGAATGTACAAATTCACCAGCTCAACATGTGCCCCCCTATACTTAGGGCAAAATATCCCCAATTATAGTAATAATATTAAGAGGTGAGGGATCAAGAAATAAATGACTCGGGGTGCTCACTCCCCCCCATACATAGGACAAAGTACAACCTAAATATAACAGTGATGAAAGTGGTGAAAACCTATTCGGGATAAATAGTAAGAAAACAAAAAGAAGAAAATAAAATCTTTTTGTGATTTCCGGCTTTCAATGTCTGATCCCTTTATTACTAGGTAATCATCTTGAAATGTGACTTCTATCAAAACAACAACAAACATGATTGTATTGTGCTTTAGGTATGGATTCATCAACTATCTATTAATTACAAAAGGTTGTGTGTCAGGTGACAAGTCTAATAAGACTAAACTTCCATTGTCACACACATTTTTCACTATAAATGGACTAGTCTACTTGTTCTTTAATTTCCCTAGAAAAATTTTCAACTTCGCACCAAATAACGAAACCTTCTGTCCAAGTTCGAAAGTCTTCCATTGGATATGTTTATACTAACATCCCTTGATTTTCTCTTTGTACATCAGGCCGTTATCATATGCGTAGTCATGAGATTCAAGTCGTCGGTTAAGATCAACTTTTTTATTTTTTCCCCTTTACTCAGAATCAAGGTTGCACAAGCTCAATGCCCACAAGGATTTATAAATTAATTCCACGGGCATGTAGAAAGGCTCGCCATAAACAAGGCGGTAGGGAGACTTGTATGCCGTGCGATAAGACTAGAGAACTGAGTTTTGTAATTGAGACCAATTATTGCGATCCAGACATTCATGTTTCTGCAGTATTGTTTTGATCTCCATGTTTGAACATTTGGCAAAGCCATTTGATTGTGGGTGGCACAACATAATGACACGGCGTTCGATGCCATATTCTTCGGACAACTTTTGGACCTCCTTGTTTAGAAACTGGCTACCCCCATAAAAAATGAGAATCTTTGGTATTCTGAACCGCAAGATGATGTTGTCTTTCAAGAATTGATAGATTGTGAGATTGTTTATGGTTTGGGAGGGGATTTCCTCAACCCATCTACTAACATAATCCATGACAAGTAGGATGTACTTAAAACTCTAACTGTTGTGGAATGACCCCATGAAGACAATGCCCCATGCGCTGAAGATGTCATATATTTGAATGTTCTTCTAGGGTATTGTGTCACACATGATAACGTTCCCAGGCATTCTCTCACAGTCGGTGCATGTATTAACATAATCATCTGCATCCTTGAATAAAGTTGGCCACCAAAGGTCACATTGGAGCACTTTTGCCACTGTTCTCTTTCCAGAATGGTATCCACCGGCTTCAAACATGTGATAGTAGTCTAGGACACCCATAATCTCCTCCTATGGTATACACCTCCACCAGATGCAGTCTGCGCCCACTTGGAATAAATGTGGTTCTTCTCACTGGTAGAAATAGATGTCAGCTAAGAACTTGTCTTTTTTGATCTTCGTTCAGTCTGGTAGAGTTTTCTTGGATACACTATAATTAACAATTTCTACATACTAGGGGAGAGAGCATATAGACAAGATTTCCTCATCTGGGATGGTCTCAGTGATATGAATTGAATTTTTCTCGAGAGGCTCTGCATTGTTGATTATGGGAAGATGATCTGCCACCACATTTTTCTTGCCTAGTTTATCATGAATTACCTAGTCAAACTGTTGGAGTAGAAAGATCCAATGAATCAGATGAGGCTCAGTGTCTTTCTTGACTTGGAGTTACTTGACAGAAGAGTGGTTAATGAAGATGATAACCTTTGATCTGATGAGATATGATCTGAACTTCCACATGACAAACACCATGTCTAGTAGCTCTTTCTCTATCACAGTGTAGTTCTTATGAGATTCATCAAGTGTTCGGTTAGCATAATGAATAGAAAATGGAATCCCCCTTTGACGTTGTCCCAGGATAGCACAAATTGGGAATTTAGATGTTCCTGTCATGATCTCAAAGGGTTGAGACCAATCGGTTATCTGTAGGATAAGAGCATATCTGATCACGTCTTTCAACTAATTAATGGCTTGGAGAATACAATCATCAACCACAAAATATGTCTCCTTTCTTAGTAATTATGTCAGCAGTCAGTTGAGCTTGATGATGTTTTTGATAAATCATCGATAGAAACCGACATGCCCTAAAGACGACCGATCTTGTTTCAAATTAGTTGATGGTTCAAGTTTCAAAATTACTTCTACCTTGGTTGAATCAGCTTCCATGCCACGTTTAGATACAACATGACCCAACACGATTCCATCAGTCACCATCAAGTTCCTCTTCTCTCAAGAGAACACGAAATTTACTTCACATCACATCCTTATAACTCAGGCTACATAATCATTACATTGATCAAAGTAATCTCCATAGATCGAAAAACCATCCATTAACCACTCAAGAAAATTGCCTACCATGTTTGAGAATATTAACAGCATACATCGTTGAAATGTAGCTGGGGGTGTTACACATCTCGTACGACATCTGTCGGAAGGTGTACGTCCCAAAAAGACAAGTGAGAGTAGTCTTCAATTGATCTTTAGGAGCGATCGCCACTTGATTATATCAAGAATACCCGTCTGAGAAGTAGAAGTATTCCTTCATGACCAGTATCTCGATAAGCTGGTCAATGAAGGGCAATGGAAAAAAATCCATCTCGATGGCATGGACGAGATGTCTCTAATCAACATAGACATGTCAGGATGTTGATACTTTGGTCGAAATCTCCTCTACTTTGTCATTAGTAACAATGCTGATCCTGAACTTCTTGGGCACTATGTGCAAGGGGCTCACCCACATGGAGTTGGAGATGGAATTAATAAATCTTGCATCACACCAAGTCTGAATTTCTTTTATTACAACCTCACAGAGATTTAAATTTAGTGTGCACTGGAATTCATGGGATGAATTGTTGTCTTGTTGCAAATAGATATGATGCCAGCACAGAAATGGATTAATCCAATGGATATCTGATATCTTCTAGCATATCACCTTGCAGTTGTGTTCAAGAACCTCCATCAGATGAGATTCTTGATCTTTGGTCAAATAAGCATTGATAATGACCAGGTACATGTTTGATTCTCCAACGAGGAAGGCATACTTCATATTATTGGGCAAGGGTTTCAGCGGAGGTAGAGTGGGAGCGACTTCAGTAATGACTTCAGAGAGAACTATTGGTGTAAGCTCTTTCAACTATTGAATATACACCTATAGAAATTCAGCTTCATTATTCAGTTCATCACACAGATCTATAATGAAATCTTCTTGCTCATATGAGAGGGATTATTCATATTCCTTTATTGAGATATTAGCGAAAACCTCATCTTCAAAGACTTCAGTTAGTTAGACCGTGCTTTCTTGTCCTTCCTCTGGGGAAAGGAATTCCATGATTTCTCTATCATTCAGAAATAGATTTGTGTCTCTGACTTCTTCCAAAAAATCACAGTCCTCTGAACATTGAGATTCAAGCATTCTTAGACACAGATTCTGCAGGTTTCGGCTCAGGAACGATCTCTATCTGCACTTTGTCACTTATGGAGTGGAATGTGATCTCTCCAATGCCATAGTCAATTACTGCTTCAGTTATCTGAAGGAACATCCGACCAAGAACTATCAGGATGTGAAGTAAAGGTGTGGAAGTGACCAAATACAAGAAAAAAATCAACAGGAAATTGTTTCCTTTAAATAGTGACGATTACGTCTTCCAACATGCTTCAAGGCCGCTTGATTGATTTTTCAACGAATTACAAAATCATTTTGGTAGGTTTAAGAGGTCCTAACCCAAATTCTGTGAGTAGTAACGAAAGCTGCAGGTTGATAGAAGAACCTCTAACAAGCAATGTGTGCTAGAGCTCCTGGTTGAATGTTGTGCATTTCATCAAAGGTGCTTCCTTGTCTTTCTTTTTATGTGGGAGATTGTTTATGGCATTCATAGTAGCCATGATGAGAATATGCTTCTTAGAATTATTCTTCCTATAGCTTGGACACTTTGTTGTACATGCCTTGCAAGAAAAGATTTGTTTTATGGTGACTGAAGGAAGGGTGCTGATTTATGTCATCTCCAAGCATGGCATGGAGGTTGACCCAGCCAAAGTGGATGTGTTTCCAAACTTAAGCCACCAACGATCTTGAAGCAAGTTTAGTCCTTCATGGTGCATATAGGATTTTACAAAAGATTCACTAAAGACTTTAGCAAGATTGCTCATCATCTGATTGATTTTCTTGGAAAGTAGACTGATTTCGTCATTAATGATAGAGTTATCTATTGTTTTAGTCTATTTATGGACCTCATCACGCATGCTCTTGTCCTACAACCACATGATTAATCTTTTCCTTTTGATATCATGACGAACACCTTCGATTATGAGATTGGTGCTATTCTTGAAATACGTGATGGACACCCATTTACTATTCATCACACTAGTAGAACACTTGACGGGACCAGAAGAATTACATTGTCATTGAGAAAGAGCTTCTACTCGATGTTTTTGCACTGGAGAAGTTCATATCACACTTAATGGGATCCACGGATATAGTTTACGGAAATCACTCTGACATCTGATACCTGCAAGGTAAGAAGTACACCAACCCTTGTTTGATTAGATGGATTCATCTACTCCAGGAATTTGATTTAGAAATTAAGGACAAGTCTGGAGTAAAAAATGTGGTGGCTGACCATCTTTTGAAAATAGCGGAGATTGAGAATCCTAATCAGAATTCAATTCTGATCATAGAGACCTTTCCTGATGAGGTAATTATGGCTATCGCCTCACTCCTCTAGTATGTTCATATAGTGAATTAACTTGTCTCCAAGAAGATTGTGTTTGATTGGCCAAAGATCAAAGTTGATAAATTCTTATCATACATATATTTCTTCTAACGGGAGGATCTTAGTCTATTCCATGAAGGAGAATATTATTTTGGAGTAGGTGTATACTGTAGGAGGAAATCACAGTGTCCTAGAATATTATCATAAACTAGAAGCTGGTGGACACCATTTTGGAAAGAGAATCGTTAAAGTGCTTCAACGTCGCATCCGGTGGCCAACATTCTTTAAGGATGTGGCTGAATATGTAAAAATATGTGTGGATTGTTATAGAATGGATGGAAAACTTAGTTTGAGAGAGACAATGCCTCTGAAATACATTGAGATATAAGATGTCTTCAATATATGGGTCATTGACTTGATGTGCTCGTTCCCTGACATCTAGGGTTTTGAGTACTTCCTGCGGGCTATTGATTATGTGAGTCGTTGGGTGGAGGTTATCCCTACTCGAGCCACATATAATCGAATCATATGTCTATTCCTCAAAGATAATATCATTTTGGGGTTCGAGATACCAAAATTTCTTATCAAATGGGGGAAGCCACTTCATAAATGAAAAGTTAGGAAACTGACAAAAGAATATGACATCGAACATCATGGCGATGTGTTGTACTACCCACAGTCTAATGTCTTAGCTGTATGTTCAAATCGGAAGATGAAGACAATTTCTTTTAAACTTTTACGACCTAGTAGGAAGAACTGGTCATAGTTGCTCGACTCAGCTCTGTAGGCTTAACATATTGCTTATAAGTCTCCTATAGGCATGTCTCCCTACCATCTCATCCATGGCAAGCCATGCCATCTGCTCGTGGAACTCATTCATAAATCATTACGAGCATTTAATATGTCTAACTTGGATCTCGAGAAAGCTGGAAAGAATAGGAAAGTTGATCTGAATCGCCTGCTTGAATTTAGAGACTACATATATAAAAACAACCTAATATATATGGAGGATGTCAAGAAATGGCATGATAAGCACATCTGTAGGAAGACTTTGGACCCTGAGCATAAGGTATGGTTATTTGACGCAATGTTGAGAATATTTTAAGGTAAGCTAAAGAGTAAGTGGATAGGACCTTTCTTAGTGAGAAATGTGTGTGACAATGTACGCTTAAATATCTGAATTCTCATATGACACACAACCTTTTGTGGTTAACAGACAGTTGCTGAAGCTATAACTAGAGCATGACACATTCCTGTCCATGGTAGACACGATCAAAGGGGTGTTTCAAGAAGAGCTCACATTGACAAATGGATCAGATACTTAAGCTCAAAAATATGATAAAATGTTATTTTCTTCTTTTCTTGTTTTCCTCTTCTCATTTTGATTCTTCCAAAAAGCACTCGTCCCTTTCATCACTGATATACCTAGGATATTTTTCATCATAAGTATGGGGGGTCAGTGCCTTGGGTTGTTCACTCTTTAATTCCTAATTTATCTCCCAACTTGTTGATACTTTGTCTATGCGTAGGAATTTCTTACCCTATGTATAGAGGGAGACAGGTCGCGCCGATGATTTAGTATATTCTCACCCTTGACTCTCCATGCCTTATATACATTTATTATACTTATATATATATATATATATTTGATCCTATGTATTGTGGGGATGGTCGACTATTCATTCTTTCATTTTTTGGTCATTGTAGTATAGGCTTTTCTATACTTAGTATGAGTTATGTCTTCATTTTCTCTCTTATCTATGAGGATATAACTCAAGCTAAGTATAGGGGGGATAGTATATATGTTGTATATAATTTATCCAAAACTCACGTTTGTGTTTTTAAATAATATTGCAAACTAATGAAGTTAAGCACACATTAAACTCTTTATAATTATGGTTAATAAATTTATAAAAAATGTTTTGCAAAATGTTTAAAACGTAGTTGGAAAATATCTTGAAAATCTTTTGAAACCATTTGGAAAACATTTATGAACGTTTTCAAACCTTTGTAAAGGACTTTTTCGAGTATATGTTAAAATTTGTTTCAAAAAAAATGTTTGAATAAAACCTTTTCAAAATTCAGTTTGCAAATGATATATGTTTGATTTTTGCATGACTCACTTCCATTACTCTTTACGACACAATATGTCAAAGCATTGTTCCATACGCAACTATAAAATATGAATTTTCCGAAGATAATATAAAGTTGGTTTCGATGCATTTTTAAAAAGTTATTTCAAGGATTCCTAGTGTTTCAACAAATGAATCTCCAAATATTTAGAAATCATCCATAAGTACTTCCATAAAATCTCACACCAAGTTAGAAAAAATTGCCAACAAGCATCTTTCAAAAGGTTGCATTAGCATTACCTAATATGAATGGCATACCACTGAATGCAAATGCACAAAAAGGGCATGCAAAAGTTAATTTTTCTTTATACTCTTGGGCTATATCCACCTGATTGTACCCATAAATCTGTCAAGAAAACCAAAATATTTTTTTGTTGTCTTTCTATAATTTGATCAATAAATAGTACAGGAAAATGATCTTTTCTTATGGTCTTATTGAGCTTCCGGTAGTCCACGTCGATTTTCCAAGAATTCAAAATTTGTATTGAGATTTCTCCTCCTTTTTCTTTTATTATTATTTTCATTCCATCATTCATGGTGACTATATGGAGTGGGCTTACCCATTTGATGTATGATATAGAGAACATTATTCATGCCTACATCCATCTACAAATTTATTTTTTAACAACATCTATTAGTTTTGGATTCAATCTCCTTTGCACTTCATGAGAAGTTCTTGCACCATCTTCCAAAAACATTTGGTGGGTGTAGTATGCATGTGATGGATAGGAAAATCGAGGGGTCTTAAATGAGCCTCACAAGGTGAAGACTCAGTCGCTTTGATGACCTCTCAACAACTGTATTCAATAAGCAATTAACCCACACAATAAATAAATCAATCAAATAAAGGGTCAAAAATAATTATACCCTACAATGAAATGTATAGAGAAAGTACAATAGGGGGTCGAACATAGGGAACAATGGGGGATAGACAATCAAAATTGGCAAAAGGAAGACAATAAATGATTTTGGGTTTTTTAGGGGAATTTGAATTTTTGTGGGTTTTAAATTATTCAATATTTTAAGTTTTTAATTTTTTAGGTTTTTAATTTTATATTTTTAATTTTCTTTTTTGAGTTATTTGATTTTTAATTTTTTAAGAAATAATAACTATAAAATAAAAAACATATATGTATATATAGTAGAGGTAGATTTAATATTTTTGGCTTTTTGTATTTAAAAATATTTTTTGTATTTATAGTATAATTTTAACTATTATTTTATTTTTCAATTAATTAGTAAGGCAAAATAATAGCTAAGATAAACAGGAAGAATTAATTTGGAAATGAAAAATATCAAAAAGTCTCAACAATTTTAAAAACTATTTTTAATGCATAGTAAAAATAATATATAAAATTCAAAAATAAAAATAGATAATTTTGGAGTTTTTCATAATTTTTATAATTTTTATGAGGATTTTAGAGCTTTTTAATTTGCAGGTATTTTCTTTTTTTATTTTTAGGTATTTTAATCTATAGCTCAAAAGATAGCAATAAATAAAATATATGTTTTTGTAATTTTCAAAGCATTTTTTAATTTTATGTATTAAGTGCAAACATGGACAAATAGCTCAAATTTGTAATTATTAGAAAATAACTTTAAAATACATAACCAAAATATTTGTAATATATAAATATATGTCTAGTATTTATAATAATTTTCTACGAACTTTTCAAGGCATGTAGTTATTTTTAATAATACAAGATCTATAGAAAGATAGTACACACTAGACGTGGTATTTATGCAAATATTTAAATTTTATGGATCCTCGACAAATACCAATGAGAAAATTAGGGCTAAATCTGCAATTTTGTTGCAAAATATCTTATATTTTATACCTGAAGGGGTATATTTGCAATTCACTACAAATCAAGGGGGATGAATGTAATTATTCCAAAAATTATAACACTATCAATTTAAAAATATGGACTAAACAAAAAATAAAAAGCCTAGTGATTTCGGTGCAAAATGGCAACTCCCCTCACGCGTACAAGTATGTAAGGTCACTTGGATTGGACCTAAATGCATATATGGAAAGTACAAGGGTTGAAATGGAACTTTTACTAATATATACACATTATAAATAAATGTTTGTGGATTGAAAGAAAGATACAAAATGTGAAATGGTATCGAGCAAAATTACCTCTATCGGTGCGATCCAATGGTAGATATTCTTTAATTAACACGCTTCAATATCTGGATGGCAGGCATCGCATCGCAGTAGACGTCTTGGATTAGATGTTGGAGTGGATCAAACTGTGGATGTGAACCATGATTGGACAAAACCTGCTGCAACTGGAAGGTGCTCAAGATCTAATGGTGGCGAGGGAACCTAGACGAACTAGGTAGAACATGAGCTGGAGAAACTTCAATCCATCAAGTCTCCTCACACATGAGGTCTCCTTTATTGCCAAGATTCTCAATAGGATCCTATAGGAGGTATGTAGCTTTAGATGGTTGCCGATAGTTCCAGGCCTCATCGGAGGAGGCCTGCAAGCTCGGAGAAGAAACTCGATTGGGAGACCCAAGTCCCACTTTGATTTAAGCCCAGACGGGCTCCTTTTAGCCTGGGACCTGCACAAATAAAGTATTGGGTCAATGGAAAAGTGCCTCAACCAGTTAGAGCAGGGAATGGAGGCGTAGTGTGTCGCGACGGTGGAGATCCCGTGAGGTGATGCAGATAGATCTCTGGAAGTCAATTCAGGTGGTTCGAGGTGACTCGGGTGAGTCAGATCATGGAGAATCAAGAGGCGAAGATGATGGATGTAATTGAAGTGCAAAATGAGGCAAGTATCGATGGAATCGAGGGTTGAATCTTCATGCTCCAGCGAAATTTCTTTTTGGGATCTTCACATATTTAAGGTATGAATCAAAGAATTAAAATCAGGATTAAGTTACATCTTGTTCTAAGGAATGAAAATATAGCGAAGAAGAGGGTTTACCTGACCTACACCGGTGTGGAGAGGAGCTTGTGGCAGAGTAGATTGTGGTTCCTTGGATAAACCTCGTTTCGACGCCTCGCGCCTTGCTGAATCTTCCTTGAGGATCTTGTAGTCACTAGGATGCTTCATATACATGAATATTAGGGTTCTAGTGGTGGAAGAGGAATCGAGAAAAAGAATAAGAAGATGGTTTGCGAAGTTATATGCATACGACTTTGAATCAATGATTCTGCTCGAGATGGTGATCCACTGATCGAGGTGACGCTCAAGCATGAAAGTGCACAGGTCGAGGGCCAAAAGATCAAAAGGCATCGATTAAAATGGGTGAAAGAATCCAGAGCAAGAATTCCGGGAATATTGGATCGAACTAGGTCTTACACATTCTCGATCAGAGAGTTGACCGAGGTCCACGGCCGATGGGCCCTGATTGGGCCACCTCGTCCGCAAAAGGGCAAAAATGAAAATAAAATGAAGAAATAAATAAAAATAAAATGATAAATGGTTTATTTTATTTTTATTAAAAGCATAAAAATGTACATTATTTTATCTATTATTTTATTATGATTTTTATTTATTTTTATTAGATGATTTATTATAAGTTATTTTTTGGAGGTCCATTTGTTGGTATTTTTATACATAATTTATATTTTTATAACTTATATTAATAGACTCAAATCTATTTTTATGATATTTTTCTGAGTTTATTTGCACACTTAATTCAATATATATATTAATTACACAGGTATAAGTGTAGTACATTCATCTATGTATTTTTGTATATTACTTTATTTATTCCATTTTTATGTTTTATTTTAATCTAAATATGTACGTATACAATAAAGAATACTTACAAAATTATAAAAATACAAAATTGTGAAAATATAAAGAATAAATAAAAAGAATATTTTATTCAGATATATTGTGCGATAGGGTCCAAACCCTAGCTTTTACTTGACTCAAACTTAAATGAAACGACCTTTATTAAATAGTTAATAAAAAGTTATATATAATTAAAGGTGATTAGATGCATTTTGAGTTCATAAGAAGAAGATATGGGCTTGGGAAGTTTGGGTTTTGCTTCTTATTATGAGTTAGGAATGTACAATTTGCTTTATTTTTGTGTGAAATAAATTTTGTATTTTTCTTTATATTTTTATCTTCAACATTCATGTACAAAGTTTATTAATTTTTATATAAATAATAAGGAATAAAATAGGTAACAAAAGTGTACTATTAAAGAATAAAAATGAGAGTTTTTATTGTGTTTATTATCTCCCCACACTTTATTCCTTGTTGACCCAGACATCATGATGCGCATGACTCAGGTTTAGGGACATAAAATACATTTGGCATTTTATTTCTTTTTGTTTTCTCTTGATTATTTTTTTATTTTGGCTTTAAACAATGTATTTTATGCAATATTTATGCAATAAATAATAGATGTTAATTTATGCAAAAAAATGATACTTACTTGCATTTATCTAGGGTTTGAAAGAATAAATGTATTGAAATGGAAATTCATCAGCATACCTAATTCCTTTTAAATCCGAGATTGACCATCCTTCGAATTTTCTTTCAAAAAGTTCACAAGTTTGTTTTCCTGAGTTCCCTCTAAATTTGCATTGACTATTACAGGAAGATTGTGATATTTCTCCAAGAATACGTATTTAAGACTCTACGGTAGGTGGTTTAAAATTTGTATTTCTTTTATCAATTTTTTATCCTTTTTTCTTCTTGTTTATTAGTCGTGAGGTCTAGTATGAGTGGTTTAGTTAATTATTCTTCTTGGTTATCCCATAGCTGATCTGGATTTCTGTAGATAACCTCAACTTCCTTTGAGTTAATCCATTTTTTACTAATAAAGGCCCGTTCTAGTGGATCTTTTGTCAAAATTTATTGTCTGCATTTAGTTTGAAAGAAAGCACATTCTTCAACCAATCCATAATCTTCTTCCTCCATTAGGAGGTGGTGTTACTAGGTCAACTCGTATGACTTCCCCATTAACCCTGCATTCTACTTTTCCTTCTCCAAAAGTCAAAATAGGCATTCGTCGTTGACAAGAAAAGAGGTCCTAGTATAATTGGTGTTTGGGTAAGAGTTCTCTAAGGATCCATATCCACTACAATGAAATCAATCGAAAATTCTTTCTCTTGTTGGACAAAATTACATCCTCCAGCAATCTTCATGGTTTACGAGTTGATTTATCTTCCATTTACAGAACCATAGATACGGGTTTGATTTTTCTAAAATTAAAATGTTCTAGGATTAATGCTGGAAAAAAGTTTATCGATGCACCATTATCTAACAAGGTTCGTTCAAATGTTAGTTCTCCTATTTTGCACTTAAATACTGGTGCTACTGGGTCTTTCATTTTAAGTGGTATGGATGAGATTCCATTTAATGTGGCGGCCTTTGGAAGTACAGGTTTTTCAACATCTTGTCTCTTGTCTCATTCCCAGATTTCCTTCTTGTTGTGCACTTACTTTTGAGGAATTTTGATTATAATGGGATTTGTTATAATGCCTTGACGAGATGAGGTTGAGTGATTATGTTGGATAATAGGCTTTCTAACTCTTGGTTTTAGGTGGAGTTTTTGGGTTTGCTGTTGTTTTTTTAATGCTTCTGGATAAGGTATAACGGGGGTTTTCTGTTATAGGTGGCTTCTCTTTCTCTTTTTCATCTTTTGATGTTCTCTCCTCATCATTACTTGTGTGTATCTCTTCGTCTTTCATGTTTGGGGCACTCTGCTCAGGCTATGTTTTGACCATCTTCCCCTTCTTGTTTTTATAGAACTAGCAGCCGGGTTATTTATGTTGGTATCTGATGAAACTCGATTTCATCATCTTTATTTTCCATTATTAACCCCCTTGCTTAAACATATGTCAATAAAACCCAGATAGTGTCCTGTAATTATCAGAGTCCTTAATTAATTAAAAACCACAAAAATTGGCAAAACAAAAATTCGGGGTATTTTTAGCCCTAAAAATACCCTCAAAAATATTTTGTGACTTCAGTTGACCTCATCTCCAGTTTTTGTCAACATGAAACTTGTAGATCTCATTGAGATCTACAACTTTCATGTTTTGAGTTTTCACAAATTCGACCATTTGTCCCTTCAAAAATCAGCTAGAAGATCAGAATAATCTGATTGGGCCACGTGGCCGTTCTAGGTGAGCCATGTGGCCCGCCCTCCTTTGACTTATACGTCATCGCTCTGAACCGTTGGATCTTCATCTCGATCCAACGGTTCAGCTCTCTCCACTTTCTCCTCGAAAACCACATCCTCACCAGCCAACCCTGCCGTCGAGCTTCAAATACCTCGCCTTCCTCTCCATTGTCCCTCATCCACCTTTACATGGGGAGGGGCCCAGCCTCCTCCACCTACCTGTGACAGGGGAGGCAGAAGGATCGAGCGAAGACGACTTGGCTCCCCTGGTTTTGACCCTCCAACCTCCATGGCGGAGTTGCAGCACCTTAAGCCCGCTCGAACTGCACCGACCGACTGACGGTGTTCAGCGAAGACCAAGGCTCTTCACCGAAGTCCGCGCACAAGCTACCGCCTCCATCTTCGACCAGGTAAGACTCTAAAACCTTCTTCTGCGTTTTCTCTAATTTTGCCTAATTAATTAGGTCCTTCTGCCCTTCTTCATCCCTCAATGATCATCTCATTAGCTCCACCTTTCAACCCCCTTTCACGCGCTCCATCCGGCCATCCTTCTCCATCCTTCGCAACCTCTCCCACCGTCGACCCATCTCCTCCGCCACCCACGGCGGAGGAGCTCCGAGCTCCCACATTCTTCGCCCCACACGAGCTCCCGTTCCATTCACATACGCGTCCTATTGTTGCTTCGGCTATGCACCAACGATGCAGGTCTTCAAGATCTCAATGGTCGGAATATCCGCCGGAGCCAACTTCACCACCGTGCCATTGTCATCAACTCTCTGATGGATCGATCAGGAAGGTTCAGTGCCTTCCACGAGCTCCGAGTTCATGGAGCTCTGGGGAGGTCTGCCGTGATCGTGATGGAGTGGCGGAGGTGGACCACATTCGCCGAGTTTTGAAATCGTCGCCCGCCTTCGGCCGAGGGAGACAGTACAGGCACCGTTGGATATTCCACCTTAGAGCCCATCCAACGGTCCTAATGCAGCCACATAGTTCCTGAATGACATCTACAGGTGTCGTTGGATCT
Organism: Ottelia alismoides; assembly: GCA_037367405.1. Classification (NCBI taxonomy): domain Eukaryota; kingdom Viridiplantae; phylum Streptophyta; class Magnoliopsida; order Alismatales; family Hydrocharitaceae; genus Ottelia; species Ottelia alismoides. The sequence continues at coordinate 583,597 of JAZKJV010003483.1, forward strand.
CCAATATCCAACGGACTACGGCGAGCCACATGGCAGTCTCTGAGCATCCTCCAAGACTAGCGTCCGAGCCATGAGGTCTGGATCCCCCGAGCCTTCGCCGAACCTGCATCGAGCCCATGCCAAACTCCAACCCTAGCCGATGCAGTCCGAGCCTCTACCGAGCCCGAGCCGTCCTCCGAACCTAGATGGCGCGTGCATTGCACGTGCCATCTGGGTAATTTACAGGGAAGCCCTGCTTCTTCTCCATTTGCAGACAGGTCCCTCATCACATGCAGCGCTCGTGCACAGTGGGTTATTTACATTGAAACCCTCGCGGGTTTTTACTATTTGCAGAGAGGCCCCTGCGCGTGTGGATCTTTTACAGGGAAGGCCCCGATACTTATTTTATTTTCACTTTAGTCCTTCCCAGGGACATATTTATATTTATCTTTTCATGTTTCTTTTCAGTTATGCCCTTGCTTTCATTCTTGCATATCTTGAGCTTTCGTATGTCTAGTTGAGTTGATTTCAGTTTCATTTTAAAGCTGGTTGATGAACTTTCGAATGGCATGATCATTTTTTTTATGATGGACACATTAATTTTGATGTATTATTTTGATAGCTATGTATTTCTTGTTACTTATCTATGCCTTGTTCAAATTGAGTTTGCCATCTCATTTAAATTTGAAATTAACTGGTTGTTTAGTTGGCTCATCATTTTGACCTAGGGCATATTTGTGATGCATTTCATGGCATTTACTTGCATGATAAAATAAAATAAAAAAATGCATGTTTGTTTTAATGCATTGTCCTTCATGCATACTTTGACCTATATTGACTTTTAACTCAACACTTAGTTAAATAGATAAAAATCTGGATAATTAGAGAAAGGATCGTGTCCCTGAGTTCGACCTTGCTTTCTTGCCAAGTAAAAAAAATTACGACCATCTCATTTTGATTGATAAAATTAAATCAGATGGTCTTTGATGAGAGCATCTCGGCCCGACTGCGATGACGATTTCAAGTGTTAAAACAACACTATTAAAGGGTCGATTTGGCGGCTCGTCAAATGGCGCCGTTACCGGGGACACGGCTCATTTCTTGCATTTTTGTATTTTTGTTTATTTAATTTAGTGTTCATTTTTAGGTCAAATTGTTCATCTATTTTGCATTATAAAATTTTCTTTTCAGTTTATCTCTAACCATTGATTCTGTGGCAGGGTCGTTAGTGTTCAAGGAGGCGAGGAGCAGGATGCTACCCGCTACGAGGAGCCACAGAAGCTTGCTTGGAGTAATTAGAAAAAAAATGTCTCGCATTTTTATTTCTACATGTCATGTTAACATGTAATAACCATCTTTGCAGCGGTCTTCAATTGAAGACTCACGTTTGTAAATGAACGATTATATGTGGTTGTGTGGGGTTCGTCCCCACTTGAGTGTCGACCTAGGACCAGGCACGCGACTCTCCGAGCTTAGTTTAAAATTTGCATTTTTATGTGCTTGCTCGTAGGTAGGACACACCTCAATTCGAGACGCACGTAGCATCGCTTCACTTAGTCAAATTTAAAAGGAAATTTTCCTGGCTAATAGAAGCATGATTAGGTGTGGCTTTTATCAACTTGCATACATGAGTTTTTGGTTTTCAAAATAGCCCAAGTTTTTTTTACGTATTTTTCGCCAAATCACTGTATGTTTTATCGCTTAGCCTAGATTGCGGTTTTTATCGAATACATGTTTTTTTCTCGATTTCTCTTTCCTAGCTTGATTACCTAGGTTAATGGAAAGTGGGAATGAACGGTAGATGATGATTGCTTGATTTTGTGCTAACCTTAATTCAGTGACAACATTAAATAATAATTGGGACTGTTAATTGCAAGTCAACATAAAATGGAGTAAAATTTGGTTTTGGGAGAGCAACACCCTCGTTTACGCATCAATTTTTTACTTAACATTTTTCTCGGGTAAACATCGAATTTTTTATCACCAATAAAATCGACAAGATTATAAACCAACTTTAGTTGGTTTCATGTGTGAGTTGGTGAATTGAGGGTCTTGCTTGATTGATTGAGCCATGATTGCTTCGATACACTCCCCAGAACCTTAGTCACTACATCCATCTCCGTAGATTCATCCGCTCACTTGTATATGCACCCATCTTCTTCGTTCACCTTGGGTCCCTCCCAACATCGATTCTCATCTTTATACTTAGGCAAATCTCAGCCTAAGTATAGGGGGGACCCGAGTCCCTGTGATTTTCTCTACTCTCTTTTCCTTGCCTTTATACATAGGTTATTTCTAACCTATGTATAGGGGGAGCCCCTCTTAGCTCCCGTATATTTCTCTATACTTAAATGGACCTATGTACTTGTATCAACTAGTGCTATGAAGACATAGCAAAGTTTAAGGATAGGGGTATACCGTATATACAATATATTTACTTTAGCTATAATCTGGAAAATTTGAAAAAATTAAAACTTTTTGGCTAAAGTAAAATTCTTTGGTCTAAGAGGACTCAAATGTTTTTCACGACTTTTCTATACTATGTTACGCTATTTTGATAAAAATATTTTCGAAAATGATTTTTCCTTGTTTTCAAAAATCTTTTGAAAATGTTTTGAATTTTTTTTATTTGTGTGACATGGTTTTGAAAATCTTCTATCTCTTTTCAAGGAAAGTTGAGTCTAACTTTTGTTTTAACCTTTATATTAAAATCCATAAAAATGAGAAAACCCAAAATCCTTTAGGAGCCGTTAATAACTACTAAGCCCAATTAAGTAAGCCGCATTCAGTGAGGGTTCGCCCTTATATTGAATGGTTTAGAGGACATCGCGAAAGGCCCGATACTCAAGCAACGGGCTTCGGCCTATACTTACATGCATACTGGCTTAATGCAGACGCTCAATTGAGTTTAGGCAGTCCTAATATCTCTTGAAGTCCAAAAAAAATGTTGTTTTCGAATGAAGGAGTTGGATTAATCCTCTATATTCACACTTCCACCCAGGATCCGAAATGATCAAGGAGACTTAGTTTTATGAGGTCTTTGAGATTTTAGGTTAACCAACCTTAGCCATCAGGGTCATAGACTTAATCATCCACATTTCCCTAGGTTTCCATATTTGCATGCTATATTCCATGCTTAGTCTCAGACAAAAAGAATATGATCAGCACATCACATGCACGACTGCGGTTTTTGATGAGATGAGTTGATTTTTCACCCGAGGGATTGACATAAGGAAGTCCAGTTTGGATTTGATCTAATGATGCTCGAGTATGGGATAGAATCTTTGGAGGCTACATGAAACCTGAGTGTCAGCAAATATTAGCCAGTATGAGAACTTGGTTCTTATACTAATCTCTTGATATTGACCTAAGTGTCAGGGTGTGAATAAAAAAAATGTTGATTAGTGTGCACGAACTCTTGGTAAAAGCATTGGAGCTAGCGAAAAATTATACAAGTCAATGAAATTCCAAAGAAAAGCTCTTGCTACAAAGTCAAATATCAAAGAGATTACAACAAAGGCGGGCGCTCCCAAACTTTTCAAAGTGTCCACTTGGACCACCGCTATTAGGACCAGGAGTCGGGCTTGCATAAAAAAAAAGGCTCTGCATCGTAAATGCTAAAAGTCTGGGTGTCGAAGGTATGATAGGTACTCAAAAGAGACACACCCTGGTGTACTCCCAGGAAAGCAAGTGCAGACGGCTCCAACTTCACTTGACGGACGCACTGATCAACAACAAAAAAATGTGTTGCGTAAAAGGCACTAGAGAGAATCCTTGTTCCAATGAGAGGGAGAGAAGAAATGACACAATCCCATGCCCTCCATTACTGGCCTTCCATCGACATTTTCTAAGTCTGACAACTAAAGAGAAGGTGGAATGGATGCATGATTTGATTTATTCCTTAGTGTTGAGGATTGGGTCCTTAGGAGATTTTCTTAGACCAAGACTTTGGGTGACGATTTGACTCTACTCTCGGAATTGCAGTCAACACTAAATTTTCATATCCTTTAGATTATATGTACATCAGAGAGAGTCTGGAGAATTAGAGGAATTGGGTGCCTCTTGATTAAGGCTGGGTTGAACTCTAGAATTTTGGACCTCTAAAGTTGAGTCGACTTGAACAGATCGGATCCTGTACTCACATGCACAAGGGGTTAATCCAGCGTATTCATTTTCTTTGATGCTCGAGGACGAGCAAAATTTAAGTATAGGGGGGTGATGAAACTCGATTTCATCATCTTTATTTTCCATTATTAACCCCCTTTCTTAAACATATGTCAATAAAACCCAGATAGTGTCCTGTAATTATCAAAGTCCTTAATAAATTAAAAACCAAAAAAAAATTGGCAAAACAAAAATTCGTGGTATTTTTATCCTTAAAAATACCATCAAAAATATTTGGTGACTGCAGTTGACCTCATCTCCAGTTTGGTCAACATGAAACTTGTAGATCTCATTGAGATCTACAACTTTCATATTTTGAGTTGTCTCAAATTCGACCATTTGTTCCTTCAAAAGTCAGCTAGAAGATCAGAATAATCTGATCGGGCCACGTGGCCCATTCTTGGTGAGAAACGTGGCCCGCCCTCCTTTGACTTATCCGTCGTCGCTCTGAACCGTTGGATCTTCATCTCGATCCAACGGTTCAGCTCTCACCACTTTCTCCTCGAAACCCACATCCTCGCCAGCCAACCGCCCCTATCGAGCTTCAAATACCTCACCTCCCCTCCACTGTCCCTCGTCCACCTTTACATGGGGAGGGGCCCACCCTCCTCCGCCTCCCTGTGACAGGGGGAGGCGAAAGGATCGAGCAAAGACAACTTGCTCCCCTGGTGTCGACCCTCCGACCTCCATGGTGAAGTTGCGGAGCCTTAAGCCGGCTCGAGCTGCACCGACCGGCTGACGGTGTTCAGCAAAAACCAGGGCTCTTCACCGGAGTCCGCGCACAAGCTACCGCCTCCATCTCCGACCAGGTAAGACTCTAAAACCTTCGTCTGCATTTTCTCTAATTTGCTTAATTAATTAGGTCCTTCTGCCCTTCTTCGTCCCTCAATGATCATCTCATTAGCTCCGCCTTTCAATCCCCTTTCACGCGCTCCATAAGGCCATCCTTCTCCGTCCTTCGCAACCTCTCCACCGTCGACCCATCTCCTCCGCCACCTACGGTGGAGGAGCTGCGAGCTCCCACGTTCTTCGCCCCACACAAGCTCTCGTTCCATTCACATACGCGTCATATTGCTGCTTCGGCTATGCACTAACGATGCAGGTCTTCGAGATCTCAATGGTCGGAATATCCATCGGAGCCAACTTCGCCAACCACGCCATTGTCATAAACTCTCTGATGGATCGATCAGGAAGGTTCAGCGCCTTTCCCGAGCTTCGAGCTTCGTCGACGACCATTCATGGAGCTCCGGGGAGGTCTGCCGCGACCGTGATGGAGTGGCAGAGGAGGAGCACATTCGCCGGAGCTCTGAAATCGCCGCCCGCCTTCAGTCGAGGGAGACAGTATATGCACCGTTGGATGCTCCACCTTGGAGCCCATCCAACGGTCCTGCTGTAGCCACGTAGCTCCTGAACGACATATACAGGTGCCGTTGGATCTCCAACATCCAACGGACTACGACGAGCCACGTGGCAGTCTTTGAGCATCCTCCAAGCCTAGCGTCCGAGCCATGAGGTCTGGATCCCACGAGCCTTCGCCGAACCTGCATCGAGCCCATGCCAAACTCCAACCCTAGCCGAAGCAGTCCGAGCCTCTACCGAGCCCGAGCCGTCCTCCGAACCTGGATGGCACGTGCATTGCACGTGCCATTTGGGTAATTTGCAGGGAAGCCCCACCTTCTTCTCCATTTTGCAGACAGGTCCCTCATCACGTGTCGTGGACGTGCACGGTGGGTTATTTACATTGAAACCCTCGCGGGTTTTACTATTTGCAGAGAGGCCCCTGTGCGTATGGAACTTTTACAGGGAAGGCCCCGGTACTTTTTTTTTTCAATTTAGTCCTTCTCAGGGACCTATTTATATTTATCTTTTCATGTTTCTTTTCATTCTTGCATATCTTGAGCTTCGTATGTCCAATTGAGTTGATTTCAGTTTCATTTTAAAGCTGGTTTGATGAACTTTCGAATGGCGACACATTAATTTTGATGTATTATTTTGATAGCTATGTGTCTCTTGTTACTTAATCTATGCCTTGTTCAAATTCAGTTTGCCATCTCATTTAAATCTGAAATTAACTGGTTGTTTAGTTGGCTCATCATTTTGACCTAGGGCAGATTTGTGATGCATTTCATGGAATTTACTTGCATGATAAAAAAATAAAAAAATGCATGTTTGTTTTAATGCATTGTCCTTCATGCATACTTTGACCTATATTGACTTTTAACTCAACACTTAGTTAAATAGATAAAAATATGGATAATTAGAGAAAGGCTCGTGTCCCTGAGTTCGACCTTGGTATCTTGCCAAGTAAAAAAATTACGACCATCTCATTTTGATTCATAAATTTAAATCAGATGGTCTTTGATGAGCCCATCTCGGCCCGACTGCGATGACGATTTCAAGTGTTAAAACAACACTATTAAAGGGCCGATTTGGCGGCTCGTCAATATCCTTTAAGAAGATTTTTCTACATTGCAATTGGTTTGATCCCCCCACAAGGATATACCCTGAAGTGTATGGTTTTTGTATCGGTTGTGGTGGTAGGGTGGGATCTAATTTTCGTGAATTATCGAGCATTATTTACATCATGTCTTAAATTATCCTCTTTCATTTCTTACAACCTTTCCATTAAGGTCATCAGTTCTTAATGTATTCCTTGGTCATTTGGTCTTGGTGGGAATGACATTGGGTGTTGAATATATCACAGTATTTGATTGTGTGACTGTTGTGGGACAATAGTGTATTTGTTAGCATGACTATTTGGTTGTGATCCTTATTAGCAAGCATCTTTCCATTGGTTCTGATTTCTCCAATCCTTAATCGTTTTCCTTTATTTCCTTCATCCCAAATGACAGATTTTGTTCCATTATGTGCCCAATTTTCCTTTCTTGTTTTTTGTTTGGCTGGTGGGAATTGATTATCATCTATGTTTGTGGAAGTGTTGCCATGTTGTGTTTGGCTAAATTTTTTGTATCCCTTACCATTTCAGTTATTTATTTTGCCTTTGTAATTCTTTGAATCTCTCCCAAGTATCATGAAATTATTCATCAGGGTGTGTTACGAAATTTTATATATCTTGCCTAGTGGCATTAAACTTACTTATAGGGAAATATTTTTTAAAAAATGTCCCTCTCAATTGGTCCCAATTTGTGATGGGTTGTTCATAATTTCTCAACCATTGGCTTGATTTATCTTTGAGAGAAAATTCAAATGCCTTCAAAGATAAAGATACAAATTACAATGGTATATTGGGTATATGCATTGTGTCATAAATCACAGGAAATTCCTAGATGTGTTGGTATGGATTTTTGATATTTTCTCTACAAAGTTTTAGGATTTAATTTGAAATTCCCAACTTCGGGAGGAATTTGAATTCTAGAGTTGAGGAATTCATCTGTCATATTGTAATGTTCTCTGATCGACCTATGAGCTACTAGTCTGGGGTTTTCTACCCAACCTAATTGTTGCCCTGTTTGAATTACAACCTCTATAGGTTCAGTTTGTATTATTGGCTGATCTTCTCTATTTACCATCATGTTATGCGTATGTATGAAATGAAGAGCCTTAGGTTTTAGTGAAGTTGTTTTTATGGGTGTGTTATTAAGATTGATTGGTAATTCAATATATCAATCAAAGTCTTGTGTTGTTTGATTTCTAGGCATTGGTAGATCAAGGATGTTGAGCTTGAAGTTGTTTATTGTTCCTGAAAGAAGCTAGTTGAATCAGAAGAGCTTAGTGCTTGTAGAAATGTTCTTCTATGTGTACCTAGTGGAAGTGGGGTCTGATTTAATGGTGGTACTAATTGTGGATGATGTGACCTTCTACCATGCATATACTATGTGAAAGGTGGATCGAAATGTTAGAACTACGAGAACATAACTTAAGGTTGGTATAGAAAGATGAAGATAAATAACAAGAGTGGTGTCGCCAAAGTTGGAGTTGGTTGAAGGGATCACCTAGTAATGTGGGTACTGGTGGTAGCAAGGAGGTGGGTAGAAACATGTGCACATTATGAGAGCATGGTATGGTAGCTGGTGAAACTGGTTCAGCATGAGCATAACTAAGGACCAAAAGACTAGCCTGAGCGGTGACGTGGTAGAGGATGTATGGGAGAATGGGATGTGATTAGAATACTGGTGCATGAAATGGAAAGGAGTTACTGGGTTGAGGTTTGTAGATGAAGGTTCAGGTAACTAGTAGATGTGTGGAAGGTAAGAGGTGGTATGGCAAGGTGCAAAATCGAGGGTATAGGTATGTGATAGTTTCATGTAGGAAAAAGGGTTTTTTCCCAGAGTAAGGATGGAAGCTTCTTGGTTGCGTCCATGCCACCTAACTCTTAATAGGATCTCTGTGTAGCTCGGTCCTTGTGGTCCCCTCTTTTGATAACTTCATTTGAATCGACGTTCACCACTTGGCAGAGCACCTAGACAAGGAAGAAACGTTAAAGCTAGATGAATTTCAAAGGGGATGACATACTTACTTATATAACCTTGTTGGGGATGGATTGGGGCCATCTACATGTCGGATGCTGGCCATATTTTTCCTGATCGTCAGTAGTATTTCTCATGACCAAATGAACATAGTTGCAGGTGTATTTAAAAGGGATAGCCTTGGAAAGGTTGGTGGATTTGTCCCTCGAAGGTCACTGAAGGTTGCAGTAGGGTAGGGGCCAATAGAGAACGATGGTCATCCTTGCCTCTTCTCTTCCCTTGCCATGGCTTGTGGCAACCCACTCTCCATATTGGTGAAGGTTACAGAGAACTGACATATGGGCTCATTGTTTTAACATTAGTGAGGTTACTAGAGGAGGATTTGGTAGGCGATGAGATAAGGGATATGCTATGATCATGACTCCTCTTTGTCTCAGTTGTCGTCATGCTCAAGGGTCTCAGGCATTTGTCGTGTGTCATGTTATGTTCGTCTGTTGTGAAGAAGGTGAGTTTTGAGAGTGGCGGTTGGAATGAAGGAGGGTGAAGTTCTGATAAAAGAGAGTGTGTGGCTCTACACGCAAGGTTAATATTAGTGGAGAATTTTGCATAGGTATTCTTGGCTATAAGTGAATCTTGTGTCTTGTTTAGTGTCTGGTGTTTAGAGATTACAATGATGTGGTTAAGATGTTCCATTAATGCCATTGTACTTTTTGAGTTTTCAATTTAAATACGGATTTCATAATTATTTGAGTGAAATCAAGGTGCTTGTTTGTTTAAATTTGGCTTGAATTTACTCTACCATGATTGTTTTTGGTCTTGATTTCATATGTACCTTGATTATGAGTTGGTTTCTCATCATTGGGATACTTTAGGTCACATTGACTTATTTCTTTATGCACTACGAGACTATGTTTGTGATTCAATTCAATGTGTCTAACTAGAACTCTTCATATCATCTGTATGGTTCTTGAAATAGTGGCTTGACAAGAAACCTCGCACATAACTAGTAGCTCAACCAAAATGGATTGTTGAAAAATCTTGGATCTAACTCAGTACGATGCTAGGTTGCTTCATCAAGGGTAGCTCCGGAATCATTCTTGGGTATTGTCAAACATGGTACTCCAGCCCACTTCTTCGGGTAGCCAAGACATCTAACGACTGTAGATTGGATTGAGACAATGCATCAGATAAGGAATGGTTTGCTTCCCATACCCCAAAACATGGGTAGACCAAAAGGTTCTATATCCATCGGGGAACAAACAAGAATGCAGAGAAACACAACGCAAGGTAAAATCCAAAAAGAGGCCTACACCAGAAATTCCATAAAAATATTGAGTTTATAAAAAAAGACTACTTATTGGTGAAGACTCGGTTACACTAGCTGATCTTTAAAAGGGAATGAGACAACGCTGGTCTATTCCCACTTCTTTTCCCATTTCTTCGAGCTTCTCCCTCATTTTAGTTGTGAAACTAACGACACCTAACCTTAGAAGGAAATATTTGTTTCCACTAAGATGAATTACCAAAGGATCATTCTCTTTGATAGATCAATGATTTATCTGGTATGAGCTAGCAAATTCACGCACACTTGGTTCTATCATTTCAATGTTGCAAGAGGATATGACTGAGAGGATGGTTCTAACCAGATTATGAATTGAACATAATAATAGGATTATAGAACCTAAGGATTGTTGTATCACATTGGCTAATCTTGGCACTGTTCCGAACAAACCAAGAATTCAAAGGTCTTAATTGAGCTTTAAACTTTGATTTTAATAAGACAAGTTCAAGAGAAAAAAATTCTTCCAAGATCTTTCATTTTCTTTTCTTTATTTTTTTTCATTTATAGGCATAAATGTTCGATAAGGCTAGCAAAGGTAAGTAAAGGGGTGATGAATATCCATTTCATCACATTTATCATCTTATTTTGGCCTTTCATCCTTAGTTAAATGCATGTAAATAGCACTAAATTGCACAAATAACACTCATTATTTATACTATAAATAATGTATAAATTCATTGATTTAATCCCTAAATAACAAAATAATGGAAAGAAAAGAAAAAAATGAAATACCATATGTATTGAATGACCTTAAACCCTGATATTAAGTCAAGTATTGACTTGGTCGACTAGGAATAAAGTATGGAAATATAAGGTCCAATAAATGCACAAATATCCAAATTTTTATTCTTCAATAAATACATTTTGGAACCTATTTTACTTTACATAAAAATACAAAGAAAAATACAAAATATATTTCATTCAAAAATAATGCACAATGTGCCAAGACATATAGAAAAAAATTGATCAAACTCTCCTTTATTGTACACAAAATCAAATAATCTATAATGAAGGTGATTTCATTTAATTTGGAGTTAAGAAGGCAAAATTAGGTTTTGGGCCCTCGTTGTGCAATATACATGTACAAAATATTCAATTTATTTATTCTTTACATTTTCCACACTCTTATATTTTTTGTAAATTTGTACTTATTATTCAAAATACATTTACATAATTAAAATAAAACAATAAAAATGTGAGAAAATAATTCATATACTTTAATAAGGTAAAGAATACCTATAATATTTGTATACATTTCATGTACTTAATTATTTAAGTAAATATATAACTTCAAAAAAATAAAATAAAAATATGTGCATTTGTATTTAAATAAATTGTCAATATAAAAATTATGTATATGACATAGTAAAATATAAAATACAAAATAAAAATCAAATAAATCATACATTGGTAAATATACCTATAATTATACATGTAAAAATTAACACCTAATAAATTAACTAATAAAATAAATTTCATAATAAAATAATACATAAATAATAATATATTTTATGTTTTGAAAAAAAAAATATCATTTACTATTTTAAATCTATTTCATAAAGTATTTAATCCCTATTTTTTTCGCTACTGGTTGACGTAGACCATTGGGAAGTGAGTCCATGTTGACCCCGGTCAACTCCTAGCCCCCTAGGTTCTTCTTTTGTCAGTGCTAGACTACCTTGATTCTACCATTTTATGCATCTCATTCATTCACCATTTCTTCCTGACTCCTTCATGACTTTTCATCCTCGATTTTTTCTTTCTTTTTCAGATCTTAGCACTAGCAGTAGGATAGTATCGCTTTTTATTTCGTTTAGTTTCGCCTTTTATTCCATAAATAAAAAATTGAAGTTCACCAGAGTTTCGTGCTTCAGCATCTGTTCATCATGTTCACATCGTTATCTGATCATCTGAACGCCCCATTTTCATCTCTTCTCACCTCTTCGCTCCCCTATCCACCCATGCTCCTTCTGTTCTCTCCATATCGAGCTATCGAGCTCTCCTTCTTTGGATTACATTGAAGAGTGCCACCTGTTCTGCCCCACATCTATTCGACTCCATACTAGGTCAAGGAAGTTTTCCCTTGACCTCTAACAATTCCTGCATAGGTCTTTGCCTCTAGCAGTCCATCTAGGCATTATTTGGGCTAGGTTCGCCTCTAGGTCCCCAGGTGTCTTCTTCTTCATTGAGCTACCAAGACCCCTCCAATGGGTTCCGATTAATTCTAAGACGAACAACAGTTGCGAATCACTTCAAAGAAGCTCACGGGCATCTCAGCAACAAGGGGGTGAGCTGGATAATGAAGCTTCATCGGATCAAAGCTTGGAAGACACATGTTCTTCCATGATCTTCTAGACCCCTTCTCCACCATCAGATCATGTATCTGCTCCAGATCCTACGTCAATCATCTGATTTATCGCCCAGCCACTGTTAGATTGGATGGTGAGATCTAATCTCCTCCATCCATTATCGAACCATCATCAGATGCCAAGAAGCTGCCACGTGTCCAAGTAAATGATCGTCGGCCATTAATCAATGCACGAGGGGTATTTTGCATACTCAACGCTTTAGTTTTTTTACTTTTTAGCCCAAAAACCTTCCTCTATAGTTCAATTATTTTTTAGTGTCTACATTTTGAACATCGCTTTTATTTTATTTTCATTTAGATCATTCCACATCATCTCACATGCGCGAACACGTGAGATGTTGGAGACATTTTGAAACTAAACCCCTCTAAGTATGTATTATTGTTTATCAAAAGAATTTAAATATAAATATGATATTTTATGAAAAATTGTAAGTAAGACCTGTAACATATAGTATATTGCAAAAATACCCATACCAATTTGTTTTAAATTGAAATATTTGGGTTTTTTGCATGTATGCCCATGGAATTTTTAATCCATTCTGAGATACATTGAAACTTTGCTTTAATTACATTCAGGTTCGTACCACCATTGTATTTTCTAATTATTGATTTTTATTTTTTACTACGTGTCTATTATTGTCTAAATATTCTAGGAAAACTCGCATAAAGGTCTTATTGTTAACATGATCTCATATATTTTTACGGATGCTTTTTATTCAACTTTGTATCCAGTGCTTCCCTAACTGCAGGATCCAATTTTTTTAGATCTTTTCCTTTTTCAATTTTATGGCATTTTCCGGTTTTTCCATTTTTTGGGTCTTTTTGATAGATGAAGGAGGAATAGGAGAATGTACAAACTCTGGTTTGGAGGGAAAGTGGTTAGTAGAAGAGGGAGGTAGAAGGGAATCCAGTTGTACATGATGTGTGGCCAATCCGGTGGCTTTCAGGTTTTCAAAATTCAATCCACAAGATCCATGATCCACATTCCTACCTGGACTCTTAATCAGTCTACCAATGTCATCCTCCAATAAGTTCTCATGACACATAATGAGAGTTAAAAAATACCAAAATAGGGTATCTTTATTATTATATTTTGTAACTTTAGGCCAAAAATCAATAAAAATGTAAAAAGAAACTAAAAATTAGAAAATAGATAAAACTTCATTAAAAATAATAATGTACATATATGGCCAAAAATATTTATTTATATTTTCTATTTTTTGTCTATATTATATATCATATATAAAAAATTTGGAAATTTTGGAGATATTTATCTATTTTCAATTCCAAAACAATCCAAGCTGCTATGATAAGTCCAAATTTTAAATTTTTAATCATTTAAAAATACATAAAAAGTAACAAAAATCACATAAAAATAAGAACAAATAGCGAAAAATATGAAAAATACAAAAACATTTCATTTTCTAATTTTGAAGTATTAATAGAATCTATAAATAGAATGACCTATATTGAATATATATACTTATTAATATTAATTTTACTACTATAAGTATCTTAAGAAATTAAAATCCTTTGAAATAAAAGGATTGTTAATATTTGTATTTTCTTTATATATAGACATATATTATTTATATAGCATATATATTACTTATATTATATCTTAAACCCTAATACATTAAAAACTAAAATAAAAATCAGAAAATTACAAAATTAAAAACATAGAAAATATAAAAAAACTAACATATTTAAAACCCCCCAAAAAAGAAAAGCAAATAAAACACACAAAAACATTTATTGATTTCATTCATAGTTTGACAAATTTTATGGCTATCCATGTTTCTCCTTTGTGGTTCGACCCCTGCATTTATTTATTGTACACATTATTGGTAGGGCATAATAAATTTCATCTCACTTACTTTTATTGTCCATTTATTCTATGTGTTGATTGTTGATTGACACGCTTGAGTTGGATGTTGAGAGTTAAGAGAGACGTCGATATAGTGATTGTCGGATCCGACTTGACAAACACCAAAGTCCTTTAATACCAGATGTTAGACACTCTGATTCATAGCATTCATCATGCACAATTCAAGTTTGATCAGGATCCCTTTCCTTGTGCAGATCCATAGGCCGATCAGGAATAAATTTCTTCTAAGTCTGATTCAGAAATGGATACACAGAAAGAGAAGGCATTTAAAGTTGAGTACAATGAAGTGAGTGCTCAAATGCTCTCCCTTGTACATGCAATCAAGACACATGTGATTATTGAATCTCTATATAATCACCTTTATTCTATTATTTGGCCTTATAAACCCTAGCCAGTGCATGTAAATAACATTATTTTGTACAAATAAACATTAATCATTTATTATATTTATTGTATATAAAAAATTGTTTTAATGCAAAAATTATAGAATAAAGAAAAAAAGAAAAAGAATAAAATACCAAATGTATTTGAAAACCCTAAACCCATAGACCAATTAAATAATTGATTTGGTTGACAAGGAATAAAGTAGGGGAAGCAAAGGGCCAAATACATAATAAAAACCTCATTCTTTTATTCTTCTATAATCCATTTTGTGGTCCATTTCATTACTTATTATTTATTCATAAAATTAAAAAACATTGTACATGAAAGTTGTAGAAAATAATACATAAAAAATATAAAGTTGAGTTTGCACAAAAATATCATACTATATACATTCTATATTCAGATTAAAAAGCCAAAACCCAAACTTCCCAGATCCATATCTCCTAAATAAAACTCAAAATATACCAAAATCACCTTTAATTGTATATAACGTTCAATAAGCTTTTTAATGAAGGCATTTTTATTTAATTTGGATTCAAGTTGTGAAAGTTGGGTTTCAGACCACTATTGTATATTTTACCTATATAAAATATTAATTTTTATCCTTTACTATTTTATATTTTTATAATTTTATAAATATCATTTATAGCGTACGTCCATATTTAGAATAGAATAAAATTCGTAAAGAAAATATAAAAATAGAATTGTCTATATCAAGACATGGATGAATATGCAAAACTTATATTTATATATTATACATCCTTATGTATTTAAGTATACATATTATATCATAAAAATATAATAAAAATTTGTGTAGGTGTCAAAAAATAAGTTATAATTATATAAATTACTAAAAGAAAATAGTAAAATAAAAAATATAAAATAATATTAAAGGAATCAAAATATATCAAAATATACATATAAATATACCCTTTAAATATAACTTGTAATAAAAAACCTCTAAAAAATAAATAAAAATAATATTAAAATATTACATAAGATAATAAAAATTTTTATATCCAAAAATTAATAGTCATTTTCTATTTTTAATATATTTATTTTTGAATAAAATCTATGGTTTATCATGACTTCGTTCTACGTGGACCAATTACACGACCAGAAATGTTGACCTGAGTCAACTGGCTCCTCAAGCGTTCAAAATTGTCAGGGGTGTATGTTCCCTGATTTTTTGGAATTTTTTATGGGCATATAATCACTCTTTTTCTTGGATTATTCATGCTAACTCCTACTTCAATCAATCCTGATTCTAGCCCAAACCCTGGATCTCTTGTATAAAAGCTTCGATTGACCCTAAATCACCTATCAATAAGGGTCCCCTCTATGTATATACATAAGAACATCTTCCTTCTCTTATTGATCCCTTGTGGAGCTTCTTCTCGTGTCTAGTGTGTTTATGTTGAAGGTCAGGTGAAAGCTGCACCATCCCCTGTGCCTAGAGACGGAGGAGCAAGGAGAGGAGTGGATTCGTGATGGTCCTCCGATCGCTCTGTTCCCTACCCACCAACAAGTATAAGAGTTGCACCATTTTCATTCTTAGGTAATTGTAGTTACCGTGATTTCATTTTCGTTCTTTGCTTATCTTTAAATGCAGTAGATTAGTGGTATAACTTTAGTGTTCGCTAGAGCTGTTAGAGCTCCGGCCATTTCCCCATGCTATCCACTATTTCCGACCGCCACGATCATCCCATTTGATTTCATGATGCGTTCTTTATCTAACCAACCAATTTGTACCCCTTGATCCTCGCTGGATCAGTTATCGAGGCTCCCCCTCCACCTTTTGCTGGAGCCTCTCCGCCAACCTCATTGATAATGCTATCCAGCTACAAAACGG